>VZRF01004777.1:103380-115694 GCA_013396875.1 Vireo altiloquus
TTCTCCTCCTCCTCCTCTTCCCTGGAGCTCCCTCCTGAGCACAGGCCAGAGCAGCTGCACCCCAACCATCCCAACCATCCAACTTTCCCTCCACATCAGCACAGCTTCCTGCAGCTATAAATGCAGTTCTAAAACGATCTCCTCGCCTTTATTGTTGTGTGCAGCAGATGTTGTGCTTCTGCGCCTCACTCGGAGCCCACATTCCCTGAGCGCCTCTAATCAATGGGATTTGCTGTCTGAACTAATTGAAATCAATGAGAACAATAAAACAGAGCACAACAAAGGAAAACTGGAATTTAAATATGGTACCTCTGGCTTTTGCTGAATGTTCCCCAACTTACCCCTGTTCTTTATCTGGGTAGAAATAAAACTGGAAGTCAGCAGTCCTCCATGCACTCAGAAATAACCAGAGAAGCAGCTCATTTACCACATTTTGCTGAGGACAAAGCTGGGCGAATGCAGGTGGCCAAAGATTCATCAGAGGTGTGTGTCAGTAACAAACACAGTGGAAAATAAGTGTTACTCACCTTGTTCAAATGCATAGAGTTTCTCTCCCTATAAAAATAGGTATAATTTAAAAAAAAATATATTCCTCTCAAGGGAATTTAGAATTTAACCCTCACAGGAACTATGCCAAAATGAAGCATGTTACACAAAATATAAGTTACAGACTTAGACTGCAGGGAACCGAGGAAAAGAGTGAGACATACTGGAGGTTTTTCCTGTTTCCACACATTAGCAGGCCTGTCTTAGGAATTAACATAACAGACATGCAAGGTTAATTATGTTGGCACCCACAATTACCTCACCCTCACACCAAAGCCAACTGCAGATATCTGAGATTCAAAGGTGCTGGAAAGGACAGATCCCTTTGGAATCTGAGCGATCCCTGCACAAGGTGAGTTTAGGAAAAAAGCAGGAGACGTGTATGGAGCCTGTGGTCCCAAATTCAGACTGGCTCTGCAGCTCTCAAGACCAGACCCACAATAAAAGCTTAAAAGAATGCAAATTCCATATTCTGGCTGATCTCGGTGTTGCCTCAGCCTACGTGGGAAAACCTGTGTTTAAATTTGAGTTTGGAAGATGTGCTCAGTGCTCTGCATGTGCTTCTGTGCAAATTTCTGGGTAGGAATGGACAAATGCTTACTGAAATGCTTTAATGAAAACCAGATCGAAGCAGAACATCTCAAGCACAGAGGTTTCAGTGGGGGTCTGTACTCACAGCTAAGCGGTCAGGGCAGCAATTTCCAGATACCAAGGAAAGAATTAAAAAGGAAAGACAAGTGTCACGTTTTTAATGCTTTTAGAGAGATTTCAAGCAACTTCAAATGACAAACATTTCTATCCACTGCACTCCTGTTCTCTTATCAAGCCACAGCTAATTAGCTGTAGGCTGCCCTGCTGCTAACTCAGGCAACAAACCACTCGTGACTTGAGCAGATGTTCTCCTTTTCCTGCCAATAGGAATATTTACTAACATGGTTCTTTTCATGCTAAGGTTTTCTGTCTCAGAACTTACTCCTCAGGATCAGGAATGTGCCACATTTAACCACTCACAGCCACAAATACCCATTTGCTAATGCTGGTGTTTGCTTGAAAGTTACACAGTGAGATTTTGACAGAGCTGAGTTATCCAAAGCAGGGATTACACAGACCCCACGTCTTTAAAAATCAGAGTTTACTGAAGTTTGCTGTTAAAAGATGGAGTTCATCAAACCCATGAGGGCTCTGCTGCCAAGCTGAACATGCACTTGATCTTTATGGAGCTTGTCCCTGCCAAAAGAGGAGGCTGCTCAACAAGGGGAAGAGATGCTCCCTGCTAAAGCCAGCTTTTATTATGCAGGAGTATCATCTCCAGTTTGTAAACAAAGCAAAGCACTACCCCCTTCTAGTCAGCATTCACCAACCAGCACCTCAGGGACACCTCAGCAACCTTTGGTAAACAAGAGCAGATAAATTATTTTTTTAAGGTTAAATATATTTACCAATCGTTGACTACTTGGGTTTATTTACCTAGAATTTCCAAAGTTCATAAACACCTTCAGTTCATTTTCCACATGGGTCTGGTAAAACAGAGATGGGGAAACTTTCCCAAGGGCATGAGTTAGTCACAGTGAATGAAGAATTCATAAATCCTTCTTCTTGCTAAATCCAAATTATGTTCCCTCATATTAGTTGGAAGTTTCTGAACTGTAGTTAATGCTACCAGGTGTTAGGCAAGCTTAGACTTTATTGCTTCTTAGCCCCTTGCAAACTGCAAATCAGTTTCAAAAAATGAAATATATGTGACTACTGCCTGACAGCTGCCATGTCACAGAGACCCAGGGCAAAAAGAGAGGACACCAAGCAGACATTTTTCTTCTCTCTTGGTTTTTCTTTTGTCCTTCATTTGAATTGACAACACAGGCTACAGTGGCTGGTAGCAAGTCACTGGGTAAGAGTTCTGCCTGTGGATTACAAGGCTTAGGAGATCACAGGAACCTGTTTTCCTTCTCATTGCAGTGGTGGAGGAATTCACACATGTTTCTACACCTCACTTAAGGGGCAGGTAAACTCATTAATTTAAATAGCCACGCGTTAAATATATAATTCAAACTTTAGGCTAATCTGTTTCATTTGTTGCTGGACAAGACTGGATGTGTTTCCATAACCGTTACTGGGCAGCAACCAGTCCCCCAAAGTGACAAATTTTTGTTCATTTGTCACTTTGACTATCTGCCTGCAGACTGTTGCATAGTTAAAAGTGCAAAACAGTGACACATTCAACAGCTGGGGATAAAAAAACACTCCACCTATAGCCTCACATCTCTCAGAAGGCAAACAGAGCAGTGATTTCCAAGCCTTGTCATTTTTAGAAACTCAGATATAGCATCAGTACATCAGGCTGTCATCCAGTTCATGCAAAATTTACTGAAATCAAGAGGATTTTGTGTGGAAAGACGGGATTGGCGCTGTGACCTGATTTTGAAAGACAGCAAGCACCCAGAGCTGCCTTTGGCTCCACAAACAGCTGTAGATGTTCATCATGTCAGAGAGGGAAGCCGTTAGCCTTTCAGCATCCTGGTATTTCGGATCATTTAGATAGATTTACCCAGAGGAAATTACTGGAGCTATTAATTTATGTTCACTTCCTCACACGTAGGGGGAACAGATGAAAGTCAAGTCGTGTCTGCTGCTGCCAATAAAAGCCATGCATTCAAAGATCAAGTACTCTGTGGTCTTGCTGGCCCGAGCCCTTCATGCCTTGTCAGCTCCCTGTCCTCAGTGGAAGACCACCAGTTAATGGATTTAACCTTTCCATCAGTGAAAAAGAGCAGATCAGCTTGTCAAAGATAAGTTACACCGAGGCCATGGGTGTCCCCTTTCTCCTTCACTTCTTTTTACAGTCATTACATCTAATTCCCTTCACCACTGCTTTCCTTGGTTTCATCAAAACCACAGTTATTCAAGCAAGTAAAAAGGCAGCTTAAAAGAGCAAAGTTGCAGCTGCTCGCAAGGCTCTCTGCCCTGTGAAACTCAGCTCCTGCACGTGCCAGCTTCAAAATGTCACCAACCATCTCCTGGAGACACCTTGACAACCTCTGCCAGCTCCTGGCTCCAGCAGCAGGTTAAGCCTGATGATCATTTAATAACTTCTTTTTCCAAGGTAACGTAAAGAAAGAGCAAAATCACTCGGCGTCAAAATAAATCCCTGGGCATGGAATGACTGCAGACAAAAAAGATTGGTATTTCTCTGCCTTTCCTGCAAATCCAAGTGTTTGTACACAACGTGAACAGTCCTATACTGGCAGAAAATATGGAGGTGTCAAAAGAGAATCAGAGGTCTGCACTGAAAAATTCCAGGAGCAACAGCTCCACAATTTCAGCTTGGCTCATGTTTCCAGGAAAACACCCAAGACAGTGACCCAAAAAAAAAAAAAAAAAAGGCAACCAATTGTAGGCAATGAGAAAGTAAAATATTTAGGAATTGAAGAAGTCAGAACAAGAAACTGCTTAAAACTTTCTTTTCTGTGACACTCAGGCTCCTGGGACTGTCCCAAATGGATGAAATTGTGAAATCTGAAATACAGGCTGACTCAGTCAGTGATTTTTGTAGCTTCAACAGCAGAAACACTGAAGTGAAATGAAATATTTTCTTTACAAACAAGTTTCCCCCGGAATAAGCAGAATTGAAGGAGAAGCTTTCAGGTCCATATACAGCATTCTGTTCCTGGTGGTGTCAGCTGGGTTTCAGAGCTATGAAATGGAAACTCAGATGTCCCAGGCTCCAGCACTGCTCTTGGAATGGGACAATTCTCCACATTTAACAGAAGCTGAAGATATTTGCCACAGCAAGCAAAAGTTTGATGCCGCAACTCGCAGTAGAATGGATTTGTATCAAGTCCAGCAACCCCTCCGTGGACCCAAAGGTTTTGTTTAGTTGTCTGTAGAGAATATTTTTCTTTTTCAGGAAAAGAAAGTCCCAGAGGAGGCTGGAAGGACAAACAATGCTAAAACCAAGGTTATGATGGGGACTGCTGAGGATGTTATTCCACAATAAAGCCAAGTAATGGACCTGTGTAAGAGTATTTCCAAAAGGGCAAACTGTAAATGAACTGACCTCTTAATGTTTATTTTACAGCCCTAAAGAGTGATTTACTACTGTTTAAAAAACCACATCGGAGCAGAGCCAGCACAGGATGAACCTGAAACTACCAAAGCATCACAACACCAATTCAATACTGCACATATTCAAAGTATCCCAGAACAGAAGAGAATCGCAGAATGGTTTGGGTGTCATTGAACTCCTCAGAATTAGTACAAGAAAAGTACACACATGCTAGTGTTTTATGGATTTATTTTTCACCCAGTTTTGTCTCAGAAGATGGTCAGCCACTGCAGTCTCAGTTTTCCATAGAATTCAACACCGACTTGCAGGAACCCATTATATTTTAGCCTCTTTGGTGGAAAATGCCAATATTAATTAGTACTTTGACGCTAATTAGCATTTAAACTGAAGTGCAACTGTTAGGATATTAAAGGCAAGGCAAATTGTTACAGTGTTTGTTTCAGAGAGAGAGGAAGGCCTCAAGTTTAGTTTGGCTTTTAATTTCCCACAGCAGGTGACTTCAGTGATAGGAAAAACATTCCTTCAGTCAGGGGCTGTCTGAGGACAAACTGACCCTCCCCTCACCTAGAGAACACCATCCTCCTCAACTGCTGTAGAGCAGAGTAACATTTACAGCTTCCCACAGGGATTTATTTACATGACATCAATCCTTTGAGCCAATGGTGCAGCCAATTCTTTGTGGGGTTTTGTTTTTACCAAAAATCCTATTATTTAATTTTATTTTTTTTGGGGGGGGGGGAGGTAGAAGTTGATTGGCTCTTAACTTTTATATGTTTTGCATGATCACACACTTCACTCCTGGCTCTTCTCTAATTGATTTTTTTTTTCCTATTACTTTCAAAGGCAATAAAATTGACCCTACCTTCAGGGAGGACAGGAGTCAATCCAGGCTTCAGGAAACAGAGAAGGAGCAGTTGACAGAAGATTTCTCAGCACCAAAAGCCTACCAGTCTTCCAGAAGAACTGGGAACTGGAAAACCACCTGCTATCAAAACATGTCTACACTTATCAGCAACACCTCGAATTTTCTAATCTGAGAGACCCACAGCATCTTCTTACAGAAAAAAGCACACACAAAGCAGGAGCAGCCCAAACATTCTGCAAACCATTTCACTACTCCTTTAAAAACAACATATGTCAGTGGTCCCTGGCAATGTTTACAGCAAGAAGCCAAACAAAACACAAACCACACGAGCAACACATTCAGAGGGATTCAACTTTTTGCTTTTCCACCACTCACCCATAGTGGCAGTGACACAGAACTTGCAGAACTCCATCTGAATCACTTTGTGCCGTCTCTGGGCTTGTCACTGAGCATTTTCAGAGTGTAATTTTACACTTCATGGCAGTGCTGGGTTAGCAGCTGGACTTGGGGATCTTAGAGGTCTTTTCCAACCTGAGCTGTTCTATGATGGCTGAAAATCCCATTGTCCTGAAAGAAGATGGAGTGAGTGAGTGCTGGAATATGCCCAGGTAAACCTGGGGAAGAGCAGCCTTTGACTTGAGTGAATTCCACCAGATATTTTACACCTCGAGTTTCCCGCTTGATTAGGGGATCTGAATGGGAAACACCCTGCATTAATTTTTCTATTTGTTTGATTTATAACATTTACAACCTGCTTAATGCCACTGCATAAATACATAACATTACTGCTAATTTTTTTCCCTGAGTCATGCTCTGAAGCCAAAGAACCTCCTGCCTGACTTCACAGTGATGTGGTCTGAAAGCAGAAAGGGAGCATGAAAGAGGAAAACAATGTAGCTTTGCTCTAATGGTTGCTCCTGCTATAAAACATACATAAACCTTTTGCAATCTCATACAGTTTTTATTGCCCCCAGGAAAAAAAACCAAACCATCCCGTTACATATACTGGCTGTACCAGGACTGACAGTGCATGGTGCAGGCTGATTTCCCTTTCCCTTTAGGAATGCACTTGGTCACAAGGAAAAGAAGGAAAGCTAAGGAAGAAAGCTTGAACTTGAGCACAGGATCGTTTTACATCACACTGGAGCAAGCTGGCTTGTAACAAACTGAAGAAACCATGAATAATCTGTGATGCTGAGCATTCATCAGGTGTGGGAAAAATTATTTCCACTTCTAGGTGAGCAGAAAGCACCAAAAAATGGATAGTTGTTTGGTGCACAACAGAAAATGGGTTTGTAGTTTTAGGTTTTACCCTATATATTAATATGGGGACAACATGGAGAATTCAAGGTGTCTTCTTCTTCTTCTTCTTCTTCTTCTTCTTCTTCTTCTTCTTCTTCTCCTTCTTCTTCTTCTTCTCCTTCTTCTTCTTCTTCTCCTTCTTCTTCCTTTCTTCTTTGACCTAAGCTCCTGTGATTTAGTGTTTGGTAAAGAGAATCTAGTGTAAAAGAGACATATTAATAAAATTGATAGATGCTGGGTTTAAAGACAAAACAGAATACGTAAAACTTTCCTATTTGATGGTAAGAACTATATAAACTCTCTGTAAGCAGCCTCTGCGGCCATTGTGCACCTGGAAGCAGCAGAGAGGCTGTTCCTGGATCTTTGATAAGATATAATAAACAAACCTGAAGCAGCAGAGAAGTTTCTTCGTTGTTTTTCTTGACATGAGAGATTGAGAAGAAAGAGCTCCCCGAGCAAAGAACAGCTCCGTGGGACCTCACAATCAGATTTTTTGGGGAGCCTCAGCTGGACAGCCAAGGGATTTGTGCAGAGACAGCCTCCCTGCAGGGCAGAGATCCACACCTGGATCTCCCCGGTGTGCAGTGGGCACAGGGATGGCCAAACACAGCCTGTGCACCACCCCTGCCCTGCCCTCCAGGGACCAAGGAGATGGGTGGGACAGCTCCAAAGAGATTTTGGAGGGCAGCAGAAAGCCCACAAGGCCTTCCCTCACGGCTGGAGGCAAGGATTGTTACGGGAAGGAACACGACCTCGCCTGGAGAGAGGATGGGAAATTCCAGCGGCACTGGCAGGAATTAATCCAAGCATGAGTGATGAAGTGACAGGTGATTTCCAGTGCCATTTCACCTCGTGAGCCCGTGAATTTCCCCTTCTGAGTTCATCCAAGTGGAAACTGCAGTAACTGAGGAGCCACAATCAGCCTGTCCCACTCCATGGGTGTTCCTTCCCTCCTCATGAAACCCCATGGACCAGTAGCAAGGCATGTGTTACCAAAATATCCAGGCAAGAACAAAATGAAGCCCCAAAACAGCTACTGAAACAACAAGTTGCCCTGAATCCTCAATATTAAAGAAGGAAAAAATAAAAAAAGAGTAGCCCCCACCTCTTTTAGGGGGTTTCTTACTTTGCCTTGGGAGTCCTGGCATGGGCAGAACCTCCCTGCCACATTCTCCACAGGCCTTGATCTTATTTCTACTTTCCCCTTTCATGCTTCCAGGAATTTCTTGATCAAGAGGATTGTCCAGCCCTGGCATAGGCTGCCCAGGGTGGCAGTGGAGCCACCATTCCTGGAGGGAATTAAAATCCTTGTGGATGCAGCCCTTGGGGACGTGGTTTAAAGGTGGCCTTGACAGTGCTGGGTTGGTGGTTGGATTTGATAATCTTAGAGGTCTTTTCCGAGCTAAATTCTATGAATTATGAGCAAAAAGACAAAGCAGACACTGCAACTCATCAGCCAAATTTGTGGCACTTATAAATCTGCTGTGTTCAACACTCAGTTATCCTTCCAAGGAATTTTACTCCTAACTGGGTCTCAGGCTATGTCATGACCACTTTAAATTCAAATATATGAATATTGTTTAAAAACAACTGGAAAATGTGTGGATGCAAATATTTGAACAAAGAATTGCTCTGTTTTCCTCCAATCAAGAAGCAGGCACTACGTACAATGTATCTGGCCAACTGCACTCAAATAATAGCTCAAATCTTGAATATTCATGGCTAATGAACAATCATCATGTTGAAAAAAAAATTACAGAATCCATTTCAGAGCAGTTCTGTAAAGAGAGAGTAAGAAAATTCAGCAGGGAGAAATGAAACTTCCAGAGTCAGAGTTTTCCACACTGCAGCATTTCTCTGATTTTCTATTTGCAATCCAATTTAACAACAATCTGCCCTTCCCCTTCCTTCAGGTTTCCAAGCAGTGGAATTTCCCTCTTTCCCTGTCCTTTCCCTAGGGATCACTACCTTAATTAAAAGTAACTTGCAGTATCTTCCCAGTAAAGGACAGTATTTTGTCTGTAAATAAAAGTATAGAGTTATATATAAGTATTTACATAGCTTTTAAAGCTCTCCCCTCTTTAGGGGATGCCTAAAACTGAGTATAGATTCACAGGGATTCCATTTCCATTACAGAATTATAAACAAGAATTTAAAAATACTGGGGTTTCTATTTTCAAATCACAAAATTTCCAGTATGCTTCCTTCAGAACAGAGTTTTAGATTAGAAACATTATTTTTTTATTTAATTCTGTTTTTCACTCCTAATTGGGGTTTTTCTGTGTCGCTGCCCACTGAAGATTGTTGTGAACATCTTGAAAATGTGTTTTGACTTATTCCAGGGATATAGAAGATAAAACTAATTTAGCCATTAAAAAAAAAAATTACAGCAATTCACTGTTGGTTTTGATCTTAAAGATTTTAACTGATTGACTGACCCTTGAAATCTCCAGCTGAAATCTGTATGGGAGGCAGTGAAGAAAGGAAATCTGGTGACCAAGGAAATATCTCGGCATCAACAGGCAGCTAAATCAACCAGAAATTAACTCTGTTAAAGCTAATGAAGCATCTTCCTTGCACTCTTTGAGGTTCTAAAATCAGATTTTAAAGACAACTTGCAATTCACATTCAAATTGTCCCATAGGTAACAAACTGAAAAACATCCTGAAAACCCAGCTCTGAGTATTTCTGTGTCTCATCAGATGTTCATCTGCCCAAGCGCTTCCCCAAGTAAAATATGGCAATGTTCAGGCATGCAAAAATATTCCATTAGTCAATTTAATCCAGCTGTCTAGCAAATTTTCCCTAGTTACACATATTCCTTTATAAATCACGTTGGTGTCATCTTGAACACCTATTTCATGGCAACTGGCAGATACAGCACTTAATTGAGAATATTTATGGGATGGCCAATGCTGCCTCTCAAATAATTAGGCAGCAGCAAAGTAGGGCATTTTTGCCTTGAGCCCAAGTTTTTTTTGGAGGTCTTCACACAAAATCCCCAGGTAAAATTGGTACAATTGTTCACAGGAAGAAAGTAAATGCACTTTAATTTACTATGGCATTCATTCTGTGGCAGGTTCATGAAGGGTCTGGGAGAGTCTGGCTCACACCAGCTGGGGTTTTTAGGGCCAAGAGTTCCAAACCCAGTGAGAACAGGACACATCCATCCTCCTCCATCACCAGAGTTACTCAAGCTTCAGATCTAAAGCCTCATCTTAGTTATGATCTCATGTCAGAGTTTTCCTTCACCACCAGCACAGCAGAGTCCAGTGTTCTGGGTATTTTCAAGCAATCATTCCTTTTTTTAAATGGTGCTGTAAAGACAACTTAGGACCGCGTGGGAGGTTTTGCTTGCATGCTGCTCACAAAGTTTTACATTTGGTAAAAGCTAATAACAGCAAAGTGGATTAAAAGCAAAAAGCAGCAGAAAAAATAATTCCCAAAGAGTGCTGCTTGTTTCTGTAATTCACAATTTGTTGTACAGGACATCAAGCCAAACTGAATTGTATCTGTTTATTAATTTTACACGTGTTAGATTCAACAGGGATTTCAAGTTCTATAGTTAAATTTGTGTTATAAAGCTGGGATGTGTGATAACATTAAAACTGACACTAAATTTCTGTCAGAATGACAGAAATTTTAAAATCTTGTCTAAATCTCATCAACATTGTCCTTGCAGTAAATTATACTGATGAAAGAAATGCAATCATATGGTTTGATTGCTAGAAGGCTCAGAGTACCTTTTTTCAATTTGTTTTTTTTAATAGCTGCATTTACCGCTAAAAATGTCAATAAATTGCCTTTTTGCTTAAAAAAAAAATCACAGTTAAAAAGGTTAGAATTTTTTCCCTACTGTAAAATTCTTAGTGGCTGTCACAAAGAAATTCTGAAGGCAGGCAGCAAGACTGCTCTAATTCTTTTGTCCCCATTTCTCAAAATATCAAAATGATCTTACGTGCCTTGTTGTCCCAGATTGTCTGTCTGTGGATTGCAGGGCAGAGCAGCTCATTTTCTGATAACCCAGAAATGAGGAGCTGAACACTCCCCTTTGACTGTAATCCCCATGCTCCTCACAGCAGCTGGGCTGTGCTACAGTGACAGGGCCTGGGCTGGGTGAGCTCTGGAGGAAATACAGGAAATATTTGCTGCACCTTTGCTACTCACAGTTCCCCAGGAGTGCTGAGGATCACCCATCAGCACTGAGGATAGTGAATTTATGAGCAGTGGCACAGAAGTCTCCGGAATGGCTGTACCAGACTTGTTGGAACCCAGGAAAGCCAAAAAACTTTCCCTGATCTTTTAGGGATGAGATTCATTCCTAAAGCTCCCCAAAAAGGCTTAGCTTATGAACCAAGGGGAAAATCTACCCCCACTTCTGCATGAGCGGAAAGCACCAAAGAAATGAAGAGATAGTTGTTTAGTGCACCACAGAAAATGGGTTTGTAGTTTTAGGTTTTACCTTATACATTAATATGGCAACAACATGGAGAATTCAGGGTGTTGGCTTCTTCTTCTTCTTCTCCTCCTCCTTCTTCTTCTTCTTCTCCTTCCTTTCTTCTCTGACCTAAGTTCCTGTGATTTAGTGATTGGTAGAAAGAATCTAGTGTAGCAGAGACATATTAATAAAATTGATAGATTATTAATAAAATAGATAGATATTGGGTTTAAAGACAAGATACGTAGAACTTTCCTATTTGATGATAAGAACTATATAAACTCTCTGTTAACAGCCTCTGCAGCCATTGTGCACCTGGAAGCAGCAGAGAGGCTGTTCCTGAACCTTTGATAAGATATAATAAACAAACCTGAAGCAGCAGAGAAGTTTTTTCGTTGTTTTTCCTGACATGAGAGATTGAGAAGAAAGAGTTTCCCGAGCAAGGAACAGCTCCATGGGACCCCCACAGGGTCCCACACAGACTGGGTGTCCTCAGGGTCTGGCACAGCCCTGGCCACGTATGAGAACATCATTTTGTGTTACCTGTGTTCACCACAGCCTCCTCTGTGGTTACCCTGATGCCAGAATGATTTTTTGCTTTTTCTTTTATACCCCTCTTACACACTCTTTTATACAGTTTTATGTATTCTCAGTGCTTTCAGCCCACACACTGTAACTTCCCAAGGCTGATAACTCAGCTCAGCCCCACAGCACGGTTAAACCAGGAGACCAAACATCCTGGGAGCCCCAGACACCAAGGACCTCTCCAGAACACATTTTGTAACCTCAGACAGGTCCATNGGATCCTGAAATAAATACCGAGGTAAAAACCCCTTTTCCCATAAAATGTGTTTTGGTTTTAATTTTAAGACCAGGGAAAGGCAACAACCCCTTCTGTCCTCATGCTGGGGTTTTAAAGCAGCTTTTGACTGTTTCAAGTGTCTTCTGCATGACAGTGTTATAAATTCATACTATAATATTGGCTTTTCGCAAATATTAAAATGGATGCTATATGTAAAATGTTAAAGTGGCTTTGATCTAAAGATATAGTTTTTATTTCTGTTATTAACTAAACTTAGACATAGCAGTGAAATAGCTGA
>VZRF01004777.1:115716-128040 GCA_013396875.1 Vireo altiloquus
TTGTGGGATAACATCCAATGGAGGTATGATGGAGCCTCCTGCCACTGCCATGCCAGCCATCAGCAACCACCATCTGCAGAAATCATGGACCAAAGCCCAGGCTGGAGGTGACAATAAAAACTTGACTAAAACCACAGCCAGGGAATACCCAGGCTCTAAAAAGGCGGACCCGGGGAGGAGCCACACTAAACAGTTCCTGGAACATGGAAACGAATTTGGGGGAGAGTTTGAATATGCATAACTGTTTANAAATTTTGCTTTATTGTCTTTGTCCCCTTATTGTCCTTTATTAAACTTTTAAATTTTACCAGGAGAGTGAACCTCGTTTTTCACAACAGCACACTCCTCAACCACCTGCAGTTACTGAAATGCCATATGTATATTTACATATATATATATATATACGGTTTTTTGTTTTTTTTTTTAAAATATCTGGAGAGCTGGGCATTGGAACAGGCTGCCCAGGGCAGTGGTGGAGTTCCCCGCCCAGAGAGATTTAAAATCCGTGTGGATGTGGCACTTGGGGACATGGGTTAGTGGTGATCTTGGCAGTGCTGGGGTGATGCCTGGACTTGTTGATTTTAGAGGGTTTTTTCCAAGCTAAATGATTCTGTGAATATATCTGTAATAGATATTATATTGTATTACACTTCCCTATATATTGCAGCCATTTGAAAACAAACAAGGAAAGGCTTTGTACTGCCAGGTTGGATCCCTGGAACACTTCACAGCCCTAAATAATTCAGGGTCTCCACTTCCACATCCTCAGAGAGAGGGTTGGGATGTGGGTATCAGTTGCTTCGTTGTGCTGTGAAGCTGAACAGTGGAAAGGGTGAAGCTCTGACTCAGCCACCCACCATGGGGTAAGAATTGAGCAATTTGGGAAACCTGCCCCAAAATAAAAGCCTTCTCCTGTAGGTACAACTCCTCCATGCAAATTAAGAACTTGAAGTCTGGTGACGCAGCACTTCTGACTTAAAGTTGAGTTTCCCCCAGGCATAAAAGCAACAGAGGCAGGATAAAGCCTCAGGCTTTGAGGAAAAGCATAACACAGTTATTTCCTGCAATGCCCCAAGCCAACATGCTGCAAATCCCAACATCTGCTAAGCTGGTGACACATGTGGAGCATGACCACACGTTATGTGCTTGGAGACTTCTAAAGGGAACAAAAATTCAAGTAAAAATACCTTGAAAGTGCCATCAGGACCCCAACATTGCCCACCCCTCCCAGAAGCAATGCCATAAACAAGGATCAATAAACAGGCTCATTTTAGAGCAGATTAAGTCACTCCAAAGTATTTTCCAACCAAATTACCAACCATGTGTTTAAAGACTTCAAAGGGCCCAGTTAATTATTCCCTATCTCCTATTGTCCCTTCTCCCATCAGGTAAGCTTTTAAGTGAGACACTCTTCCATTTGGCCACAGGGCCTTGGAAGTGGCTCTGGAGATCCCTTTCCCATCTGTCCAAAGATCTCCTTTCCCATCTGTCCAAACCATTTCTATATTCCTGGGCTGAAAGCATTAGCTTGTTCTACCCTGATTTCTTCCAACACCCATCTGAGTGCTAAACTTGTGAGGGGGCCTGCACAAGATTGCAGTGTTCCTTATTGCAGGGACACAGAAGCACTTCCCTCCCTCTGTGCATGCTCCCCAGGGGGGTACCACTCTTCTCACTTCCTAAGGATTTGGGGAAACAAATTCCCACGTGGCACTGGCTGGCGGAAGCAGCACGGCGATGGCACAAGTGCTGCAGCTTGCTCCATTCCCCGTTATTAACGTGCCAGAGGATCAGTTCAGCAGGGAGGATGCAGCCAGAAGAATGGAAATCAGGCACCTCCCGTGGCTTTAAACTGAAACACAAATGGAGCACCCAGGAAAGCATCATTCTTAAAAGGCCTCTCTCTGGCTGCCACAGACAACGAGGAAGGGGATGCAAATGGGCTGAAATAGCTGCATCTAAAGCCAGAGTTGCTTTGATGTGGTTGAAACAAAACGGTGTTTTAAAGATCATTCACACATGCAGTGGCAGGTGTGTGTTGATGCTGCTTATTAGAAAAGCCCCCAGCTGCTTTCTGTGAATTCAGCTTGGGGAGCTGGCGCGTTCCAGTTCCAATCTGCGTTCTGGGACAGGCAGCAGAGACCAATTAATCATGAGAACTCCCTCGGATGGTCTCACCTTCTTTTGTCTTTGAATGGCACGAGGGAAAATAAAAATGGGTCATCAGTGCCTTAGCAAGAGGCTACAATATCCTTTTCAGCTTTCAGCACAGAGGTGAGGCACAGGGAAAAGCAACCAGCTGCTCACTGCCAGAGCACTGCATCCATGGGTGGCCATTGCTTCTCTGCACTGGCAGCACCAAAACACTGTTTTATCGCACGGACATTGGAGAAAAGGGGATTTGGGCAATCAAGGGGAAAGCCTTGATGTGGCACAGGATGTGCTTCCGGGCTGGGAGCAACAGGTAGATGACAAAAGCAGGTTTGTGGATAAATAAATCATAAAAGAGGTAGAAATGGAAGAAAGTTGTCATACGAGGCATAAAGCTTCATTATCCTCCACTTGGTTTACATGAAGAGAGTGAGGAGAGGCTGCACATAAAACCAAGGGGGAGGAGAGGCAAAGAAATGACAACTCAAGTTTCTGACTTGGCAGAAATCGGCCAAAGCTGCGCAGCTGGAACAGCAGGAACACATTCCTTGGGATTGACAGAACAGTAGGATGTGTTACATTTATTACAGAGATCAAGAAAAACAGAGAAAAAAAAAAGAAAAGAAACCAGACAGCTCTACAAGCATGATTTGAATAATATAAATAGCAGGAAATAGTTGGCATGGAACACTTAGCAAATGATACCTAAATTGCAGCATGGATTTACCCACGGAGAGCTGGCCTAACAAATCTCCCACTGCCTCACTGAGGAAGCAGCAGTAACAGGAAAGGTTTGGCAGAGAGAAAATCTGCAGGTATAATTACATGGCCTGCAGGAAACATTCTTATTTCTGTACATATTTATATCTATATGTATGTAAAAGCAGCTGGAAATGAAATGTGAATAGGGGAGCAACCAGCACAATCAAACTCCAGCCAGTGCAATATCAAAGAACAGGAATAAATTAAAGTAGATTTTTGAATTACAGGACAGGAGTAAAGGGTCTTGAATGACAAGGCATATTCTGCACTATTCCCAGGAAAACAGTTGGGAATGCGTGTGGGCAAGACTCCCAAGAGAGAAGATGTTTTGTGTTTCCCTCCAAACACTTAGAAGGAAAAAAATATAATAAAATTAGGTTTTGAGCTGATGACATTTGGAGCCTTAAATTTCAAGGCTGAAGGAGTCTGTGATGAATTATCCTGACTTCGTACAGGAGGCAGTGCCAAGGAATCTCACCCAGCAATTCCTGGCTGAGCAACCACATATCTAGGAAAAATACTTGGTCTCAATTTAAATACTTCAACACATTCATTATGTCCACAGGTTAATTGTTCTGATGGTTAATTACTCTCAGCCGTAGTCTTAAATGTACCCTGAACTCCTCTGTCTCCACTTCCCAAACTCTTGGGTGTGTTGCATTTTTCTTGATTTCTGAGCTCTCTGCAATCCTCTCCCTGAAGGTTCTGCAGCTTTTCTCCAAGTTCCCTTATCTCACAGTGAGTTGGACTCCTTTAGCTTCTCATTACTGACCATGATTTTGAGATTCCCAATCGCTCCTGGAATCTTTCTTTTTTTTAATCTTTCCAAGTTTCTAATTTTCTTTTTTCTCCACACAAACGACACAATTTACAAGCACATGCCTAATCACACACAGAGAAAAATCTTACGGCAAATAAATACAAATCAAAGTAATTGCATCTTATTAGGGACCAGAAGCCAGGTCTGAATTCTGCAATCTGACTTCTAGTAGAGTTAACCCTGATTCAGGTTTTTTTCCTGATTTTTGACACTTAATCAGAAGAGAATCTGGGACAACTACACAGCTCTGGTTAGAGCAAGGGAAAAAAAAATGAACAACACAGGAGGTTCAAGAGAGGATAACTGAGATAATAATGCCTCTAAATGATAGCAAAAGAAGGTTAAACATGCTGTGGAAAAGAGAAAATTAACAGAAGACCTCACTGAAATATCAAATACCCTTAGGGAACAGAAAGGATGAATTTTAGTAGACTGGCAATTTAATAGAGAACTATGCAAACATGATTAATTAATTAACATCTGTATTAGTTAATGACGACTAAAAGCTCTGTGTTAATGCTGAGCAGTAGTAGGAGGAAAAACAAAAACAGCAGAGCACTTTTTATGTTTTAATGCAGAAGTTTAACAAGTGAGATTGATTTTTGATATAATAAAAGCAGGAGAGATTAAAAAGTTCAGTCTGACTAAACCTAGCAATTAATTAATATAACCATGACACCATTATGATTGATAAATGGTGTACAATTGAGGAGACTTTAGCAGGATACCTCTGCAGGAAAGAAATGTTGCTGCCAACCCTTTTAATCCTAATTCTACTGACCAAGACAAATCCCACGGCTTTCAATATGATGCCAATCTAATTTCAGCTTCTGAGAATCACTGTCCGAGTAACTTGGACAGCAAAGTCAATAGAAATCATTTAGCTGCTAATTCTTTTGTGCTTGGGGTTTTTTGTTTGTTTTATTTTGGGGTGGGTTTTTTTGGTTTTTTTTTAATCCATGAGATTTCAGCAAGGAAATAAAAAAAAACTTAGAAAAATGTCTCCGTTTTCTTGGCAGCAGCCCAGGGTTCTCACAATGAACTCCTGCAGGTTTTGGTTAAGCCTCTTAAGTTTCTTGTGCCTCAGGGAATGGCAATAATCTCTCCAGCACTCTGAAGTGTCTTTGGAAGCTACTTTTGGACACTTCACTTTTTGTAGGGAGGACCATTTGAAGCAGTGCTCATTTTGAAATGCTTCCCTATTTAAATACAACTCCCACAACAACCTTGACAGAACTTTTGCCAGGGCACAGAAGCCCAGGAGCAGCAGCACCTCACTGCCCTGATGTTTTGCTGGGACAGAGCATAGAAAGTCACAATGAAAAGAACTGGAAGCAAATGCCAAGAGTGCATTGCCCTGATAATAAAATCATGATGAAACTGTTACTGTGACACCCATTTTTAGCTCTGTTTACAACAGAATTGCCTTGCATGGACACAGCTCACTAATAAAACCAGGGAGAAAGTTTTCTCACGGAGATTTGACAATTCCTCCCAATAAAATCTCTCACATCTGTTAGGAAGCTTTCAGTCCGGGTTCATAAAGCACAAAATAAATCCTGCTGAATACACAGTCTAGGCTGAATTGTGTTCCCTTCCTCAGGCTACCCTCCCGCTGAAGTCAAAGCTTTCTTGGAGGAGACTGTAAAGATTTAATGCAAGAACACTTCTTCAGTGCAAAAAGTAGAAATTTGGCTCATTTATTGCACCATTTTTGTGTAAGTGTGACATCCACCGGCAGGTGCTGGAGAGCAAAATCGATCCAGCAAGCAGCTCAATAAACTGCAATGTCCCAGAGCTCTGAGTTTATGTAACCTCTTATTCCAACAAACTTTACCAACATATTTGCCCAGCGTGACCCTCAGAGTGATATTTGCCTGAGGGATAGTTTTGAGAGAGAAAAATATGTAATTCAAAGCAAGCAATAAAGTCCGAGGTGTTTACTGCTATTCCTCCTTTTTCTCATAACCAGAACTGAAAGCAGCACTGGTCAAAGTTACCTTGCATTCGTAAAATAGGCAAAGCAATCACAGATGAGGATAAAAATTAAACTGGAAGAGACCTTTGGAGTTCATGTACCTCATGTGCCAGCAAAGAGTTTTCATGAGGAACTGCTCCATGATCTTCCTAAGCACTGAGGCAAGGCTGGCTGGTTCCCTTCCTCCTTTTTTCTGTCATATCAGTTAATTCATGAGAATTTACTGTAAAAGGTTATAAAATCCTCAGTTGAACAATGCAAGAGTCCTGATCCAAGACTACAGAAAGAGGTGTTACTGGATTTTGGCCCCAGATGAGAATTCCTGTGTCTCAGCACACACCACACTCCCTCCCCTGATGCTGAAGCTTCATGAAACAGGAGGGCAATGCAATAAAATCCTGCCAATGGAAGGGGCAGCCAGCTCCCCTACTTTGCTTGGTATCAGCCTTGACGGTTGCCAGGACCATCCACAAGACAATTCCACTCACTAACCCATCTGGAAGCTAATTAGTCAACATGAAACAAAAGCAGAGCTTTTGTTTGGCCGGGGCAGGCAAAAGGAATGGCAGGAGAACTGCTGAAGGGGGAGGAAAAGCCCCTGCCTTGCTGATGGCAGCAAGCCAACAGATCAGCGTGGAAGTCTGGGAAACTGCAGCCTCAAAAACTTTAGGATCCTAAACCAGTTCTCTAAAGCAATGGTTAGCCCAAAGGGCTATCGTTTTAAGCACAGAAAAATAATCTTTTAAATCATTTAAAACGGTCAGATGAGGGAAATTGAATCCTCCTCGAGCTGCTGATGCAGATGAATGATGCATCCAAGTTTCTAACCTGTTTTTCAGACATGAACCACAGGGCTAGACAGAAGCTGGTTTGTCGAGCTGATGCACAGAACTCTGCTGTCAGGAATGCAACTTAAATATTAACCAGAAGTCTGCAGCAGCCTTCTTACCATGAAGAGCAGAGCAGAGGAGAGATGGTTTATTTATCCTGCATGGAATTTGAAATAAAACTTCATCCAAATGAAATCATGTGCATGGTGCCATGTGGGTTTATTCCAGCAGGATTATTGTTCTGGATTGTTTTATTTTGGGGAAAAAAGCTTGATGAGGATTGTGACTTTGAGGCTGCAGCACGTGGAGACTTCAGGAGGTGATGTACTTGTGCTTCAAACTGCATTTTTTGTGAGAGGTTTTTATTTCAGATACCCCAAGAGTTGTTTCCCAGACTTCAGAAGCAGGGCTCTCTGCTGAGTTTTATATTTTGTAAAAACCTATAATTTTGCTATTCAGATTTTTTTTCCCCAAATTGATCCGTGCTCTTCACAAACTCCCCTTTCAGCCTCTGTACTTTCTCCCAGTTGCCAGTGACATCAGCTGTTGTCTAGGAAACCCATCTTTGTGTTCCCCCAAGCATCCCAGCCCCGATAATGAAAGAAATCCCTTTGCATCCCTGGGTCACATCATGTTAATTCAGCAGCTCTGGGGCAGAGCCAAGCAGCTGATTTAGGGAGCGACTTGCACAGCAAAGTGCTCTTTACAGGACAACCAGAGTGAAGGAGCTTCCAGAAGGAAAACCTTCCCAACAATCCCCAGCAGAGGCTGCCTGCACAGAGCATCACACCCATTCAAGCTCATCTCCCATCTTGGACAATTCACAGAGCAGTGGAAGCCAGGACTGCTTGAAATTCTCTGATTTCATTAGAGGCTTCCAAGTCCTTGAAGAACATCATTTTCTCTGGGCCAGAGAGGCAATCAATTAAGAGTAAACCTGCTAAATTCACAGCCTGATCATGCACAGCTCTCTAGAAAACTGCTCAATATCAGCATCTGCTTCAGTGAAACCATGTGTTTCTTCATGGCTAAGAAGGGTTATTTGCCAACAGCAATTTCTTTTTTTGGCTGCAGGGCTGCCACATAGCAGCAATCAAAGGTTTATACACATACACAAACACACACACACAAAATGTACAGAAGGCACAGCTGGAAGAAGCCATGAGGAATAATCTGGCTGCTCCCATCTCAAGGAATAATTAGCTTTGGTTCTGTCTCAGACTGCCCTGAAAAATGGCCTTTAGGAAGGATGCTCTGTGAGGACCAAAAGTGGAAAGTCACCCATGGATTGTGTAAAAGCTAAAGGGGGAGTGTTTATTCTATCCCAAAGGAGAGCAGGTATCTGAAAAACATGGCAACAGAGAGCAGGAGTGAATGGATTTCAAATAACTCCTTTGAGCACAAGTAGATTATTTGTTGTCCATACCTATTGACACATCTCCATGATTTTTTAATGATATACCACATTCCTGGTCCCTTGCTCCAGGGAAAGCAAGCCTGCATTAAAATGATAATAAAAAAAGCCCTAATCTTGGTGATTTATAGTCTCTTACTGAGCTGTGCAAATGATCCACTGTCCTCAGAATATTAAAACTATTTGCCATTCAAACCCAGATCCGATTTTCACAGAGGACCTCTCCCATTAATTGAAGGTTAGATCAATATCACTATTTGTAGTGTGTTTGAAATACATGCCAGGAGACATTTCCATATTAAAATTCAACAACATATTACACCGACAAACTCCTTCTTGCCTGAGGCCAACCTTAAACAGGAGATATTTTACCCTGCTAATCTCATTCTCCTCCACAGCAGCTTCTCATATCGCTGGGCTCAGCTTCTGCCTTCGCCAATTTAATTCACCTCAGAGCTCACAACTTTCCTTGCTTGTCGTCACCACGTTCCAGTTCTGCTCTTCTTTGTGTCAGGGCTGTTGTTTTCTGGAATGTCCTGTTAAACCAGCACAGAGGGATGTGGAATTTGGGTGGCTGTCACTAACCTGTGCTTTGCACACTGGTCAATGTGATGGAGACTTGGCCACGCTGTCACACCTTAGACAAGGCTCAGCACCTCTCCCCAGAGTTTCCAGCTATAGATTTGCAAAGAAATCAAGAGCTTTACCTAAAAACAACACAGGCAAACCAAACTTTTAGCAATTTAGAGTTACAGCAAGTGCTAATCAATTAACTGGGACCCAAATCTTGCTCTCACCTTGCCCTTCACTGCAGTCAGCCACGTCTCAGCCAGCAGTGAGGGAACCTGGATGACCTCAGGGGCCTTTTCTCTCCCTATTAAGAAGGGAAGTGCACTGGGAGTGGAATCAAAAATGTGAATGCTGGCCACTATAACCTTTCAGTTGTGTCAAGTGTATTTGCCACTCCTCTTGTTGCAGGGGAATGCACAATCAGAAGGCCCAGGTAATGAGATCTGCAGGCTTTGCTTTTGACATGAAATGCTCATCAGGATCGTCTATTACTAACCTCTGCAGCAAAAGATCACCAGGTCCTTTTCTTCTTTCATTAAAAGTTTGCCAGACAGGAAAATGGGTCAATTCATCCCAAGCATGGCATCCTCAGTGACCTCAAGAAGTTTTCTACCAAGGTGATGTGCTTTGACCACTACATATTTATCTCTCTTCCCTCCCAATTCTGCACACATGAGGTAAAGCAGATGTTATTTCTTCTTTGAAGCCCATAACCCCCAATTGACATGACCAACAACCACTTTAATGCATGGTTCGTTATTAGTTTGGGGATTTTCCATTTCCATTTTGTGTCTCCAAAACGCTGCTGCTTGTAAAACATATTTTCTTTTATTTAGAGACTCTTCAAATGCCAGCAAAGCCCTAATAGGGAGTTCACTAACTCCAAGAAAATTTCACCACAGATAGAACCTCTAACTTGGAAGCAAAAATGGAGGGAACCCCCCTCAAAAGAAACCTTCAAAATGCTCTTTGTATTTTGTGAGCGACCATCAAGATGTGTGACATAACTGATGACGAGTGTCTCCCTCAGACCTTGTATCACTTACCAGGAACACATCCCTGATGGGAAATGCAGAATTGAATTGCAGAGTTAGAGGAGGCTGAAGGCTCAGGAATCACTTCCAAGACTCCCATTTCAAATCTCAGTGTCAAATATTCAGTGGATTTAATAAATTGCACCCACAGAAGCCATTGCAGCTGGGCTGGTTTACATGTAAGGTAACCTTCATACGGATAAATGTTTTCCCCTACAATTTACTCCTAAGAAAATAAAGTTTTTCCCCATGGAAAAAAATGTGTGAGGGAGAATGCGTGCTTCTTCTAGTACTGGATAGATTTTTCTTCCATTTAGAAGGAATAACATTTAAATGATGATGACAATTTTTCTTTGTTAAAGCAATTTTGAGAATTAATGGAAGCTCATTACCAAATAAAAAAGAAGCAACGGTGGAAGTAAAAAAAAAAAGTTTGTATTAAACAAAAATTAAAAATCGAAAACCTAAAGAACATCCTTCACCATTAATACTGAAACAAGGGCAAGTAAATTCTTAGTAAATTGGATGGAATTTTGCTTTGATCCTACAGGGGACTGCAAATGTAACTTGGTTGCAGAGATCTGAGTACCAGGGTTGGTGCTCTTCCCCATCACACCTACAAAGGTCACAACTGAAATATAACTGATGTTGCTCAGGCAGCTGATAAGGCCAGTGAATAGTGCTATTCCTACATGTAAGGTGATTTATTACCAACCTGAACAGTCACACAAACTGAAACCAGAATAATAAAGTCAAATTCACTCAGAGGCTGAGGAATTTATGATTTCCATTTGCTTGACAAGACATGGATACTGGGAATTGGAACTGACTGCTGCTCAAAAGTGGGAATGAAGGTAAGATCAACACCTCTCACTTTTAGGTAGCCAGAGCAGGACTTTGAAATATCCTTTTCTGACAGATTTTACACCTTTTACCATTAAGAGACCATTTGAATAAGGAAAAAATCACCTTAAGATGTATTTGGCAGCAGTAGAGTTTTTCAAAATCACCTTAATCTTCATCATACTTGGAGGCAAAGCTGTCCTCTCCTCCTGCACATGACCCCAAACCCCAGGATACACAGTGGTTCCCCCAGAGAGAACATTTTCCCACAGGGATCCTGATGGAAGTCAACACATTGTAAGTGGTTTCGCAGACACCTGTGGATTCCAGCCCTAAGTGGAAAGAAGTTTCAACACATTATTTCTCTCTTCAACCCCTTCTTTTCCCTGCTGTGAAAACGAGAGGAAGGCTCACCAGTCCACACTCTCTCCCTGTGGTAGGTTGGACCTTGGTCGGTGGATAAGTTGCTAACCCAGTGAGAGGGCTGGTAAGGCCTCTGCAATCACATATTTAAAGGAAGGCAAGGGCGGGAAGTTCCTCTTTGTTCTGGTCTGAAAGGCTGAGGGGTGGCTGGAGGCAGAGAGCCCCGGGCCAGGCCTCCCCTAGACCCCTCAGTGCAGCAGCAGTGCAGGGCCAACCCTTCCCCCAGGGGAGAGCTGTCCCAGCTCCACAGGCAGCATGTAACCGAGACTGCATGGCCGAGATGGTCTGAAGTCACAAAGACCCCTCACATGTTGGAGTCCAGGAAAAACCTGGGAATTTTTCCTGCTCCTCTGGGTGAGCTGAGAGCACCAAAGAAATGAGGAGATGGTTGTTTAGTGTATCACAGAGTGTGTAGTTGTAGTTTTTAGGTTTTGCTATATATATTATATAGAGCCAACATGGAGATTCTAGGGTGTTGGCTTCTTCTTCTTCATCTTCTTCTCTCTTTCTCCTTCTCTTCTCTTTTTCACATGAGTTCCTGTGACTTGTTAATTGGTAGATAGAATTTAGTGTAGAGGAGACATGTCAATGAGGTTGATATTCACTGGTTTTGGGAACAAAATAAGATATGTAAAGTTTTCTAACTGGTTGATAATAGATATAAAAGCTACCTGCTCCTGGTAGCCATTGCCATTCTGCCCTCGTGTTCCTGGAGGTCACAGCACAGTCTGTGCCTCTGAAACTTTGATAAGAAAGAAAAATAAACAAGCTTTGAAACAGCAGAAAGAAGCTTCATTTCATCTTTTCGGGACATGGGACACTGAAATAAGGAACACAGCCGGGCCAGGTGTCAGGGTCCAAAGAACACCCCCCTGACACTCACGGAGCCGCCGGGGCCATCGGGCCCCTCCCCTGCTGGGACCATGCGGCTGAGATTCCATCTGAAGCCGCTGCGACCTCCCCACGAGGAGCTGGAGGGGCCAGCGGGGCATCCCTGCATCCAGCACAGCTCGCTCCAAAACCAAAGGAACACCACACGCTGCAGCCCACAAAGACACCTTTGCTTTCAAGCCAGTGAAGAAGAAAAAGTAAAGTCACGTGGGACGAAGNGACACTCACGGAGCCGCCGGGGCCATCGGGCCCCTCCCCTGCTGGGACCATGCGGCTGAGATTCCATCTGAAGCCGCTGCGACCTCCCCACGAGGAGCTGGAGGGGCCAGCGGGGCATCCCTGCATCCAGCACAGCTCGCTCCAAAACCAAAGGAACACCACACGCTGCAGCCCACAAAGACACCTTTGCTTTCAAGCCAGTGAAGAAGAAAAAGTAAAGTCACGTGGGACGAAGCTGAACATGGCAACACCAAGGTCAGACAGGGGAAGGGTGAGACCGCGTGGGATGGAAGCTATCGGACAGCAGGAAAAGAGGGTGGTCGCACTTCTGGCACGGGGCTTAAAAATCCTCCTTGCAAGCCATGGAAAAGCCTTTAATCCATTTGAAA
>VZRF01004780.1:0-114624 GCA_013396875.1 Vireo altiloquus
TCTATTTTCTTTATGGTTTGATTTTTTTAATGTATTAAGTGTTTTAGCATGATAAATGATGAGGGCCTACAGTTGCTAGTAGTGGTCATGTAAACTAAATGAATTAGTTGATACTTAAAAGACAGTCAAGTTACTCACTGACAGTAATCGGAAGATGCACACCTGGAACCACCATTTTGCTGAAGAGCTAAGCCAGCTTTTGGCTCCAGGAGCCTGCTCTGCAGCATTACCTTCATTATGCTTGATTCCAGTGATATAGTTCAATCACTGACTCCTAAAAAGTTGAGAAATGAAATGGCAGCCGAGGCAAAAGTATATTTGCCTCTTCCATTCAACAAGTGAGTGAAATGGGAAAGATAGATTTAGTTTTAAAATGATAGAAATATCTCTGGAAAAGGATATTTTGAACATAATTTATCAGTTGTTGGGAGATAGCTTGCTGAATCAAATAAAGTATTTAGAAATGCTGGTGGTTTGTGTTTAATTACAATGGACAAAGGTATGTGTAAATGCAGTTTATAGTGAATTTTCAGTTAAAAATTAATCTTGAACATCATTTTATCATGCAAAAAATGCCAAAATGCTGACCCTTAAGATTTGGTAACCTATATAGTTAAGTCTGTGATCCATGAAGGTATCCAGACACCTATCTCCTATTGATTACTTCCGAGTAGAAGCCAGGTGTCTGATTACCCTATAGATCTGTGCCTGAATGTACTGAGTAGTCAGTTTTCAGTTAATAGCTGCTAAAAAAATGGTAATAGTCCTGAGCTCTAAGGCTAAGAATAAAGATGAAACACGAAATACTTTGTTTTGTTTAGTACCAGTGAGTTTAAGCAGTCCTCATTTATCTCTCATGGAACATAGCTGCATGGACTGCATCTTTTTGTTGCTGGCTTACTTCTAGCTAGCTTACTTAGGGAGGAGTTAGGAATGTGGGTTCATGTATCACCATGGTTTGTACAATCGAGTTGGTGAAACTTGTAACTTAATTGAAGAACAAAGTGTAGATCAGGTGTACCATGGTTCTGTGTGTGGAAGCCCCTCTGTGAACACTTAGTCACCCATGTATGCACTGGGATGCTGTTGGTGAGTAGCTCCAGCTGTTCAGGGTAAAAGTGATATGTGTTTGCAGTGCAGATCTAATAATTGTTATTTGTCACTTCACAGTGATTCTTGTCACTTTAGTGAAGTTCTTAGTTACTGCTGAGTACTTTAAATAGCAGTAGCTTTGTGGTGAGGTCCAGTGTAGGATCAGGAGAGAGCTTGAGTATATTGTATTCTTCTGGAATTTGTCAAACTTAGGTGAGCTGCAGTTTTGTCTTTATTAGTTCAACTGCTGAGCAAAGGAGTGGCAAAGTAGCATATAGTTCATCTTGCAAATTGAAATCAAACTGTGTTAATAATCAGGAAAGGACATTTTCATTCTCTTAATGTGGACATCTGTTCTCCCACTGGGATGTTTACGCGTGATGTGATTCACAGGAATGAAAATCCAGACTGATCAATTCTGTAGTGCTCTTAAACAATGTCTCCTTCTGGAAGGACCCCTCAGACAAGTAATTGTGGGTAACATTAGCGTGAAACTTTTACAGAAGCATAATTCACTGAATTGTTAGATGCTGAAAATGTGCTGCAGCCTACAGGTGAATGTCAACAGTGTGGTTACCTCAGTGAGTATTGCTTTAGAACTGTCTACATACATCTTAAACATCTCTGGTATTAGGATTTTTGGAAAGTCATAAGTTTAGTGCAGCTTTTCTGAAATCTGATCAAGATTTAATCAAGAACAGCCTTTTCTGGTATTGACTCTTACTGAATAAGTTGTGGTGTAAGTGTGCAGTTCCCTGGGATGTTTGGAATATAAATGCTATGAATAATGAATCCATGCAAGTGTTCTATAAGTTGTCTGAATAGGGTGCTAAACTCAGTGGCCTGTTTGGCTGTGGCTTCAGTACTTTGTGCTAGGATGGGTCATGTGCCCTCAGCTGCATTTTCAAAAGAAAACCATGTCAATATGAAAACTTCTCAAACAGGTATTAAAATGCTTATGGATGATGCTGTGCCTGCATAGCAGGTATGTTACTTGAGAAGAAAAGGGCTAAGTTCTGAGCTTTTTGGGTCCTGTTCCCCTGGTTGCCTGTAGAAGTAGGATGGTGAGGCAGCAAACTGGCTGCACACATTGTTCCCTGTTCTGAGGACGCAGAGAACTGAATGCTAAAGTTGTGGGGTATTAAATAGTGGTCAGATGCTCGCTGTTCATAATTTCCATTCACGAACAGGTTTTAGATGAAGTGTTCTGATAGACTCACTTGTTCATTCATCACAGCTGCAGAGGCAGCCTGGCAGGGAAGGAGGCAGTGGGTGGACTGGATGGTGTTGGCCTGCCCCACACTACAGGTTCTGCAGTGCTGCCCTGGAGCTCTGTGCTGCTGTGGAGCTGGGCTGGCCTGATGGTGGCAGCCCTGGAGCTGGCAAACATGATCCAGGTGGGAGCAGCCAGTCCTGCCTGGCAGGGTCGTGTTAGGTACCTGTTGGACAGAGTTAATTTGCCACCTAGGAGTGAGTGCAGTTGTGTTTAAACTCAGCTTTGTAGGTGCAAACTGAAATAGATGCATGCACATATGAACTTACACGGCTTTAGGTTAAATTTTGTGTAGCTTTAATTTTAAGCAAGTGCAGCTTACAGGTTTAGACAAGCTTTTGAGTCTGCAAGTAAACTAAAGTTTACCTGGTTTGTAGGCTAGGGGAACTCAAACATTTCAAAAAAAATCCTTGAGAGTTGGAGTAGCATGTGTTTGTAACTCTTCTGAAGGTCCTAGTTTAGGGTTTAAAACCATTTTAAAAGCTGCCACATAGATTATTTTTTTCTACCCCCAGAAGCAGAAGATGGAAAGCTGATGAGTTATACTGCTTTAGCATTCAGTGAACTGACCTTTGAGATAGGCAAGTCTTCTGGGCTACTTGCAGCTCTTTATTTGCAGAGACCAGACAGCTTCTGTGCCTAGAGTAGGTTGAAGCTGATAAGCAGAGGTGAGTGAGAAGTGCCTCAGTGCAGGTGCAAGGCTGAAGGATGGATGCCTGAAAGAACCTGTGGGAGCTGAACAAGGGAGAATTCTCTGAGATTGTATGGGGAGGTTGTATGGTCACCATCAGGCAGCAGTGCCACGTTCATCCTGCATATCTTCAGCTTTAAATTTTCACCTGACTATAAAGTCAAGGACAGGAGCGGGTTCTGGCCTGTGCCAGTGAGCAACATGGCACAGGTTGGAGAGAGAAGTTGCCTTTCATATAGTGGTGAAGCCATGGCCATCTAGCAGGAAAGAAGTGAGTGACCCTTTTAGTAGGCAGACGCTTGAAGAGTGAATGTAGATGGCATTACTCAGCACAGGGAAACCTAAGAGGTTGCAAGAATTGCATTCCATGGGAGTCAGCAATTGCGTACAGGTTCCTCAAGTGGATAAAAGGGTGCAGAGGAGCTGTGTGGTGGGCAGCCATGAGAGAAAAGGGAGCAAAGAGAAAGACGAATCGTGTGTCCGGAAATCGGGGCAGAAGCAGGGGTAATAGGATGTTGCAAGCAGCTTTGGGAGGAGAGGACTGGATAAAAGCTGGATTTGTTTGCAGAAGGACAGGCTGATGCCTATGGGGGAGCTGTTCAATGTGGAGGGGAGAGATGGATATCTGCAGTATGGAGGAGGGACAAAGAGTGTGCCAGGGAAACCCTGCAGGTTAAGCTGGGCCTCCTCCGTGCAGTGTCTGTAAAAGGCCTGGACAGCCCCGGGTTGCTTCTCTGCTTCCCAGTGTGTGCCAGGCCCAGGGAGCATCGAGATGGCAGCGATGGCAGGATGGGGTCAGGATACAGGCTAGCAGTGGGACACCTGCAGCTGCTGACCCTGCAGGTTTTGGAGAGGCGATGGCTGTGTGTGGTGTTTGAGTGCTGGCTTGTCGTGACTTGAGCGGTGTGTGGGCTTGGCAGGACCAGGGGAGTCTCGTCTTCTCTCTCAGGATAAAGCCACGGAAGAGCTTGGATTATCAGCAGGTGGGGCACTGCAAAATAGATGATACCCCCTGGGTATCAAATGAATAGGGAAATAAAAAGGTACAACCAGTAGCAGCAAATATCTCTGTTAATAGAACCTAACTAGGATAGCTGTGGGTCATGGAAACGTTGAAGGGAATAATGTGAAATAAAGAAGAAGAAACACAGTTTTTATCAGCAGGCTTAAATCTGCCATCCGGGCACCTGTGCCAGCATTGGGAAACACGTGTGGTAGGAAAGCCTTGCTGCTGCAAAGCTGCTGACATTGGGAGCTGCTCTGCTGTTCTGTTGGATTCAGCTGAGCTCTGAGCTATGTGCAATAAACACAGCCCTACGCAGACTTGTACATTCATGGATGTGTATTACATGTAAATAGAGTGTGGAACTCTTCCTATTTTCTCACATGAATATTTTGCTTTGCCATCAGCTGTCGGTAGCCATCATTTCCCAAGGGAAAGGCAGCAGAGGACCAGGTCTGTGTGCTGTGGCTGGCCGTGATGCACAGCAAGGTGCTGCCTCCCTCCTCCTTCTCTGCTTGTGGGCTCTGCAGGCATGGAAGGGAAACAGTTTTGTGCACATGTTTTATGGGTGCACTTAATCTCCTGTTTGGTTTTCAAGTGCTGCTGAGGAGTGCCACCCCCTTGGTTTCACTAGTCATCCTTTCATGGAGCCATGTGGGACAATGGCTGGAGAAAAATCCCAGTGTCTCATAGCTGTCTTTGCAGCACCTCCAGTTCAGACCCTTAAGTAGTAATGTTGTGATGGGGCTTCTGCTGACTGTAGCTGAAAATAGCACAGCAGATCTCTTAGCTGTCCATAGACTGGATTCTGAAGCAACCAAAAGTTGATTTTTTTTTTTCATAATTAGTTTTAAACCTAGCAGTTTTCATTGTGGAATATGTGAGTTGTTGCAGTGGATGATTTGCTGCTTAGCCATAAACCTGCGTGTCTGGTGACTATTTCCATCTTTCTGCTTTCAGTGAGATGAAATTTCTACTGAAACAATCTTTTTTCATAATGTTTTGTTGAGATCCCAGATTGTTAGTAATAAATATAGGCTGCGGCTCCTCTGAAGTCATATTATCTTCCCACATCCTGTACAGAGGGCACTGCATCCTTGGAACAGAATCTCCTGCCTGATTGTAACAATACGCACTGATTTTAATTCAGAGCAGTGCTGAAAGAACCAGGGTGAGAGCGGTGTAAAAGCATTTTCTTTGTCTCTTCTCAAAGTTCATTACAGTAACTTGTGGCAATATACTGAATTTAAATAAATGTAAAAAAAGCCCCCAACCCCAGGAACTTAAATGACTGTCTTGTTGGAATAGAGCACCTGGCAGTGTGTGGTTGTTGCAAGTTCTTCCCAGTTATTTTAAGAATAGTGGAATAAGCCTTTAGCATTGAATACAACTAGATTTCTTCAGAGAGCTGAAAGAGATGTTTATAGACCTACATTTCAGACGTAGGTATTCTGATGTCTGCCGGCTAATTGTTTCTTGGCAGTTCATTACAATGGGCTACATTTGAGACTTGGGCATTTCATTAGCAGCCTTATCTTCCTTCTTTGTTCGGCTGTTTGTATAGTTGGCATTATTTATACTCATAAAATGATCATAGTGTCAGAAACGGTGAAGGGATTAAATTTTTATCCTCTATGAACTATTTTAATTGCATTTATTTTTGTAACAAGTTTTGAAGTCACGCATTTGACACATTCTAACCTTCATTAACTTCAAGGCATGCCTAACCACTACATTTTTCAGCATTGTGATGTAGCATTGCTCCTTCCTATGTCTGATGGAAAACTGGTCTGGTTTATTCTCTCTGGTGAGTGGAAGGAGGTGGATTAGGTTGCAGGGAGGATGAAATAATTGCAACTCACCCTTCTTGTTGCTCTCTTTTATTGGCTTGCTGAGCTTTTGCTTCCTCATTTTGCTGAGAAGGGTGGTTTGCCTGGGATTGAGGAGGAATCTGCCTTCAAACTGAAAGAGACAATATTTACCAGTTGGTGAATACTTGCTTTGTTTACTTTTTGAGGCCCGAGAGTTGGACACTTTTCTGCGTTTCTAGTGGACACTGCTCTATTTTTATACTTTAGGGAAATAACGATACTTCATCATGATTCTAGGATGCAATTATGGTCCCTGTGGCTTTTATATGGAGTAAAAGTGTATCTGCATTTGAATCCTGAAAGACCTAATTTGTCTTGTATTAAATGTTTTGTCACGGTTTGCCTGTGTTTGTGCTAGGCTCAAGTGCCTGGTGTCTGGGGCATGACACTGGATTCTCCCGAGGGAGGGAGCAGTGCAGGCAGGGACAGAGCCCCTAGGTGGCATCAGAAGCCACCTGATTTTTGGCTACTGCACGCCCGAGGGTGAGAGGTGCGGATGGGAGGGAAGTCCTCCCTTGCCTGGCTGGGGTGTGCTTTCCTTTCTCTGTGCTAAAGCTCTTATACCATCAGCTGAGCAGTACAGATAGTCGTCATTTTGCTAATTCAAACGTGTTTCAACCTTGTGCAGCTCTGCTTTCTAAATATTTAATTGAAATGCTTCTACAGCCATCTTACTTCTTTATCACCGTGAGCCAAGCCAGACAATATAACATGGCATATGTTAAGATGTTAATTGAGTAGCAGCACACATAGGCGGCTGTTTCATAATTTTCTCCTTAGATGATCCTTGGCTCCAGTTTAACATTTCTTTGTGCTTCTGAGTGGAAGGTTATATAAAGATATATTTAGAGCTGTTAGTCTAAGAAAGAGAAGCATTAATTCAGTAAGATTAAGAATTAAGGGCTGATTCCTGCAGGCGCTGCTGGGACACAGTGCTTGTCGTGGTAAGGATGTGATAATAGTACCTTTCTGATAGTACCACTTACTGTAATGGGGTTGGTAATCCTTTTATTGAGTGGTTTCTCACAGCACGCAGAGTAAATAGAGGTTTGGTTTTTTTTTAAATGTCACCTGATGTCATCAGAGTTGTGGAATTCAGATTTAATCTTTCCAAAAGGATATATGGTCAATTTAATAATGACTCTCCCTATTTTAACATGTCTTTCAGAAAGATGGCTTTGCCAAAACTGTCACTGTTGGTACTTTATAGTGGAGTCTGACTCGCTTTCCTTGGGAGCTTAAGTGGGTTTTTGCAAGAGGCAAGGAGGCAGCAGGACATTGCACAGGAGAAGGAGTTCCTGGGTGCTGTCAACTTTCAAATGCCTCCTATGCCTGGTAGACATGTCTGGCAGTGCTGCTCAGGTGCTACTGCTCCTGACAGGAGCAGCCCTTCCAGACTACCTGTAGGCCATGTTGCTAGGCAGTTTGATGAACAGCCTATGGGGATGGTATGGGGGAACATCTCGTGCAGTGGGAAGTGGAGGTTTTTCAGAGGCTTTTCTCAATAATTTTTGTAAGGCCATGTGGCCGAGACAACCCTTCTTTGGCTGACTGCTCTAACTGCTGTCCTGGGTATCCTTCTCTTGTGGAAGGCTTCTCTTCAGGTGTGAGTAAAATACCAGGGCAGCAGTGTCACCATGCATTGTCAGGATGATGTGTGCTGCATGTGAGCCACTCAGAGGTTTCCCGTGGCCTGAACAGTCCCTGTTGGGTTTTTGGTTTTGTTTTGGTTTTTCCATTTTTCCAAAGAAAGTTTATTTTATAACTTTGTAAACATTTTCTCTCTCAGATAGCTGAGAGGGTGGTTTGCAGTCTGAGGTGATAACTAGGTGGCTGTGCCCATGGTAAGTAACTGCACCCTGGGCTTTTCCATTTTAGTTGCAACTTTTTGCTATAAGTCCTGCGTGTTAGGTAATAATGTAACTTAATACACCTGTACTGGAAACTGGAACCCTGCAGAGGGGGAACCCTTGCTGTCTGGTCAGGAGTTACACCCTGGCTTCCTGATGTATGGCTCAGCTGTCAGCAGTGATGGAAAGTAGTTTCTTTTCATCAATTGTGTTATGGTTTGGTAGAAATAGTGTTTTCTCTAGGCTGTCCAATAAGTGCCAAGCACATGAAGCACAGCTATACAGAGGCTGGTTTCGGGAGGATGTTTCAGTTCATGCAAATATTTTCAGTCTTGGGCTGAATGGGATACAGAATATCTGTGGCAATTTCACTGAATGCGCCAAACTTTTAATGAAAAAAACACTCTGGGCTTCCCACATTTGACCACCCACTCAAACCATTACTAAATTTTGCACAATAACTTGTAGCTCCACTTGTCTCCTGAGTGTGACTAACTGGATCTGTTGTTGACATCTTCCTCCATTTGAGCAATAAGTCCACTGACAGTGCCTGAATGGTGAGAGCCATGTCTTGTGTGACTTTTGGGGTTGGGAGGCCTCCCCTGACTGAGCAGAACAGCCATGTTCTGGAAGTGCTGCTGTCCTGCCTCTGCCAGCGACTCAGCCCGGGACCCCCTTTGGCAGCATCCTGCTCTGCGCTTGTGTCCCAGGAGAGGAGCTGTGCTGCAGGATGGGTGTTGAAAGGGGTGTTCACTGTGCTCCCACAGTGCTGGTTACACTGCTGCCTGTCATAGGGGCTGAATGCTCTCAACTGGAAAGCTGCTAAGGGTTACTGTCAGTGCTGTGTAGGCTTTGGGAAAGCTCAGGGTTAACTAGGCAGTGGCTAATAAACTTGAGGGCTTTCTTTTACTTCTCCCAGCCACCTCCCTTTTTCTGCTCTCACAGACAAGGCTTTTCTTATCCCTTGTGGTTATGTGGCTCCTACTATTTGCCACATTAATAAGGTACTTGGTGTGCTCAGAGCAACTGAATTCTGCCACTTCTGTTAATACAGTAGTCCCATATTACTCAGTGCAGTTCAGCTGCCTATTCCTGAAAGTAAAGTATTGCTTAATTAGAGGAAGGTTGGCAACATCTGGTTTATCCCACTTGGAAAAAAATTTGCATATCCTTGCCTCATTTTCCCGCTTTTTTCCCCTCTCTCTCCCTCAGTACAAAGTAAACTCAGCTGCTTACCTGGGAAGAGAACACACTCCTCATTCTGCCCATGCCAAGTTAGGGCTGTTCTGAGCAGAAATACGTAAATGGGTCAGGGAAAACAGAAGTGCATACTTTGGCAGAAGATAGAAGAGAAGTTTGAGGAAATACTTTCATCTGATTTCTCCCCATCTCATTCTCCCAAAGGTAATTTCAGGAGTTTGTCTCTAGCATTTAGAAGCTTCAATCGCTACAACCTTCAAGAATCCTTCAAAGGTCTTGGCCCTAAGTCAAAAGCTGCGGCTGCTAAGGTGGGCCGGAGGCTTTCCCGTAAGGCTTTTTCTGCAGACCCAAAGCAGCCAACACATGTTCCCTGGGAAGCTGTAGGACTGGGGTTCGCCATAAAACTCAGCAGCTTTTGCAGGGAGCTGCCCTGCGCTGCTTCTCCATGCACAGCCTAAGAAACCTCCTTTCTCTGCTCTTTTACTGATTAATAAAGCTGGGTGCATGGTTTTGAATGACTGATGTGTAGGTGACCAAAGGTGACCAGATTGATCCACACTGGTGGTGTTCGGAGCAGAGTTGACATTTTTGAGGAGCGTTGCTGTACAGTACAACAGGGTCCCTCTTGAGTCACTCAGTGTGCCTTAACTTTGAAACAGTCAATAGGATGGTACCCACTGAATAAATGTATCATTGTTGTGGTAGTATCTAATTTTTGGTTGGAGAGGGGCACATACAAAATTTTGATATAAAATTTTATGCTCCAGGATTCGTGTGTTGGGTCATTGGGCACAAGTTGATAATTCAAGGCAGCTGTAAAAGCAACCACCTTTGTTATGGCTCACAAGAGGCAGCTACCCCCAGAATCATAGATCTTATACTGGATAAAACTGCATGAAGTAGCCTGAATTAAGTTTTGTATCAAGTAAGTGAACTAGTTTAACTTGAGAGAGACTGTCGTCGTGAAGGGCTACAAGAGAGTAACACCAGCTGCGCTTCTAGATGGGGTGAATCTCAGTGAGCCTCCAGGAGCAATGCTGGCTGTTGGCTTAAGGTGCAGTTTGTGAGTTTCCAATGGGCTCAGGTTCCCAATAGATTCAATTGTTTTCATTAGAAAGAACATCATTCCTGCTGCTCTCCTGCAGCTACTCCTAGGCTTCCAGCAAAGCATGTGGGTAATGGTGTCTAGATGTTAGAAATGGCTCTGTGTAGGGCCCAATTCAGCCTGGTTGTTGGGATTGCTGGTTGCAGACCCTGTAATTGCAGTAGAAACTAGGTAAGGGATGCCCTTGACAGAGACAGAAGCAGACTTACTTGTAAATGAGACTTCATATTTGAAAGCATGTATGTCCTGTTAGTGAAGAAGAAGCAGGGCAAAATAAACAAAGATGGCAGGTGTAACTGGGATGGCTGTTCCCTTGCCACCTTTTATCTCCTTTTATCTCCTGATGCGATGTCCTGCAGTGTCACCAAATGGAGCATTTCTGTGCAGTGCTCAGGACCATGAGAAGGTCACTGTCCCAGTAACATCCCAGTCAAAGGGCTCATTCCTCACGGTTGCTACTGCTTGATTTTGACATGGATCACCTCCACTGGAAGAGAAATAAGAAGCATTTTTATTGTTAGGCACAAGCTTAATAAAATGAAGCAGTGTTAACCTGTTCTTGGTTAGGAAGAAACCTCAGTTTACCACTAACAAATTTTAATTATGTCCTTCCAGTATACTCAAGAGCATGGAGCAGGAGATGAAAAAATTGCTTTTAAAATAGAGATCACACTTATCCCTGCTGAAGCAGTGGGACCTTTGCCTTTTAAAATGTCACAACATCTGCTTGCAGATTGGAGGACGTGAACTTAACTGTCCTTTTTGTGCCACCAGTTGACAAAAAGGAAACATAGTGAAGCTGTATTTACTGGCCCTATTATTGCTCCTCTGCTGCAGCTTCTCAACACTGTTGATCAGTGCCGCAGGAGCAGAGGTCACAACTGAAGAGCCCAAACTAAATTTGAGAGTTTACATTTCCTGACTCAGACTGATATTTGGAGATAAAGAGGCAGCTCTAGGGATCTCCTGCCCAGCTGCCTCCTGGCAACTTGCCTCTTTCTCTTTGCAAGAAGAAAATGTTAATGCAAATAGGCATGCTGATGCTCAGTTTGGCAGAAGGGAAGCTGTGCTGGCTGGGGTGTGCTCTCCTGAAAAGCCCAGTGCATGGTGTTGTCTGCAAGTCTGTAGAGGATGTATTTGGGCTAAGTTTGCTATGTCTGTACCATGCATCCCCGTGTCCCTTATGCACTCTTTGTGCATAAGCTGTCATGTGAAGCCGTAGAAGAGGTTTAGGTAAACTAATGAGTACACAGGCCTGATTCCTGTTGCCTACTGTTTGTTGGAAAGGCTGCTGATCTGTAGCAGCACGGGGACTGTGAGACCTTGCTAGGGGTTGGTGGCAGTGGATAGGTGGAGTGTGGGGTGGAGAAGTGCTTCTGGAGCAACTGTGTCCCCATGAATTTGCTCAGCTTTGGGTCAGACACACTGGCAATGTTCAGCAGCAGCAGGTTTCCATGCTTGGTGTCCTTTGACTTTTCTGGTAAGGTGGGGGTTTTTGATGAGTGAGATGACATTTAGGTTCCCTTCTTCGGTTGCTACAGTATATGTGAGCATCTTTCCTAAGGCAAGGTGAAGCTTCCGTTTTACTGTCCTTAGCATTCCCTGTTCTTAAAAATCCCCAGTAGCTCTGCTGTACTGTCTCCTTGGTGTTCCTGAGTGCCTACCCACTTGATGGCTTCTCCTACACAAAGTCAGCTGAAGTGTATGTCTGCTGGCGGATCTACTGCAGTGAACTTGTCAAATATTCTTACCTGTTGAAATATTTTATTGTATTCTGTCACTCTAACATGAGCAGTTCTTGTATGGGAAGGGGCATCAGTATTAGCAGCCTCTACAAAACAGATTTTTAGACTGTCTTGTTTCAAAATGGAAGTGGTGTAACAAGCAGGACAACCAAACTCCTGCCTCTGAGCATCTGATGCAACAGTAGATGGTGGTTCCTATCACCACCAGACACGAGAGGCATTTGTTTTGCCTGTTTCTTACTTACAGTTTTAGTAGATCCATCAGCTGCCTGACTTAGTCTAACTTTGTATATGATAGCATCCATACAAAAGTAGAATAACTTCCATGAGATGTTTTGTTGTGTGAGGAGATTGAATTATGTTTTATTTTACTAGGAAAAGAATTGCTCTCTGAACTCAAAAAAAAATGGTTGGTTGATGCTTGTTCAGTAGGTGCTCAGACTGAGGTTTTTTGTATGGAAAACCTCCTGCTCCTCTTCAGGGCAGTGATAAAATGCCTTCAACTAATGCTGTCAGACCAAGCATGTGAAGTACGGTACCCTTAAGGAACACAAAAGCTGCTCATGGGTGTGTTTATAGGAAGTATAATAAGTTCCATACTGTTTGCCCGCCTTGGCACACGCACTGAGGTCATTCCTGGCACATTTCAATTGAGTCCCCACCCAGTGTCGTCCTAATAAGCCAGCTGGGAGGTAGAGAGACTAGGAAAAATCCAAAGTTGCCAGTGGAATAACAGTTGTGTGCCTTGTAGCAGCTCTTTGGAAAGCTAGAAATAATTGCCTTGAAGTGGTGGAATTTACTGTAGCATGGGGAGAGGGGAATGTTAATTGTCTTTACAGATAAACAAGTCAGATGCATTTGAATTGTGTAAGAGCTACAATAAAAGTAGTGACATGCATCCTGGCTGCATTGCAACTTGGGATAATAGCTCCCAGTTGCAATGGTACTTCATTTAAAAAATGCAGTTCTTATGTAAAACAACAGAGCAACAAGAATTCTAACAAACAGTTAAATTTGGGTGACTTTCTATGTAAAAATAGCTGAGTATTATTCCGTAGACTAGCAGGATATTTCAGAGCAAGATATAAAGCTTGTAGTACAGTGATAGAAATTCTAATATGTTATGTTTTTGTAATTGATTTTAGACTAATCCAGTATTTCTCTTCTCTCTTTCTTTCCTCACATCTAGCAAAACTGTACAATCTAAAGTGGACTGCATTTTGGTAAGTACAACTCCAGAATGCTTTTCAATATTTAATGAGCTGCAAGACCAAAATAGATGGCTCTGGAGACTGACAGCTATTATGAAGCCTTTCCTTAGCAGTACTTGAAGATACTACCACTAAATGTGATCAAAATTAGTTACCATCTCAGCTACCTTCCCAGAAATGTGCAACACTACAGGTCCTGTTAGCTCTGCTGTGCTGCTTAGGGCAGAGAGGTCATTTTTTTGAAGAGGGAAAGGCCCTTGGATTGCAGAAACATCATCTTCATTTGTGCATTAAAATAACAGGATCTAAACAGTGATAAGAGATTATTTTTTGGGAAGCACTAGTTCAGAAAGAGGTTTTATTTGGTTTTGATAGTGAGCAGATTGCTTGTTTCTTTAAATTGGAGTCTTGAGTTCATAAATCTTAGGACTGGACTGCTTATCCTGACTTTCTACCTTCAGCACTTCATCCAGAAGTAACAGTGGATATGATAAAAAAGCATGGTAGACAACCATCTGGATGCTATCAAATAGTATGGCAGAGCTAACTAAGAATACTCCTCAAAGTCGCATTATCAAAGGCTAATTCAGATAGTACTGAATTCTCTTGCCTTAAAATGTCTTAATTTACTGTTGTATAAGGTTTAAAGCTGTATTGTGTTGCAAACAAACTTTGGACCCCATTTAACCTTTGTTTAAAAGTTCTTGGATGCACCCAATGAAAACAGGGATGCAGAATGTAATTTTTGTCACCTTTATTCATCATTGACATTTGTGAACACCAATCAGGTGCCTTAAGTTCTTAACTGTTTTGTATGTGAGTCTTCAGTGGTAAAAGGACAGATTGCAAAACTGCATTTGTAAAACTCTTTTAACACCAGGCATTTCTGTAGAAAAAAAATGGTAGTCGGGGTAGGTGTTTCTAAGTAGCATTGGAGAGGGAGTAAGTAAGTAGGAGGTTAACCAATCATCTGCTTTTGGCAGTCTGTTTTAAGAAAATGGAATTACACTAGGACTATTTTTGCGTTAAATTCTGCAGATTTATGGACTTTGTGTACTGAGATAGGGCTTATCAGTTTGTATGAGGGTACTGGGTAGGTCTCATCCGTTGTATTGATAGAGAAGTCTTGGACACAAAGCAGTCTCCATTGCTTGACTTGGAACAGAGCAGCAGTGTCCTGATGGTCTAATTTTCTGTTCCAGATGCCTCCTTGTCTGTCCTGCTGATGAGTTCAGAGGAGTCGTGTCAACAGTGGAAAAGCCACTCTAGGTTAGCAAAGGTAGATCTAATGCTGTTCAGGTAGTTTAAAAAAAAGAAAAATCCAAGATCAGAATAGTTTGAGGAAATCAAAATTTAGCTGAATTCTGGCAAAGTGGTTTCTGTGATTTTAGGTGCTTTGGAAAGCTGTGAGGTGCAAGACAGAATCTAAAAGCATGTTGAACTGAAGGGCTGTGGCTGTGTAGCTCTGATTCCCTCTTTTGGTAGCACCAGCCACAGCCCCCATGTGCAGAGCCACACACAAATGTTCGTAGGCTGCCGAGTTCAGCACAGTTCAGCAAGGAGAGAACTAGGAAGAAACAGAGGTGGTGGCAATAGTCTGTTGTGGAGGTTGCTCGTAGCAGAGGGCTGTGGAAAGCAGCCAGTGTAAGGGCACTGAGACTGCAACTGCTCATACAGGAGTCCAGAGTCACCTGCCTTTCACTTGTTACACTGCACCACTCACATTCCGACATACTGTCAGTTTCTAGGAGATCATAAGAAAATTATTGTATACTGTGCAATCCGAAAAAGATAATTAGCAAGAATTGTGGTGTAAACAGTCATTAAAAATTCATTATAACATCTTTTTAACTGTAGTAAACATGTCTAGCAGTAGATTCTCTTATGACTTTGCTTGGTATATTTGTAGCCACATACTAAGTGAACTTTTGAACCTGATTTTTAGACTGGTTTGCTCCATAAGAGCAACAAGAAGGCCAAGGTTTCTTTCCTTAGTACTCTGAAAAGAGGTCAGTGCTGGTGAGAGAGTGCTGAATCAATGGCCATGGAAACCAGAGCTGCTGCTGGTGCAGGGTGTGTTGAGGCAGCGTCCATTGGTCCTGCAGCAGCAAAGGTGCCACTTGTCTGTTGGGCCCTACAGGAGACAGGCAGAAGCTCTATGAAGCCTTGGCAACTGTGCTTGGGCACTGTCAGAACAAAGCTGCCATTTTTTTTAGGGCTTGTTTGGAATGTTTAGCACCTGAAATATGTTCCTGCTTCTGCTCAGATAAAGCATATCAAATGTATTTATTAGATGCTTTCTAGAATAAAAGGATGTTTTCAGTATTAGTTATTTTCTGTCTTGGTAATATTTCCAACAAGCCATCTGACCTAGAGTAACTTATTTAACCTTTGCTTTTTGTTTCTCTATTCGTAGAGTGGGAAGATGATTGCTTGACTACTTCGCTAATTTTAGTTCTGGTTGTTAAATAATAGATGTTTGTTCTGCTGAAGTATGACAAATTTTAGGGTCTTCCTGCCAGTAGGTGCAGGTTACATTGCCATTGGCACAGCCTTTTTTACTTTGATTAGAGTGTATTTGGCTATAAATACTCAAGATGTGGAAAGAAATATTAAGGGCAGTCTGTGCTCTCTAAAACACTAGTGTTGCGTAAAGCTTGCAGAGTGGCCCTGGCCTTCAGCTCTCCTTACCCAAACTCGAGGACACAAATAACCTGCAATTCTGCTTTCATTATGGAAATTTGAAATAGTTCAAATTTGAATGACATTCGCACTGTGTACATTACAGAAGTTGCAGCTCTTCTGCACTATGTTCCTTAGTATATTCTTCCTCTATCTTATTTCAAGTTTGGCCTGACTAGGTAAACAATCCAGAAAAAGCACATGCTTTTTTTTCTTGGAGTTGTCCTAGGTAATCCCTTTAGACAACTTTAAACTGAAGCTTGACTATTTTTTGTGACCTGACAGTAGATCAGCAGCAAGAGAAAACAAGAAGGAGAGAACCAATCCACCAAGGTCAGGCAACCTGAAAGATATTAATTGATTTTGGGGACTCATGTTCAAATCTCTAGGTTCTCTGGTTCAAGCAGAAACATGAATAAACTCTGTTTCCTAAAACACAGATTAAGTCCTTAACTTCATTCTATGCTGAATAGGTCTTTGTCTCTTTGTGCTGCAGAAACTTGCAGTGGCAAGTTAGTGTCTCCCAGAATGGAAACAGATATCAAAACCTGCTATTTTCATTAAAAAAACCTTACCCCACAACATTTTGGTCATCCTGGTTTATTTCACAGGTGTTTATTTTGCTCAATCAAAATGCCTGTTAGAAAGAAAAAGAAAGTTGCATCCATTTCCGTGAAAATCTTATTCTATGTCTGTCTTAGGCTGCAAAAGACATTCATTTGGTGCAGATCTGTGTGGCCACTGATCTGTGGTTTAATTAGTTTGCCACTTATTTTGTGCATTTCTGTAGTTACCTATCTATATTTGGTAACTGTCAAAACAGAAATAGCAGATATTTCTGTTCCTTTATATGTTACTGAAAGTCTTTGCTTAGCTGTGACTTGAGGTTGCTAATTCTTTGTCCTTAGTTTTTCTGTCTCAGAATATAAGATCGCTGAGATATTTTGAGTACTTGGTAGATTTTTGGCTAAATGGAAGCCAAGTTGTGAAAATCAGTATGAACACTGCCTGCTCCCTGTCTTCATTGAATCTTCCTTTGTTTCATACAGTTCCAGTTGCAGGAGATAAAGGTAACATGTGAAGAGCAAGAGTACCAGAGGCGATGCTTTGTGCTGGCTTTACACCTCAGTCCTGCAAGCAGTTTAGCATGCTCGTGCATTTTTCTAATGCAACTTCAAGAAATATGATTTATAAATAGCCTTTGGAGAATTAGACTGTCTTCATCTGATGTGATAGAACCAGTCAATCAAGGTCAGGATACTTCAAGCAAGATTTTTACTTAGATCCTTTTAAGTAGCAGAAAAGGATTCCCAAGACGGTTCACAGGCTCTGTGGTTTTTAGAACAACAGTAGCATAAACTTCAACGGGCTGCACAAAGGGGAGTTTGTCCAAGATGATGCCAGCATCACATTCTTCCTTTTCATTCTGTGACTCTCTTCCACTCTAATGACCTATTTTTTCCACAATATTGACCTCTTTGGAGACTGGGGAGAGAATTTATAGTATATTTTGTGTTCTCGTTTCTTTTTATTTATTTCCATATGCATCCAACCTAGCACAAAGGAAAACCTCAGAATGAACGAACCTTTTTCTTCTTGGTCAGTTAGTAGGCCACCTGAAGTGTTCCTCCAGTTTCCCAAATTCTCTGATTCTGATTCTGTTAAAAAATTGGGAAGTTTTGATGCTTTGAACAATTGCAGTAACAGTAACTGCAGTTACTGCTGAATTCACCAGACCTTTAGCATTGAGAACTGGTGGATGTCAGCTGAGATTGAAGAAGAGACTCTGCTTACCAAGACTGTAACCAAGTTTTGAGAATTTCAGAAATGTGTAGAGAAAACAGCCTAAACAAAACAATGTTTAACAAATTTTAACTAAACAACATGCAGTATTTCCTCAATGTACTTGCACTGACTGTCACACTCCATCTCCTTGCTGCCACTTCTTCAGTTTTAAGACGATTTTCTCTAAATAGATTCAGTCTCATCTAATAAGCTTAGGTTTATCTAATTATCACCCAGGTAGGATTACCTCTATGAACTGCCTGTGACTTCTTTTAACTCTCCCGTTCTGAGGAGGTCCTGCCTTTCCAGGGCTTCCCTGCTACTTCCCTGCTGGAAGCTGAAGGACTTGTGCAAAAAGTGCTGCCTAGGGCCAGGCATGGCAAGGAGTGGGGTTTGAGTGCTAAAAGTGAGATACCATCACTCTCCAGCTGCCTCTGCTAAGGATGTGAGGAAGCCCTAATCCTCAGCCACCTCAGCTGTATGGATGCAGTTTTGCTCATGGGAGAGTCTCTCATCCTCACTCACATCCTTTGGAAAAGGTTCTGCCAACATAATCCCAGTCAAATTTTTTCCTTTGTTGTTGGGGGTTTTTGTTGTTTTGTTTATCTGTAATTAGGGAGGTTGACAGGTGGGACCCGTAGCAGAGCAGCTCAGACAGGGCCTTTCACACAGCCACTTCCTCCTGCCATGACACAAAATGGCTTCAACTGCAGTGGGCACTGAGACTGCTGCCGTGTATTTTGATAAAAGGTTTAATATTTCTTCTAAAATCTCGCCTTTTGTGTTGCATTTGGGCACATTAGATTTAGAAGGGAGAACTTGTCTTCCTCTTTGGTGTCAAGAGTCATGAGGAGAGAAGGGGGGGATTTATTTTGCCTGGGATGCTTTTGTCTCATGGATTAGTGCTTACCATGCAAGGTAATCCCACCCAGAGAGTGCCCTTTGGTGTGCTGCTTGGGCTTTTGCCATTTAAAACAAAAAGAGCTAAGTTCCTTGGACAAGAGAGTGTCTAATGATGAAGTACAAATTTTCTTGTTAAATTTCTGTCTTCTCAAAAATTATTAATTTTCTGTAAATTCTTTCTTTGGAGAATACTGACTTTGCAATAATGGGTTTGCTAAAGTAAAACCCACCAATTTAAATGCTTTCATACAGGAAAGGAGGAACAGAGAATTTTACAAAATGCACCCATTATTAAGAAATACCTCTCTGGGTACTTGGTGGTCTGAGCACCACTGCTGTGTAAGCTGCTGCAGAGCCACACAGAAATTGGTGTCAGCAGATTTCAGGAGTTTGTCAGAGGAAAATAACCCCAACCAAATGATGTGGTTTGACGCAGCTTATAAAGGCATCAAATCCAGTGTCTCTTACCTGTGTGCTGCTGGAAGTGTTTCTCTTGGCTCTGGGAAGGTGTTGCATCGCTGGTGGCCCCATTCTGTGCTGCCGTTCTGCAGTGAGGTTTGCTCACTGGGATTACTGAGACCCCGCACTCTCCCGGCACCCTTCCCTGGACACCGTGTCCCACCAGTCCTTTCCCAGGGTCTGGGGTCAGGGAGGACGAAGTAGCACCTCCTCTCTCTGGTGCTGTTGTCAGTTTTGTCGCAGCAAGGTTGATCTGGGCATGACTGGGTCTGGTAGGGAGCCCCAGTTTGAAGTGAAGTTTGTTTTTCGTTTCCCCACTCTCCATTCTGCTCAGTGCTGAAGTGAGTCAGGTCTCGCTGCTTGTTGGTCCCTCCTCTTTTCTCTTCCTTCTGAAAAATGTTACTTTGGCAGTAAGACACCAGTAAAGACAAAGAGAATTACCAGTAATCCAGAAGCTTCATTCTGACTTGAAAAAGGATCATGTGAGTCTCAACTCTAGTGATGGTGCACCACCTTGGGCACTGCTTCTGTAACATGTTCCCTTAGGAAACCCCATGTGCTCCCTGCTGCACAGCTTTCCTTGCACTGCTGCTGAGCAGGCCCTGAGCATGTTACCACAACTGATTTTCCTTCTATTTCTGAGTCCATGTAGCTGGTTTCAAATTACAGAAGCTGGTCTCTGTGTAGCAATCCCTGCCTGCATACACCAGGTAAAACTGCCCCTCATGTCTGATCCTCAGCTGGTGTTCTCTGGAGGAGGAGTCTGGCATCACTAAGATGGATGTTAACTGAAGGGCTTGTGTGCAGTAACAGTTTCAATAACTGATTTCCAGAGGAAACAAAAAAATACTTATGTATATAGATAGGTTTTAAACTGACTTCATTAAAATATGTGACACTTAACTATTAGTAAATATAGTGTATCACAGGGTCAGGTCTGGCATTCCATGTTGTTACAGCATAGCTGGTTGTGATGCTGGATTCTCAGAGGTGCTTCATGTGTGCTCTGAGAAGACCAAGTTTTCATGTTACATGTCTGCTTTTATTGCGTGTGAATTTTGTAGTTGTAAGAAGTGCTTTCTGGTGTGTATTGATGTGCAAATAAAATAGGAAATCACATTTCTAGTCACATAGTGCTCACAGTCATGTTCTTTCACATAAGTAAATATATTCTTGTTTGAAATGATATTATTTAGGAATACACTTGTCAGGTGACAGTTTTTAGCTGTCAAGCTCAACTATTCTTTTTTGCTTTTTTCCCTCCTGTCTCTCTCCACCTATTGTTATTTCCAAACCAAAACACCTTATCTAGCAAGAAGTTGAGAAGTTTACAGATCTAGAGAAACTCTACCTCTACCTTCAGCTGCCTTCGGGTCCCAACAATGGAGACAAAAGGTATGTGTGTGAGTGTAAAGGTGAGCAGCTCTTACTGAAGACTTGCTTTACTTCCTGTGACACTTAACTGCTGAGGAATCATTCGCATGATGTTGGTAGCAGAAGCAGCCTTTATTAAACATTAAGTACTCTTGTTTTCCTGAAGATCGGGTGTTGGGGTTTTTTTAAAACTTTAGATTCTTTTATTGCATGAAAAGATTGTAATTATAAATCTCCTAAAATGCAAGAGTCATCAGAGAAAGTGTTTCACAGTCTAAGTGTAATTGTTCCTTCACTGTTTATGTATGGAGTCATAAAATAGCAACACGAATGTGATGGTGGGTGAAAGAAAAAACTGTGATGATATTTCTGGTAACACTTGTTTGACTAAAGGAAGTTCTAGAAAACCAACCTGCAGATCAGTGTGACAAAATAAACGTGTTCCCAGTAGGATGGTCGTAGGCAGGCAGGTGCCTATAAGAAGCACATTGAGTATTTCCTGGGAAAACTGGGTGTTTCCAAAGGACCGCTGGCAAACTTAAGTGGGCAGAAGCTCAGAGGTGGCCAGTTAGGAATAATAAATTTAAGAGGGGAGGTAGAACTCTTACCCGTCACTGTGTACTCAGAGCTGTGTATCAGTCAAGAAGTGGAGTGTGGAGTCTCTTCATTAAATTTTGGATGAAAGAGGGAGAAACTGCTACCCATGGCCCAAGGAATAGGTAAATGCAGGAGGTGGAGGCCCTCTTTGTCTCTGGTGTCTCTCCACCTGTGTAGGCAGGTAGTTATTAAGTCTTCTAAGTGAGGAGGAGCTGTAGAGCCACATCTTCATCGGCACTGCTCGTTCTCTCCGCAGTGATCAGATCTCCATGTCGTCCAGCCGTGCCCAGCAGATGCACGCCTTCTCGTGGATACGCAACACCCTGGAAGAGCACCCCGAGACATCCCTTCCCAAGCAGGAGGTTTATGATGAATACAAGTGAGTGCCATACATACAGCTTTAGCCAGTGCAGTGCTGTGTGACACTGACTCTGAAGGTACCCCACTGGTGTGCGTGGGCACAGCCTGATGGAGCGTGCTGCTGTACCTGAGAGTGCAATAGCTACTCTGTGGCAACCTATATTCATTACTCCTGCCTCTGGAGATCAGACTGTGGTGTTTAAATTGTGCATTACATCTATCACTGCTGAAGGAAGTACTTCTTAACAAGTAAATACCTGTATGAATATTGGTTTTGTTTTGTAGGCAGAGTGTCACAGTTAAAAAGCATCAGTTACTATCTTACAGTATGTGTTGGTCTGCTTGTTTACATACGTATATGGCTGCCTTAACAAGGGTAAGGGGTTGAATTGCTCCCTATAGATGCAGCTATTTTGCACACACAGTCTTGCCCATCGCACCTTTCTTTCCAGAATAATGCATAAATATTGGACCTTCCTGCAGCAAGCCTGATTTCTACAGAGGCACAATATATCTGAATATGTATGAAACCAGTAACCAAGGCCACTGTGAGTCTGTTGTCAAGTCTCAAAGCTACCGTGTAATGAGAAAGCGATTAGAAGCAAGGGAGAGGGAGCTGTCTGATGAAAGTTGGATTTGAATTCATTTACAGAACATACCCCATGGGGGAGGGGGGAAAGAAATAATCATCCTCAGCCCAGTTGCCTAAAGATGAATAACAGATTTATGATCTAGTATGAGTATTTCCATAATCTGAACGATTATAGTAATTTGCGGGGAGCTGAATCCCTTCACCTCCTAAGTGCCTACAGGATTCACCCCATAGTAATTGTTATTGCAGGGTTGCCTTCTGCAAATACCTCGTTTTAATTGACTCTCTCTGCTGAAGTGTTTTACTCTGATTGAGCTGAAGCATGATGGCATTGGCTTGCCTGGGGTTGATAAACATGCATACACCTATTTCTGAGCTCCTGCCACGGCCGGGAGCGGTGACGCAGCCTGGCAGTGCAGCCAATGGCACAGACGTGCCGGGGTGGCCAATCCCCGAGCAGCAGCCGCTCGCACAGACACAGCAACAGCGGCAGCTGCTGTGCGGGAGAGAGATGGGAGCCTTATTCTTAAATATATTTCTTATTAAATAATTTATGGCCTGCTTCAGCAACAAATCTGCTTGGCTTCCATGCTGTGCCAAGCTGCAGATGCCCGGAAATATCATCATCTACAGATTGTGGAGTGTGAAATTTGGATGGCTTTGTATGTAGCTGCATCAAGTATTTGTGTATTGTATTTTTTTCCCTAACAAAATAAAAGTGGTAAGCAAATATTCAGGAAAATATCAAATGTTTGGAATCTGTTCTCCTTTGAAAGATTCTGTTCTGTTTTTAAAACATTCAATTTCTTTGAATATTTTCATGAGCTATTCTTACACACCAAAGGAGAAGTAGTCTTGGAGTGGGATGTGAGGAACAGGCATATAAATATGTGAGTTAGTTTTGATAAATCCTTTTTCTTTACCTAAGGATGCTAAGACCTCTCAAAACTCAGTTCTGTTACATTAACCAATTACCATTTCTCTCTTCTATGTGCAGAGATGGATGTTGCATGAGCTCACAATGAGTAAGCTTATGCACTTTGCATGTGTAAATCAAAAGTGCAAGGCTTCAGAAGAGTGCTGCATCATAACAGCATCTCCATTCCTGCTGTATAGTTTGGTCAAAATAAATCTTGCAAGACTACTGGCCTTCTGCATCACCTTCCATATGGGTTTTTTTTTATGAAGAGGGAAAGACAGAAGCTTGCACTCCACACAGGTTCACCATTGGCAAGTGTTGATATTCAGCTCCTCCACATTTCAGTAGCCTCTTCTCATTGGGCTTATTCAGTACAGTGACTCTTCTTTCTGTTTTGTTACTCTTCAATTTAAGTGTGAATTCATGTCTGTAACTGGATAAAAGTGAGTGGATTCAATGATGGAGGGAAAGGAATAAAATAACTAAAAAATGCATCACAGTGTAAGGCAGTAGCACTTGGGAAGGCTGAGAGCTTGCAGCTGAATTTTAGAAGGGAGATAGATGAGAGCTGGTTCACCTCTTGTTGGTGCTGTGATGCTGCTTATACTGACAGAATACATTGAGCTGTAAGAAGCTGGGTTTCTGTTGGGTGCTCACAGTTCTTCTGCCAGTTTCCTCTGGGAGTTATGTGGGAATACAGGCTGGAAAATATGGGAGCTCAAGGGGAGGTGCCCAACATGTTATCCAGTCTGCAGTGAATGGATGCTGCTTTCCATCAGATCCTTTCAATGTTTTCTTGTAAGTCAGTTTTACTTGGATATCTTGTCCCTATTAAAAAACATCCTTCTGCACACAGCCATGTATAGATTTAGCTGAGTTTAGAAAATTAGGATTTCAAGTCTAAATGCAGTCCTGCAGTACTTATGCAGGCAAAATCCCTATTTGCCCACAAAACAGTTTGTTGAGCCTTCAGTAAACACTTGAGTCCTCTTATCTTCTAGTGATGCAAGGGAAGAAAGTCATTCATATTTAAGTTTGGTGTCCTGAAGATTCACTTGATACGCTTAATATGGATTAGGAGGTCTTTGAGTCATCCTGTATCTCTTTCCTTTAGTCTGTAAATCATTAATCCTTGCTTTACTGGCTGCTGGGCCACTTGGTGCCACCTGATGCATAGATTATATGCACTAAGTGTTAGGAGTGTGAACCAACAAGTTAGAAGAATATTCAGAAGCTAACACAGAAGAGGGCAGTATGTATAGGTATGCCATGTCTGTTGAACACATAAAGGACACAAGGTACATACTAATCTTGTTGGTTAGTGCTTATCCAGTGTTTTGTATATAAAATTCCCTGATAGGAATAGGATGGGACCTCTTGTGTTGCAAAGTCTAGTCCCAAGTCATAAGCAACTACCCATATATTCCTTTGAAAGCCAATCAAACTCCATCCAAAGCAGTTGTTCCTCACCTCTGCTGCTGCTCTTGGGAGTCTGACCTGCAATATCATTTCTCTAATGGTTTTCAGACACCTGGTTTCCATCTTACCTGATTATTAGGACTCATTTATGTGCCAGCATTGTCAGTTTAATGAGAGCCTACCTCTTTCTAAGGTTCTTGACTCTTACCCATTTTTGGAGACCAGTTGTTTTGGGGACTGGATAAACCAAGAGCTCTGTTTTCTTTCATTTAATAGGTTCTTTATCATTTGCTATTCATGCTGGTTTTTTCTGCCTGGGAAGCTGTGTAAACTGGACTGCATAGCCTGTCTTCATCAGCCTTTTGGTTCTTTTTTTTTTTTTTTGTGGTTTAATTCAGGTGCATTACCAGTGTATTTTATGTCTGGAGTACATTCAATTTGAAGATCTTAACAAAAAAAAAAAAAAAAGAAAAAGCCTTTTCTTCTTATCACATAGGGGAGCTCTGTACAAAGGAACAAAGCAACCGCGTGTCCATTGTCATTCCTGTCTCTGCTTAGACCTTCCCGCCCTCCCCCCGCATCTGTTTCCCACCCACCCTTCAAAGAGCAAAACAGCTCCTGGGCTCAGCAATGTGCCAAGAGTGCAAGTAGCAGAGAGAAGAGCTTCAGGGGAAAGACTCCTGGTATGTGTTGTCAAGTCAATGAGAGACCACAGATGGACATGGAGGGTTCTCGGCTAAGCCAGAAGGGGGAGGGGCGATGTGGGATGATCTGTCTGAAAACTGAAATTCCATGATAATACTGATAGCTAGGAAATCACAAGCTTGCAGGAGCTGCCACTATGGATACAAGGGGACCATGTAGACTGTATGTTTTTGCTGCTAGCAAGTGATTCTCTTAAACCAGATGTGCTAGACTTGAGGAATGGATAATTTTATTCCCTTTTTATTTATTTATTTTCTCCTAAGGAGGGAATAATTTTAACTTTGAAGTTAATCGATTGGTAGGTCCCTAATCCTGGTGTTTTGCTAGCTTGTTTTTTTAGGTTTTTTTACTTTATTTTGCTGACATTGTTGAGTTTCAGTCAAAGATACTGCTGACTGTGGCAGAGAAATTTGGAGAGTTGTCCTTTGAATGGTATTTGAGACTTAAAGTCTTGTAATCAGCATCAGTTAGCAACACAGACCCACCTTCCAGGAATTTTCAGACTAAAGTTTAAATCCATGGAGGCCTGGCAAGATGCGAAGGACAAAAAGCACACAGAGATCTATTTATTACACATAAAGCAATGTGATTCCTGTGAGGGTACAGTGAAGCAGGAAGACAATTCCTTTGTAATAACTTCAAAGGGACATATCTAGAATCCAGCTTCTGAGTGGCATACATTGAGATGTGTAGATATATAAATTGGATATAAAGCTTCTTGATGCTTCACACAGAAGCTAGACTGGTGCCTGGCTAGTGTACCAGGTTGTAGACAATGTCTCCTGGTTTGGACAGAGTGGTCCCAGACGTGGGGGGAGGCTCTGCAGATTGTCAGAACCAAAGACCATAAATGTTGCTGTTTGTTATCATCAAAATCATTACATCAGTGGTAATGATGGAGGATACCAATCTACCAATCTTTGGATACAAATCGAAGTGGAGGATACCAACCTACAGCCAGGGTAAAGCAGCAGATACTTGCTCTGTAGTAACTAGTATTTTTACTGAGAAAGTAAAGGCAGTGGAAGTATCTCAAGAAATATATACAGCTTTCTACAGAGCTACAGCTTGAAGAGAAGACATTTTGACTGGCCCACTTGGATGCAGATTGTTACTAGGTGATGCTGAGGATTAAGCATCTGTTTCAGACTGCTGCTTTTTCTTTGCATCTGCCTGAGTTTCCAGGGGTTGGTTTGTGTGTATGTACCTAATTAGAGTAGCAGGCAACTGTGGGGTGTGAAGTAATTGTTTTTCTGCTCTGCTGCTGATAACCACACTGGATCATGTACAGTCACCTTTTCAGAGGCAGGTTGTTTTTGTGTATTGCTGCTAGGATTTTTCACAGGAAAGGAGGTCATTGCTATCTGATGCTGAGGCTGTTGGGAATCTCAGTGAGAAGGTTTTACTGGTACATTTTAGGCCACAGCACATCAACGTCTGTGAAATAGCACAGGAAGTTGCTGCCTTTGTGTAGCTTTAAGCACTTCCAGAGCAGGTCCTGGTTTTCTCCTTTGCTTTATGTTTCTGATTTTCCTTTTGCAGCAAAATCAACAATTCTTGTTCTCTGCCTCAAGAACGTATTTTTCAAATGTCTCAGGTGCTGAAACAAAATTCCTTCTGCTGCTTTTGAGAACTGAAGACAGAAAACAGTGCCCATTTTACTAGAACAAGTAAAATTGGCAAAATAATTCCTTTTTTTTTCTTTTTTCTCCTGTATCATCAGGTTGTATGCTGAGTCACGTGATCTTCATTTGCAGCAGCAGTTGGAATCTCTGTTAATTTAGGACTGTTAAATAGGGTCCTGTAATCAAGCAGCTCTCATAGTTCAGTAGGGTCACAGTGGTAGGAGGACTGTGTATGTGCTTATTTGCACCTATAAAGCTGGTTCCCTGGGAAGGCATCTTTTAAGTTGAATTCTGTTAAGGTCTGTTAAATTGAAGTTGTACATGCAAAATCTTTGTCTGGACACTGACACATCTCTTACCTACTGCTTTTCAAATATTCCTGCAGGACTTCAGGCCTTACCACACTCAAGTTGTGCTTCTGGCTAGAACAGGGTCTCTGCTTTATTATGGCCTGAAATAAGTGAATTGAAACATATGCTTCAAACTGAATTGTGGGGTAAATCTTAACTGTGCTCTAGATAATGCCACTACTTGTTATGTCTCCACATGACTTGTCTTTGAACTCAGTAGAGAACAAGGCAAAAACTATGGTATTAATAGCTCTGTTTATACATTTTTAATGCATTCAATTCGTTGTGGATAGCTTCATTAATGTTAAATGTGGTTCTAAATATGGACGGGGATAAGTGTTTTCTTTTGAAAACCTTTGGAGTCTAGCATGTAGGCTGGCCTCTTGTATTAACTTTGATTCCATTCACGCTTTCTTTCTCTTTGTTGCAGGAGCTATTGTGACAATCTTGGCTACCACCCATTAAGTGCTGCTGACTTTGGAAAGATCATGAAAAATGTCTTTCCAAATATGAAGGCCCGTCGTCTAGGCACAAGAGGCAAATCAAAATATCCTTTGCTAGAACACTTCTCAGTAACTTGTTCTGCACTTGCCTGAAGAACATCTGTCATTATGGCTTAACTACCAGCTAAATGTAGAAGTAACATTGAATAAAAAATGCTGACATTTTTCCAACATTCTTTAAAAATTATTAATTGCAGTAGTGTTAGGTTGCAAGATATAACTTTGGAAACAAGTGTACTTATATTTAGGTTCTGACACTTAGTTGTCACAGCAGCAAGGCATCCAGACAGTTTTATAATGTAGTGCAAAGAGAGACACTGGAATAAAGGGACTAAAATGGTTAATGCTTTTCAAACCAGTTCTTTCTTCAGCAACAATTTTTTCTTTTCCAAGCTGAGAATTACACCTTCTCATGAGAACCCTTAGAAGCTGTGGTGAAGTAATGTACTACCTGCTGCATTCCCCAGGGCTGGTTCTTGCTGTGTCCTGACACGCTGGGTAGGCAAAGCCACTGCAGTAAGCAGAGGAGGGAGAGCATGAAAAGGCTAAAAGGCATTGAGGTGCTCATAGGCTCTGATTAAAAACCGCTCAAAAGAAGTAACAGCAGTGATACGGATGTGCTGTGATACTGACCTTTCTAGCAGGCCAGTATTCATTTTCATTCAAGAATGCATTTTTTAATAGCGATTAACTTTTGGAAATTTATTCTCCCATCTTGTTTTAGAAAGAGAGTTTAGTCCAAATTTATATTAATGATTTGAATATTGAGTGGCTAATTGAAAGTGCCTGGCATGGTTTAGTGCTTGTTCTAAGTCATCACATGAAATTCATCATACCCAGCATCTCTCCATAGATGGGGACTCCCAATGACCTGGCCAAGGATGTAGCCATTGATAAGCTTTTGATTCTGGCTGGCTATGAGATCGTGCTAATGACAGGAATTCTTAGTTCTGTGTTGAGTTTGCTTTTAAAGCTTACGAGGGTTATCAGAGGAATTACTGCTCTTCTCTCCTGTCCCCCAACTAACAAGCACACAATCTAGACCTTAATTGTTGTTCACATATTGCTACAGTGGACTGAGGAAGAAGGCTTTTGTTCATATGCCAACACTGCCCAACCTTGACTTTCATAAAACTGGAGATGGGGTATGATATATATTTGCTTATTTATATATCTTTCTGCAAGTTAACATTTATTATGCTGTTTTTCTGTCAGAACTTTTTGAAACAAAGTGAAGATCTGTGCAGCTTTTAAGATTTTTCTTTATGATTCTTATATTCTGAATCATTGTTTGATGGTTTTTACTGTAAAATTCACAATGAATTGCAATACTCTTAAACTAATTTAGGAGGTGAAGTAGACTTCCACAGCATTCCCATCCACCATATACATGTTTTTAACTCTGACTCTGTTTCTCTTTTACTTTTATTTTTGTAAGTCAATACTAGGGCAGAGATATCCCAGTGAAAGAAGCAGTTCCTGGGTTATAGTGATTGTTGAGTTGACAAGACTCTGGATACAGGGAAAATCAATTGTTGATGGTCCATTAGGATGCTGTCTGTGATTTTCTTCCAGAAATGTCAATTCCACATAATGCCTTTGGAAACAACCCATAGATTATAGTTTTAAGACATTTAATTTTGAAAGATATTGATGTTGTAATCTCATTCTCATAATTTCATGTAAAACTGTGAACATACTACTCAACTTTTTGTGCGATTCTGATAATAATTTGCTTTCTGTGTTTTGTTTTCATGCCTTAATGACCTTTATTAATTAAAGTAACCTTTCCTCCTTTTTTTGCTTGGTTTAGTTGGATGGAGCAGAGCCAGCTGGGCAGCTGCAAAGTGCTGATGAGGAAGTCGTCTCTGCAGCCTGCCGACTTGTTTGTGAATGGGCCCAGAAAGTGCTGAGCCAGCCTTTTGATACAGTCTTGGAATTGGCTCGTTTTCTTGTCAAAAGTCACTATATTGGTACCAAGTCAATGGCAGCTTTAACAGTAATGGCAGGGGCACCAGCAGGTAATGAGATAATGCTGAACATTGAAATGGGGGGTCTTTACTGAGAGTAGTAACAGCTTGGTTTGAGGAAGCACTTCAGGGCAAACTTTAACACTAACTCTGAGCATTGAACAAATCATTGAACATGATTTTATTCACATTGCTGCAAATTACTGTTCTTGCTGGTAGTCTGGATAAAGGTCTGAAAATCAGTACTGGTGTCAGGTTTAGTTGATGATCCTCCCATTCCTCTGGTGAGGACCCTGGTCTTCAGGGCATGTGAGCACTTGTGCTGAATTTATATACTTGGCTAGAACAGGAGTTTGGTGCTGCTGCAGTGCTGGTTTAGACGTATTGCTGGTGTAGCTGTGTTTCTGTGTGATAACTTGCCCTAATTTGGAAAACATTTTCTGTCAAGGGCAGATTTTTTGTGTAGTTTGTTTCCTTTCCTTCCACTTTCCTTGAAGTGTGTTTTGGTGACTGTGGATACAAAAATGAAGGATGAGAAGAGAAATGCAAGTGCACAACATGCCCCCAGACTTGCCTCTGGGAAGCTCTGCCTAGGCCTATCAAGCAAAATGTGTTCAGATCAAAGCCAACCTCTTGAGACAGGCAATTTTAAATGGAAAGTGGTGCTCAGGTGATCCCCTTCTGGATCATATCCTTTCTCCTTCCAGCTCTCTTTCCTTTATTCCAACTTGGACCTGAGAGGTGGCAGTGGTGGGTTTTGCTGCCTGTATGCTCCATTGTGACCTATTGCTTGGCTACACTGGTTCAGCTTGCCGTGTGCTGCTAGAAGGGACACTCAGTGTATGGACAACTCTTACAACTCCTCAACTCGTGTAGTTTCTCCCCCTCATTTCCTTCAAGGAAAAGGGCAGTTACTTCCAGTCCATGCCTCTATGGCTTGGATAGTCATTTTAGAAGAGGTTCTTCCTAGCATGGCAAACAAAATATTTCCATTCCTCTTGCAGGGAACTATAGTGTCTCTGTGCATTAACTGAGGAAAATGCAAACTTTTACCCTCCAGGAAAAAGTTCTAGGGGTTTTTTCTTATCAGTATTGGTTGCCCACATAGAATAATTGTGTGCAAGTAATTGCAATATATTTGGGCATTTCACTGCTCTCTGAAGAAGATACTGTGAAAGACGTGTTGTGACATTCAACCCCTAGTGGTACATGCAGACTGCTGCTGAGAGAGTGGGCTCCCAGACCTAAGCATGTGCTGGGCATCTAAAACCAAATAATTGGGTTTAGTATTGTAAAATTAGTATTAGTTAAACTAGTAAAGTAGTAAAATGGTGTTGATTAATTTGTAATTAGGAGTTATTTTAAAACTGTGTAACCTCAAAGTGTAAATGAAACAATATTAAAGCATTTCTAAAGGGGTAGTTCAGCAAGATTATTTGGTCTCTGAAGAGCATGCTAATCCTCTTGACTGTTAATAAACAAAAGATCATAAATGTGGTGTGATTTTTTAAGCTGCACAGAGGACACTAATTTTCTGTTTTCTCCCTGAAAGCAGCACTTGCTTGCTTTGTGATCAGCAAAATAATTTCTCCAGAAAAAATAGTCTCCTGTTCTAATTTCCATTGTTTTTTCAACTTTTTCTTCTTATCTTTTTTCTTTTTTCCTGAACACTTCTCTTACTGCTCTTATTTCACCATTGTCCCTGATCACACTGAGGTTTTGATCCATTCTGATATTAGCTGCACTGTATTTAATGCCTTGGCCATTAGATATGGCCTGCTCAGAGCTGCTCCTCTGTGATACAGACCCACAGCTTTCTGGAAACATTTTTCATTTGAAACTGCATTAGATCAGGTAACAAAACAAAACCACAGGAGATGATGGATTTTAAAGGCTCATCTGAAACGTGCCCACCACCCTCTGCTGCCAGTTTAGTGAAATGCACCGGGCTGAGACTGTGCTGACATACAATGCCATTTGACAGTACTAGAAACAAGAGGTCCATACAAAGTATTTTAGCAGCTAATGCCCAGCTTGTCTAACAGACAGAGATTTTGCCACAAATGTGGAAATAAAGTGAAGCTGAATAGATTTAAACATGAAGTGGATGGGAGCACCTCATGGAGGAGGTGTTCTCAGAATGGGTTTGGAGATGCCTGCTCTAGAGACAGAAGCAACACCACAGTGGACAGGATATGTTTGGTCGTAATTCATTCTCCTTCTTTTGTTTTCAGGAATAAAAGGGATCCCCCAGCCCTCAGCTTTTATACCTACTGCTGAAAGTAATTCTTTTCAACCACAAGTGAAAACTCTGCCATCTCCTGTTGATGCTAAGCAGCAGCTGCAGCGTAAGATCCAGAAGAAGCAGCAAGAACAGAAACTGCAGTCTCCTTTGCCAGGAGAGTCTCCAGTAAAGAAAACAGAAGGCGCTGCAACCAACGGTGTGACCAGTATATCTAATGGAAGTCCTGCCATTCTGTCCCCTCCACCTATTGGCATTGTTGTGGCTGCTGTCCCCAGCCCCATACCGGTAATGCTCTCCAGCAGTTCTCTAGAGAATCCACCCTGTGAAAAGGTTGTTCATTGCCAGTAACTGAGCAGTGATGTCAGTAGGGTAGAAGAACAGTTTCCATTCAAAGGCTTGCATGCCTTGATGCTTTTCTGTCTGGGCTGTGTTGTACCACATTAGTTACAGGATTGATACAGAGGCAGCAGAATTCTGATCATGTAACATAGACCAGGTTTGTCTTTGAAGATCTTAAAGTGAGCCTTGAGATGAAGTTTAACCAGATGAGAGACCTTACACCAGTTGTGTGGGTCACTGAGGCCCTAATATGGAATCTAAATTGCCTTTCATTGGCCCACTGCATTTAGTGACAAGTACAATTTTATTTTGAATCAATGTCTGTAGTACAGAACATTTTTATCTTTCAGACATAAAATTGGGAGTACAGGAAGGTTATTTAGTTTTAATTTCACTGTGCTGTTCATTTTGATAGGTAAGCCAGTTTTTCTGCCTGATTGTGAGTTTGTATTTAAATCACTTTTGAAACCTTAACAATGAGCAGTATTTTGAACACATCCTCTCCTCTTTAGCCCTTTTATGTCTGGTCTTTTTGTCTATGGTGGTGAAGGATTGTATGAGAATGACCCTTTCATTAGCGGAAAAGCAGATTAATGTGTAGACCAGTGCCTCAAACCTTAAAAATAGAAGGCATATATCTGACTACCAATCCTTAGGCAGAGAAATAGAAATTGTCTTGGACAGGTAGAAGAGCTTATTTTGTTTCAAACTGACATGCACTAGGTTTGGTATATTGAGCTGTGTTGTCTTTCACCTTTGAAGTGCTTGGGGCTAAGGTGTTGTGTGGGCTTTGGGGACTTCTTGCTTCACCTTTTTTATTTCTCTCTCTACAGATGCCAAGGACCAGGCAGTTGGTGACATCTCCAAGTCCTATGGGATCGTCTGATAGCAAGGTCCTGCCGCTCAATGTTCAGGTGGTCACCCAGCACATGCAATCAGTCAAGCAGCCACCAAAGACTCCCCAGAATGTTCCTGCCAGCCCTGTTGGTGACCGCTCTGCCCGGCATCGCTACCCGCAGATCTTACCCAAGCCAGCTAACACCAGTGCTCTCACCATCCGCTCTCCCACGACGGTGCTATTTACCAGTAGCCCAATCAAGACTGTTGTGCCAGCTCCACATGTGAATTCCTTAAATGTGGTAAAAATGACAGCAATATCTCTTGCCCCGAGCGGCAGTAGTGTGCCCGTCAAACAGACGCCTTCAGTTAGCACTAGTGCAGGAGCAGTGGAAGAAGGGAGGACTGGTCCACAGATCAAAAATGGATCTGTTGTTTCACTTCAGTCTCCAGGATCCAAGCCTTCTACTGTTGTAGCCACGCCTGCTGTCAAGATCAAAACGGAACCGGAAGCATTGCTGGATGAAAACTCAGTACAGGGCCAAGAGAGCTCTGATGTATCTAAATCCATAAAGGCAACCCCTGACCTGCCTCCTGCACAGCTAATTAATTTTGAGGTTGCGGCCTTGAAGGTTTCAACAGATGATGTCATGGAGCTAAAACCAGGTAAGGGCTGTGATCAGGAAGCCGAAGAAGCAGGGACCAAATATAAGACACAGTCTGATGAAATCATGCCAGTTTCTTCAGCAGGCAATAATCAAAGCACTCTGAAACTCACAGTTGCCAGTCAAAACTTGTCCAGCACCAGCATCAGTTCACCTCCTACTGGTGAATCTATGATTAAAGACAAAACATGCACTAAAAGTCCAAGAAAACGACAGCCTTCCACACTTCAGGATTCCCAGTTACCACCTGTAAAGAAACCACTAGTGGACCAGTTTTCAACTGGTAATGCTACGGAGGGTCAAAAAGCTAACAATATTAAGAAGGCTCTGAAGGTTGGATCATTAGCTGATAGTGACGATACAGCAACGCTTGCTCAAGTTCCCAGCAAGGTACCCATGGCAGTACCTGTACCCTCTACAGCTGCTGCAAACTTAGCAACAGACCTTTCTTTGAGCACCAATTTAAATACCTGTGATCCTACTTTAGAACAGCAGCTTGCATCAGCATCATCTCCAGATATAAAAGTAAAATTGGAAGGAAACTTGTTTATCATAGAAAATGATTCAAAATCTGATGGCAGCTTTAACCCAAACACGTGGCACCATATCACCAAAACCTCTGACTTTGCATCTGTGAATTGTGATCAGCAGCAAGATATCAGTGTTATGACTATTGCTGGGCACTCTGGCTCTAGTGACTTACAGGAATCCGCGTGGGAGCCAGTGCACTGCGAAGGTATGCAGCAGGATGTGTACAGCCAGCAGTTACAGAGCCAGATCCAGGACTCCTTGGATCAAATACAAGCACAGTCTTCAAATCAGTTACCTCTGCAGTCTGAGCTGAAAGAGTTTGAGCATACAGTCCCTCAGTCAAATGAAAACTTCTTTTCATTTGATGATGACCTTACCCAGGACAGCATTGTGGAGGAGCTGGTGCTCATGGAGGAGCAAATGTCCATGAATAATTCCCATCCTTATGGTGGTTGTCTCGGAATGGCGCTTCAGAGTCAGGCCGCAGCTCAAGGAGCTCCTGTGTCATCTCATCCAAGCAGTACGCACTTTTACCATTCGATCCATAACAACAGCACTCCAATTCACACTCCCACCCCCACCCCCACNCCACCTCCGAAATGATTGCTGGATCTCAGAACATGTCTCGAGAGAGCCCTTGTTCAAGGCTGGCGCAGACGACTCCTGTAGACAGTGCCCTAGGAAGTAGCCGGCACACGCCCATTGGCACACCCCATTCCAACTGCAGCAGCAGTGTCCCTCCAAGTCCTGTGGAATGCCGAAACCCGTTTGCATTTACTCCCATCAGCTCTAGCATGGCTTACCATGATGCCAGCATCATATCAAGTAGCCCTGTGAAGCCAATGCAGCGGCCTATGGCTACCCATCCCGACAAAACCAAGCTCGAGTGGATGAATAATGGGTACAGTGGGGTTAGTAATTCATCGGTTGCAAACCATGGCATCCTTACGAGCTACCAGGAGCTGGTGGAAGATCGCTTCAGGAAACCTCACGCCTTTGCAGTTCCCGGTCAGTCGTACCAGTCTCAGCCGCGCCACCACGACACTCACTTCGGTCGCGTGACTCCTGTTTCACCTGTGCAGCACCAGGCAGCCCCTGTCAGTAGCACTACCAAGCAGGAGGGCTTTGCTGTTCCCGCTCCTTTGGACAACAAAGGAACTGGTTCATCTCTCAACAACAGTCTGAGATGCCGGAGTGTGAGCCCCGCTGTCCATCGCCAGCGTAATCTCAGTGGAAGCACTGTTTACCCTGTGTCAAATCTACCACGCTCTAATCTGACACCTTTTGGAAGTCCAGTGACTCCTGAAGTTCACAATGTATTTGCTAATATCCATGCAGACACCAGTGCCAATAACATAGCACAGAGAAGCCAGTCAGTCCCGTTGACTGTGATGATGCAGACGGCCTTCCCGTCTCTTCAGAAACAAACAAACACTAAAAAAATAACCAACGTGTTGTTAAACAAACTTGATTCTGATAGTGATGATGCAGTGAGAGGTTTGGGAATGAACAACATGCCCTCAAATTACACAGCCAGGATGAATCTCACTCAGATTTTAGAGACATCCACTGCTTTTCCCAGTGCCAACCCACAAAGTATGATCAATTCCAGCACTTCAGTTTATGAATTCCAAACACCAAATTACCTCACAAAAAATAGCAGCACCGATCAGATCAGTTTTTCTTCTGGAGATAACCAAGCACAATCAGACATCGGAGAGCAGCAATTAGATTTTAGCAGCACTGTAAAAGACCTTTTAGGGGAGGACAGTCTGCCAACAAACCAGCAGCTGGTGAATCAGGTGGCATCAGATCTCAATAATGTTGCATCTGTCTTTCCCAGCGACATCAGGTTGTCTTCCGAGCTCTCAGGCAGCATTAACGATCTGAATACTTTAGACACAAATCTACTGTTTGATCCAGGTCGTCAGCAGGGACAAGATGATGATGCTACACTGGAGGAATTAAAAAATGACCCCTTGTTTCAACAAATCTGCAATGAATCCATTAACTCAATGACTGCATCAGGTTTTGAGTGGATGGAGAGTAAAGATCATCCTGCTGTTGAAATGTTGGGTTAATCTTGTTTTATAATATGTATGTAGCACACTGTATCTAAAAGACAGACGTATTGTATTTGTCTTAATGGAAGTGCCTCCCGCAGCAGAAACACTTGCTATGTATTGTGGCATTTTTAAAAAAAGTTTGCTGTACCTGTTGCTCATTCTTCAGTAAGGAAAAGGCAGTCTTACGAATTTTAAACAAATCTCTGAAGGTGATGTGCTATCAAAGAGCCAGTATTAAAATTTGAATTTTGGAGTGTTTCCCATTCAACATTTCTTGTTTTAGCAAATAAAGAAGTGGTTAATGGCAGCCAGTGATTATAGCTCTGGTTGATGCTTTGGGAGGGTTTAATTCAAGCTCGTTAGTAGGCTTTCCATACTTTGTATTGGTAGTTACTTCTTAGTAGTAGGTGATCTTTACTGACCTTTGTCATCCAGGCTGCAATGCAGGGTGCCTGCAGGTAGGTAGGTGGTGGGGAGTGGGTACAGGTGGACCAGGTGACATGCAGATGCCTGATCATTGTGTAGCTGTCTGGAGCACTGCTCGATGGTGAACTTTGGGAAATCTCTGTAGCACTGGTGCCATTGGCATCTCCAGTAAAACAGAGATGGGAAAAGCTAACAGGAATGATCAAGGAAAAAGATGCACTAAATTTTTTTATTTAAGAGAAATAAATCTATGTAGTATTTTATCCATTAATATTCATGACATACTTGATATTTTAGTTCTCATGTCAATGTTTTTATATTAGGTAAAATTAATGCAAAAATATTTTGAACACTGAGATTTAATCTAGGCATAACACCCTATTTTAAAGTGATAGGTACTGTTTATCAATGCTAGAGAAGGAACATGATATTTTCCCTCATTTTTTTCTTTTTTTTTTTTAATAGAGAGCTCCTGGAGCTCATTAAAATACTGTTTCTAAAGGTTTATTTTTTTAAAGTTTTCTCATTCCTAACCTAGTGGAGGGCGTAGGAAGATGTTATTTTCTCTCTATTTCAGTAGGTTGAGCCTTTCTGTCTTTCTTGTTCGCTCTCTTTCTCCCAAACAAAAGGTTATTAAAATATTAGAAAATGTGGTTAATCTAAAAATATTTCATACAGAGCCATAATACTGCCAGGCACTTTACGGATACACACAGTAAGACGTGATCTTTCTTTTGGTAAAACTTCTTTTAAAAGTACGTACTATTTTAGAAGCTTGAGTTCCATTTTCAAAAGTGATTTGACAGGGTTGATGAATCTATTTTTTTTTTTTTAAAGAAAAAAACCACTGCCCCTCTGGAAAATGAGAATTAGACTTCTGCCTCACTAGTTCACTCAAACCAAAAAGACCTTTTGTTTTATCAGCATGGCATACATGGATCTCTCTAATGGTCAAAAGAGAGAGGTATTTAACCAGCCGTGGTCTTGATGCTACAAAGAGGACTTGTAGAGGCAGTTTTTACAAAAGAAGTGATGCACTGAGTATGCTACAATACCATCCCTTAAGCCTGGTATAAAATGGATTACTTTTCCTGTGACCTGACACAAAGCAGAAAATAGAGCAGGAAAAATGTTCTTCTTTTGCATTTCTTTGAATTAGTGGTCATGAATTTATGAAAGGGGAGATGCAGTAACACCCCCCCGCCCTAGATTTCTTTAAAGGGGAAGATGCTTAGATTTTTTTTATGTGATTGGTGTTTTTCTTTAAGTGTCTCAGTGGTCTTCTGTTTCTTCAGTTTTTGCTAATGACTCGAGATCCCAGTACTGGTCAATTTTTTTTTGGCAGTGCTGATTGAACTTGTGCTGCTGCATTGGCACTGGAGGTGCTGGTATATCATGGCTTCTCTTGCCCTTGCCTCAGTTCATCACCAGTTTATGGCCTCTTCTGCAGGGACAAACAGTTGTGCCAAGCTATAGCACCTTATGAGGGCCTGATTTCACTGTGCTTGCATCAGAAGTTTTGCCACTTCATCAGGAGCAAACTTGGAGAGTTCTGATCCCTCCTTGAAGTACGAGGATGTTGCGATAATGTGGTTTGCTTTAAGACCAAGTAACTCTTCCAAGGCAATGGGAAGGAGACTAAAAGCTGCATAGTGACCTTCTGCTTGTTGTCCTGCCAGGTGTCTGTCAGTAAGACTTGAACCATTTTTCTCATAGACTAAAGTTGCTAAAGGCCGGGCTTGAATCCTGTACTTGCCCATGGCCTTTTGACAGAAATGTGCTGAACATCCTCTCACCTTGGTGGGAGGGTAGGTCTGAGAGACACTCGGCACCTTTTTGTTTCTGTTTCCTGATCCTGTGTGAAGTGCCAGCACTACTGTGAATAGGTGAAACCTGCTTCGATGAAGGGGGGGAGGGTCCCTTCCAACTCAGCTATTGTGTGACTGACTCAGTGCCAGGAGCTGCCCGGGTGCTGCAGCAGCAGCCTGTGCTCCCTGGCGGGCTGGCCTCACCTCGGGTTGCTGACAGTGAGGAGGCTTGGGGGAAGGAAGGTTTAGCCTAACTACTAGGTTTTTTAGGAAGGTTTCTCACAAAAGCAAAAGTAGGTTTAAAGTTGATGCATTCTAAATTGTGCAGCCATCACCAAAGGTTTTTAAAAGTGTGTTTAAAATTATCTTTAAATGCAAGTATTACATTGGGCCTAACATGTGACTTAATAAGCAAAAATATTCTATAATCAGTGGGTTTAAAGCAAATATAAAGCAAATATTTTAATTTTAAAAGTATTAAATTCGATAAGAATTGTTACAAGTAAAATCCAAGGCACAGGCACAGCTTTGTACATTGGTATGTATCATTTTAGAGATGTTTGTGTGTTGGTGTTACAATTAATGTTAGGTCCCTGTACTTAGTGCTAGTTAGTTCTTTATTATACATTGAGACAGAGCACTACTGCACACCAAAGTATGCAATACCCAAAGGAAAATTCTGTGATCCTAACAAATGGAAGCCTGTCTTTGTCAGATACTCCAAAACTACGAATTTGAGACAGTTCTGACCCCTTGTTTACATTATTGGCTTCCTACCAACGTAAGAAATAAATTATTTTGATAGCAGTTTTTGCTAAAGTATACAAACTAATGAATTTGTACCCTGTGTACAGTATTGCAGCAAACACTTTAAATTTGATTGCTTGGTTAGTCCAGCAAACTTTCTGGGTTCATATATTGCACTAAAATTCTGTTGAACCTGTGGCAGGCACATTCCTTAGGATAAATGCAACAAATACGGCCCACAGATTTAAAAAAAAAAAGGCAAAACAAAAAAAAAAACTTTTTAATGTGTTCATTATTAAAAGGCAAAATGTCATTAAAAGTGACAGGTGAAATTGTCTTATGTAGCAATGTGCATTGATCTCAATGAGATATTTCTATTTTTGATTCTCTTACATGAGAATATTGCAGCAGGAAAAATTAAGTTTAGTTTGCTTCACCATGTTAATACATGATCACAAAATGTGCATGAGTGTTAATGACTTAATCTTGTACAGTACTAGATATATTCCTGTAACCACTTTTATTTTTTTTATTCTTTTGCTGTATTGAAGCTGGTTCAGTGTTAACCAGGTGAGCATAGTTATTCACAAGTTATTTACTTTTTTATGTTAACTAATTCAGCTTAGTTATTGTTGAATATGTTCCTTTCTTGGATTATTTTTTATTGTTCTGGTGTTGAAAAACATTTTTGCATCATTTTATCATGATAAGAATTCATGAAGTAAATAATTTGCAAATAATTGCAATAAGCACTGACTTTTGAACTGAAAAGAAGGAAAGCGTTTCTTGTGCAGTGCATCTGAGGATCATATAATAGTCTTGTACTATACTGTGCTTTATTTACTGCACCATAAGGAAAGAAAAATCCCTGTTCCACATTTTCATTTAGTGCAGGAAATCCAGTTTCTCCCCTCTTTCCCAGTGTTTTGTTGTCTGTTGTACTGCTGAAACTACAGTAGTTGAATATTGCAGTAGCATTTCAGTTATTTTTTTTATTGAAAGTGCTCAAAAATTGTTTTTTAAATGTTTTCAAAAACAATAAAAACATTTTATATTAAAATTATTTCTGGAGTTTTTTCTTTATATGGAAGATGTGCTTTAGGGCTGACCTAAAATACAGAACTTTCTAGTTTGTGCGATGACAGATAACAGCTGCCCAGTTGAACCTTGCTGCAATTGCTGAGCCCAGTAAAGCTGAGCCTGAAGGTAAATCTTCCTCGCTGGGGTGCCTTGGTCAGTCTGTCTTAGTCTAAGTGTTGGTTTCATGCCTGGGTGGCAGCTCTTGCTGTTGTGCCATACAACATCCCATTGCTGCTGTTGCCATCCACTGTGTTGGTGCTTGCCTGGTTTTGCTTTGCCGTACTGGTGAGGCACTCTTACAAGATGGTGATAGTGTGGCTTGACTTGCTGACATAAAGGGGAGAATAGCTTTGATCTATGGAGTCCTGTATCTGGATTGTAAAATTGCATGTAAGCCCATCAGTGTACCCAGCACAACCTGTGTGAACACAACGGAAAGGCATTGCCTCAAAGGAGGAACTGGCTACAAAAAAATGAGAGGATAAATACTCAGGTTTTCATGCCAAAGAGATAGCACTGGTTGACAGACTACATCCCAGACTATACAGGTGCTGAGATGAGCTGGTGGGCAACAAGATTTGATGGTGGCACAAAATCACTTAGGCTCATCAACAAAGAAAAAGAATTTTCAGGGAGACATGAGACAACATAAATGAAAGAATCAGAAGGAGATGAATTTTAACATGTCATTGGAGGAAATACTGTTAGTATATCTCACTGGATTCTAAACATGCTTTACAAACAGTTCTCAACGAACAATTGACAGACACTCTTCCACAGTCATAAAAAATGCAAATTAAAAACCCCCAAGGTATGAGATGGAATATAATGTAGGAGATAATAGAAGGATACCTAAGAAATGTATAATTCATCTGAAGTAATAATGGGTTTTAATTGGAATCTCTCAGCTGGAAATTTTAAAGAATTTGGCTTGGTGGTTAATAAAAAGGATCAAAAGAACAAACAAATCTGTGAATAGAAATGTCCATTCAGGACAGATTAGGAATAACATAACAGGAAAGATTTAAGAAGGTAGAAATGCTGGAATTGAAGTAATGATCTTTGTCGGTTTCAAATTATTAGATGCTTACGTGCTTAACAAAGACATCCAGAGTAAGTCCTAAACAATTGCTTTGAAATATTTTTGCATCTCCAGAAATACAAATCTGTATGTGTGAATGCAGCTGGTATTGTGGTAAACAGAATTCCACCTCTGGGGTTAAGGATTGCTCTATCACACAGGGCAGTAGTTCATGTAGTCTATACAGTGTCTCTGGCAATTGATACCACCATATTCTCTAGAGAATACCTGCATTATTAGGTGGTCACATGGCCTCTGTGGAAACTGAAAATGAGTTCTAGACTCAAGAGACAGAGGCTCCATCTGAAGCCAGTGCCAGAACCAGAGTAGGGGGATGGGTTAGGAGGCCTCTCGAGCTCCCTTACAACCTCACTTTAGCAGCATGTGCATCAAGGCAGGAGGGCTGAGTAAACCTAAGTGGATCTGACTGTGTAGCATGGCTGCCCTCATGTAAAGTTTAAGCATAATATTTGATGACTATCAAGTTCATTTGACAGCAAACTTGTAATTATCTAGGCCTCCTCTGATGCCTTAATTCAGAGTTAACCAATGCGTGGATCTTGTTGCCCTCCTTCCTCTCTTAAAAATGGTACAAGTTAAGCTTGGATAAGGAGACAAAATTGAAGAAAAGTATATCATGAGGCTTACAAATTGGAGCAACACTGGGAAGTTATTCCAAACTTAAGGAAGGAGCAGTAACCTGACTGTATGCTTAAGATGTGTCTGAGCTGGGGATCCACATAATAGTTAACAATTAACCTGAATGTGCCCAGGCCTGGGCTGTCCCTGTGCTGTGCCCTGTTTGTCCTCTGGCTGCAGGGAAACCTTGGCCAGGTAGCCATAACAGAGGAGCCTGCAGGCAGCTCCCACTCAATGCCAGCAATGATGCCACTGGTATGTCCTTGCCTCTTATCTGAAAGTGCAGCTAGAAATTCTCATGTGAACATCCTTTCTGCTTGACCTTTTAAGTGATGAGCAGAATTGTTTTCTGGTAGGAAAAGCCTGTGATAGCTCAAATAAGACGGCCCTTCCCTGGGCAAGATGTGTGTGGATTGGAAGCCCATTCTGTGCTGCCCAGTTGGGGGATCTGAAGGGGTGTAAGGCTGTCTGTATTGTCCTCTCTTTCTTTGTAGTGCTCACTCCATCAAATGGCATTTTAAGCATTACTTCACTGGATCTGAGTGCCTTTGTTACTGCTGTTGTAACAAACCAACACCTCCTAGTGCATAATTAACATTACCTGATGAAATCGCAAATCTTTCAGTCTTTTTTGCTTTTCCTACCCAACTTGTTAAAATAAAGAGAAAAGAGTGAAATATAAACTCAGGAAAGCCAGATCAATTAAGTTGGAAGTGAACTGAGGACATGGAAAAAATTGTTTAGAAAGCATTTAGTGCTAAAAAGACAGCTTGCAGATTACATTCTTGCAGATTACAGTGTTTAAATACCCCGAATAAAAGACCACCTTGATATAATGCAGAATACATAACTGAATTATTATAGTTCGTGATAGGTCACAACATTTCTGCTATGTGCTTTGGATGTGTAGGAAATATCCTAATAGTGATGTAAATACATGAAATGTGTCGGAACATTTGCATATCTATTCTCCAATGGCTTTGTCGTGCCTCCTCCTGAATCTGTTCTTCCTGGGCCTGCCTACCCATTTTCTATATCTGGTAATACCTCAGCTCTGAAATCATTAAAAGGGTCCATTTTTGTCCCTGTGGCTCATCTTTTCTCTGCTGTCAGCTTCCTTTTAAATAAACTGCTTTTATATGGATTATGATAAGTTATGTATCATTGGAACTTTGCCTATCCACTCTACCTAATTAGATGATGCCTATTAGAATAAAATCTTCAGTGGATCTCAAGCTGCTGGTTCAAGTAATGTTAGCAGTATGCTACTGATCCAAAGCATATGCTGCTGTTTGTGTAGGGGGATTTTGAGTCAAATGTTAAAATTGTACTTGAAAAATTGGCCCAAGGACAGAAATGAGCCTCAGCAAGTTGTGAGTTTCATTTTAGCCTACCTATGCATACAAGAGGCCACTTCTTGATGGAACTGTTTTTAAAGTTGTGTGTATATTATACCTAATAAGCTAAATGTGCTTTTAAAACCTTCATATGTGGTAAAGGTAGGAAGAAGAAGATGCATAGGAAGCTGAAAATAAATTTTTATTTCTTCGGGGATGGATAGCCTTATGTTCACTTATTAACTTGTTGGTAGTGGATTTTTGTGATGACTAAACAGAACAGGGCATTACCTGGCTGGTGCTGGGGCTGAGTCTCTGTAGCCTCAAGTTTTCAAAGCGCTTTGTGGAGGAGGTGGCTAGTGGGAATCAAGAGAAGCTGTCCCTGCAGCCTTCCTCAGGTAGCCAACCTATCTATTGCTTCAAATCTGTACTTCTCAGTACTTTGTACTTACTTTAGAGAGCTCTCTTTTTGACAGTATTCTCCTTTTGTTTCTAGTATAGATGGGAAAACACAGCCCTGTAACTTAAACTACATTATAAATTAACCGATAAGGACTTGGTCATCTCCTTTATCAAGAATACCCTTGAGTGTTCTATTTGTCTGCTGTATCAGTACTTCAAAGGTACTCTTGTTTCAAGGGCTATGATAATAATTTCCCAGAGAAATCAAGCCAAATTACTCCTTGCTCTGAGACAAGAAGAGGCATATTGAAATGTGTTGTTTAAAAAGCTGTGTATAAGCAATGATTATTTCTGACTGGAAAAAATTTCTCCTTGATTCTATTTCAAATTGCTTCGAAAAATTAAAAACATCTGTCCTGCTACATGTGTAGAGATCAGAAGGATGATGAAGTGCCTGTATCCAAGAGGCCCTGCTCAAAGGTTCTTGGTTCTTGCACCAATGGCCTAACTAAAATCTACCCTGACAAGGATTAGTTGTGGACATCAAAACTAATGCTGGAGCCTAAAATGACTGTATCCACAAAAGCAAAATAAGAGATCTCAGTAGGAACTAATAAGGAATTGCAGGAGACCTGTTACAGTGCACATAACTTCAAATTACTTTAGTGTTTTAGGAATTATGTGAGGTTACCTTTTTATCAAAAACAGTAGCTGTGTAATAACAGGATATTTGCATTTCCCTTTGCTTTTGGCAGAGGTAATACTCTAATCGTTAACAAATAAATTTTACAGCATGCACAAAGCCCTACATTCTTCTCAGTCATCCTTGTTTAGGAGTACCTTCTTGTGGCATTGCTTCCTATGCCAGCCAGACCTGAAGACATGTGGACATTTCTTGGACAGTGTGCCATTAAGTGTAGCTTGGCATTATTGGTAATTAATGCCCAGTGACAAAATTTTTAAGATCATTGGAAGTCAGTCAGTGGACCAAGGATAACACACTGAAAATCTGTGTACTCAAAAGTATTTGAACAAAAAAAAAAAAAAACACCTCAGAAATAATTCAAACCAACTAAAACCAGCAATTATTTACTATTCCCATTTTCCTAATGAAATAAGAAACACTGTAAGAAGGAGCATCTTGTGTGAAAATGAGATGTAGAAAAATGGGAATGCATTAGTGATGCTCAGACACATGCCACATCAGAACATAGCTTCTCCTGGTCTTAGCAATGTTTTAGGCACTGGCAAAGAGCATATAGCACACACTACTTCATACACATATGGAGAAGGTATTTAAAGGTATTTAAAGAAGAAAAGCCCAAATATATAATCCCCAGAAAGTTCTTACTTCTCTAATATTGCGATGGGTTGAGCTGTTAGCAAAAATATCCACAATTAGCTGTGTTAAACATGGGATCACTGGTAGATAATTAATCTGGGAACAGTGTGACAGCAGTTGACTGGAGCTCAGCACCTCCGGGTTTCTGTTCTGGCAGATCTCCTCCCCCTCAAGCTGAAAATAGGGAGAGAAAGATGACATCTGAGTGGTGGTGATTCAGACAAATGTTTACCATTTCATTCAAATGCATATGCACAAAGTGAGTGTGACTTTCCACCTCCACTACAGTTGCTCTTCTTACTATGCAAGTTTGCTCATCAAGACAGAGATATTTCCAAAAGAAATTGCTTGTAAACTGTTATACTAGTCACAGAAATTAGGAAAAACATTTTTTATATCTTCCACCCTGTGAGAGCTAGAGATCTCAGCATCTTTCCTGGGAGACAGGGAAGAAGGGAGCTGGCCCAGAGCAGGTGTTGGTTGGGAACACAGGCCCACGCTTGGAGAGCAGTGTTAAATTTTGTCTGCAGGTTGCCCTGGAAAGGAGCCACTTCAGCAGAGAATTTCTGGTTCACATCTGGTCTGTCCCTGGGTGATGGTCGCACCTTGCTCTCATCCTGCCGGAGCAAGTAGAGCTGCAGGGCTTGACACAGCTGGAGGCAGTGGCTTGGCTTCAGGCAACACAGAAAGCACAAGTATCCAAACAAGAATATGTTGCTTTTAGGGGAAAGAAAAGCTAAGGAAAACAGAACCTGTGATTGTGGAGAACTGAGAGAGAAAAGGAGCAGGAAGGGGGTAGTGAAAACCTGAGAATGAGCTAACAGCAGCCTGGTTGCAATGCAATGCAGAGACAGCTGCCAGCCTAGAGTGACTACCAGACTGAAATTCTTGCTTACAAAATGTAAGCCTTCATGTTTGTATCAGTTTTGCATCTTGTTGCCGTGGTGTTTGGAATCTAGTATTAATTGCCAGGATCTAGTCCATATTTAACAGTAGTGCCAACAAGAGCATTAAGTCTTAACTACATCTCTACATTAGTCTCTTTACTGAGACATTGTCTTAATAGTAAAGAAATTGAGATTATTGGGATACCAATAGGTGTTTACTTCTCTTAGTCATAGCAATGACTCACAGCCAATATAAATTTTTTCTATTAATTCCCTGTTGTACACAGTTTTCAATTTACCTGTCACTGTGACATTGTGAGTGGTTCATAACATTTTCTATTGTATGACTCAGTAGAACAAAAGACAATAGCACAAAAATCTGTTTCTGCCATTTCTTTCTTTTTTGTTTAGTTGCAGTTAAAATGACTTCTAGTCCTTTGGTTTAAAGGCAGACCAGTGAAGATAATGTATCCAGTTTGATTTAAAACCCTCTGTAGCAAAAGTGTATCCTACAATTAATAAGTTAAAACATACTTTGATGTTACTTGATGTCCTAGCTTTTATCACTTAACCATCACTATAGTTAACATATATTCTTAAATGGGAGACTATTGTGACAATCCTTTGGAATTCTGAAACAAATCTCCTTTATCCACATAATTTCCTCCTTTAAAAACAAACACTGCTTTGCTGCATTTTTTTCAAAGTAGTTCAGTATTATTACAGATTCTCTTTGGCCTAGAAAAACATTTATGATAAAGAAAGACACAAACCATATATCATAAATGTATATAAAATTCAAACCACACATGAGGTCTATCAGGATGAATGCCATCAGCTTAAGAGATGGATTTTTAAAAAAATTTTGTAAATTTTTGATCTTTCATGGGATTGAAGGTTAATTTGGATGACAAGAGAAGTCAAATTTGTTACCAGATAAGAACTCACTATTAGGATGGAGTAATGAGATAAAATACTAACAGATTTTTAATGATGTGGGCATACAAAGTGTTCCATTGCATTCCGATGATCCAAATTCAGGTTTTTCTCTGCAACTGAAAATCAATTATTTACTTTCAGAAGAGCTCTATTCCATTAGTAATTTGTTATAGCATAAGACCAGAACACATTAAATGTTGGAGATATACATCTAACATAAGAACTGAATGTTTGTTAACGAACATATTGTGGTTTATGTTCTCCCATTTTTAAGTAAAATAATAATTTGGGTGAAGTGATAGATATCTTGCTGGAATATTGGAAATAACTATTGATCACACTGAAAATGCAGATAGACCTTACCTTAATAGATGGATGCCTCTGGGTAACCAACCCGGAAACACAAGTTCTGTGTTTCAGAAATGTTCATAGCAGGTCATCTGCTTATGGATTTGGACATTGACAGTGTTCTAACTCCTATTCTGGACAATCAGTGGTCTTTCCACACAAAAAATGAGTCAGTGCTGTGTTACTCTGCTACTTAAAAAAAGTAATACAACAACGAGAGTGTGTTCATGTCCTGTTGTAAATTTCAAAAGGGCATTATTTTAAATTTCAAAGTTATTGAAATGACACATTACTTAAAATTTAATGTTTGAATTTTGATGTCCTACAGAAATGCCAAATAAGTAATGTGCTAATGAAATATTCACAATGAAAACCTTTATAAAACAGGACTTTAGGATGCTTCTTCTTATAGCCTTTACTATACAGAAAAGCTGAGACTGAGACTGCAGAAAGCCAGACAGAGTTCTGGATAGTGACAGTAATGTGTAGTAAGATATTTATAGGGAGAAATAAAAGAGTATATTTTATTAGACTAACCAATACAATTCTGCAAAAAAAAAAAAATTAACAAAAAACCTCAGCTGTGAGCTTTTGGGTCTCTGGTGCTTTCTCCCTGACATGGTTTGTACACTCTAGCAGAGTATGAGAGACAGAACTGCAAAACCCAGTGTTCATGTTTGACAGCCACAAACCCACATGCTTTTTCTAGCAAGCTGTAACAACAATTTACTAATCATCGTTACACTCAATCCCAGAAAATAACTGGACCTGGAAATCATGCCTGCTGTAACTTAGGCAGGTTTTCCTTCCTTGGCTGTCACCCAGAAACTTAAATTTGGGCAAACCTCTAAACTTGGGCTGGAAGCCAGATGTAGGCAAAGCTGAGAGAAAGGAATCGGAAAATTTGGGTGTCCAGAGGGTCAGTCCAGAAACAGAGGAGGGCTGTTTATTTTGAAATATCCAAAAGCTTTTCTGTGTCTTTTTTCCCAAGCTTTCTTGGTTGGTCTTATAACAGACATTGTTTGCCCAAGTAAATCTACCAATTCATATGAAGCCACTTGCCCAAATACAACTCTGTCTGTTTGTCAGACACTCACCTGAATTTTCATGGGTAGTACACTACATTGATTTTGGGACATGCACAAACTGATGTTGATACTGAGATTGCCTTTCCTTGGAGCATCTGGTTCGCTTCTGGAAGGAGAGTGTGAGTGTGTGCGATAATGAGCTCAGGTTTGCCTGAGCCTTTCTGAGGAGGTGTTACCTGAGGGTTTCTGTGATCTGGTTGCAGCACAGTCCAAAGACCTGAGCCTGGGTTTGTGTTAGTTTTGGAAAGGGAAGAGTTTCTCATCAGATGATGATGGCAGAAGTAGGTCACCCAGGGCGTGAGGGGCCAGGTTGGATGAATTGAAATATGATGAAAGACTCTGATTCCTTGCCAGTACAGGTGCTGCCACATTTGTTTGTTGTTAGTGACCCGTGATTTTCAACATGTTCATCCTAGGAGGGAGGTAGGTTCTTTGCACTCCTGGACTGTGCAGTGCCTGGAGGGGTTTGGCTTAGGCTCGTAGAAAGGCTTATGGCTACAAAGCTCAGACTAAATCACTCTATTTACAGCTTTTTTAGCACAGCTCTTGCTGTTGTCCTCTGCCTTCTGGAAAGGTAGGTGGGCAGGGAGGGATTCCTGAGGGATTGATTCACAGGCTTGAAGGGGTGTGGGGGGAAGCAGATTTTTTCCTCGAGAGAGGTCTTGACAACATCGTTGTTTTGATTTCAGACACGGCTTTTACAGTTTCTTTTTTCTGTCCTCTGGCATTCTCCCTGCTTGGGTGTTATGTCAGGTCAGCTCCTCACACAGCCGGGACTTCCTTCCTCCTCAGAGCACCCTGAAGGCAGCACTGCCTCATGCCGGCGAGCAAAGTCCTTTTTCCTCTCGGTTTTCCCCAAATTTTTGCAATTCCAGGTTCCCTGAGTACGACGGGTTAGGCAAGAGCTCCATAGCTTGGGCCTGGCTCTCAGAGGTGCAAAAATAATCTTAAGATGCGGCAGGGGAGGTTTAGGCTGGACATTCAGAAGAATTTCTTCACACAAAGTCTGATTAGATATGGGAACGGGTTGCCCGGGGAGGTGGTAGAGCCACCTTGGAGATGTTTAAGAAAAGACTGGACACTTGGTGCCATGGTCTAGTTGACACGACGGTGTTGTCGTAGGTTGTACCCGATGATCTCAAGGGTCTTTCTCAACATAATCGATTCTGTGATTCTGTAAAGAAATCGACAGTGTAAACCACCGGGAAAAATTTTAGAAACGCGGCGTTATCCCGCCGGGGCCCTGGGTAAGGCTGCCGAGGAGGGCAGGGCGGAGCACGGCGCCCAGAGGAGCGGTGGGGCTGAGGGCGGAGGCCGCGCGCCCCCTCAGGCTGCCCGCGCGGCGCGTGTCTCCAGGCGGGGCGCGGAGCGAGAGCCAATCGAAAGGCGCCGCCGACACAGTGGTGGGCGGGGCCGAAGTCCCTCGCACCAATCAGACGGGGGAAGGGGAGAGGGGCGNTGGTAAACACGGCGGCGGGGGGCGCGCGCTACGCGGTCATGGCGGCGTCTCCTGCGGAGGTTCTCGGGCTGCCGGGCGAGGAGGTGAGCGAGGCCCCGCGCCGCCCCCCGCACCTCCCGCTGCCCGGTTTGCGGAGGTCGGGCGGCGGCTTCTCCGCGAGGCTGAACCCCCTTAGGGCGGATGTTCCCTGCGGACCCGCTGCTGTGTGGCGCGGGGCGGGGGAGCGGGGTGAGGTGATGAGGGGGGTCCCGGCGGGACCGGCACCCCGGTGCCGGCTCCTCTGTGCCTCGGCTCGCTGTAAGGTGGCGGCTGCCGTGCCGTCTAGCACCGGCATTCCTGTCTCCTCCCGTTGGAAGCTGTGGAGCCTCCTCTATGGACGGAGGGATCCGCGTGCGCTCCCAACTTCCTCGTGACGGAGTGAAGCGGGATTTCTTCTCCCCCCCGGTACCGAAGAATCGAGTCTTTGTTCCAGGCTTTGTCACAGGCGGTGTGACAGAAGCGGTGCGTGGATTAGAGCGGTACAAAAGGTAGTGCAGTGCCTGAGCGATGGGGCTCATCCCAGCCTTGCCATTAGCGGGAGTGTGAAATCCTGTCTGCGTTTCCGTGTTTTTTGCAATCAGCCCGTGGGCGACTGAAAGTGACTCCTGCGGTGGCCTCTGTCCTGAGGTCGTAGTTCCGGAGCACGTGGATCTTTGGAAGGTGGCTCAGACTGGTGTACCTGTTACTGGGTGTAAGTGGTAGACAAGTGGGGTGGCTTTTGCGTTGTAACCGAGGCTTTTGCGTGGGGCAGAATATTATGGAATAGTTAGCTTCATCAAGAAGAAGGAAAGTCAGGTTTGGTGTTTTTTTTTTTAATTGCAGATACAGGAAGACTAAAAGCAGTATCTCTCTGAAAGCTGTTTGGTGACCTGTGTGAAATGTCAGTAGTGGTGTCTTTGAGCCAACAGGATATTTTACCAAGATTGTCTTTAATCAGCTCTTTTTTGTGTTCAGGCAGTGATGATCTCTATGTCAATGCATACTTGTTGCATCCATAATATGAATTCAGTCTGTTAAAGCTCTAAAATGCTATCCCTTGTCTGTTAGCATGACTCTCTTTCTCAAGTTGTGCATTACTTCTGGATAAAAAAGCTCTTAAATTACTTTTTTCCTTCATCCAGGTATTTGAAATTACATAGGATTTCTTATAGAAGATTAGCACTGCATACTGCAAGGGTTGCATAACACTTCCTATTGCAAGATCCTGTTTTCAGTTGCTAGTAACTTTCTGAGGCTATGTAGTTGGACTAAAAGATTCCATGCCTTAGGCTCTCTATATTAACTTTGTTAAGCTTTGTTCAGTTTAGTTGCTTTGTAACCTCCCTTGCTATGGGGAAAATATTTTGAAGTCTGCTTAAAGTTGAACAATTCTGATCTTGCCTCTGTCTTTTTGAGCATAAATGTGTTCCTTTGGAACAGCTGAGGGAAGGGGGAGAAAGCATGTAAAAAATCTATTACATCCAACTTTTTCTGTAATTCAAAAGCTTAGCCAAACTTTTTGAAGTGACATATGTGAAAAATGCAGTTTGTTTATGCTCAGAGACTTTAATATTCAGTGAGTACGTACTAATTCGCTTGTAAAGAACTTGCTCAGTTATCTTTATAGTTTCCATGTGAGATTCTGCATGCACAAATGACAAAACAAATTATCTTAGGTTTACAGGAAAACTGCTCTGCTAGCTGCTTTTGCCTAGGATACTAGAGTGTAAAATAGAGTTCTCCCTCCTTGGATGGTCTTTTTCTGTCTTCAAAGAGTTTAAGTCTGGGAGATTGTATACACAAATGAAATACATGGTCAGAAACCCAAGTCATGTTGAAAGTATCATCAAGGACTTTTCTGTCATCCCCCCACGTTGTTTTGCAGTCTTGTCATAGTTTGTCTGCATGCTGCTGCTTCCCCCAGGACTGCTCTGTGGCCTGTTCTGCAAGATGGATTTGGTTGGGGTACAATCAGAATGGTCTGATAAAAGAAAACAGTATCATCTGCAAAACCTCTTGTTGTAGCTTTTGGATATGATCATAGGGTAAATATAATAGTTATAAATAAGTTGTTAAAAAGGAAGGCAGGTGAGGAGAAGTTGGTGTAATTGTTGAGGCAGTTAAATGCAGTATCAGAGTGTGGATTCTACCACCACAACTCAGGTTAGGCATTTATGACAGATTTCTTTGTTAATGGTGTATTGATCACTTGGACTTAGTAAAGGATTGCTAATGTGATGTTACTGACACAAAAAGAAGCTGTGATAAAAAACATGTAATTGAGGTTATTGTGTATACAGTGGGTTCTTGTATATGCTGTATGTAGGCATCTGAGTTGCAGTGCCTGAATCTAGCAGATGCAGTTGTCCTTAATTTCTCTGGTTCCATTTTTCTTCTATAAAAGTATCCTATCACCCACAGGACTTATGTCTTAGTTGAGTTTTGAAATAATGAGCACTAGTAAAGTCAATGGGGAAAAAACAATAGTTCTACATTCAGAGCAGGGTCTTAGCAGTAGAAAAGTAGATCTCAAATGGTATAAAAATAAGAACATGTTGCTTTTTATCCTCCTAGTAACTTTTTTTAACGGGGAAAGGAATGCCATGAAATGTACTTCCCTCTTCCCAGCAGGTCGCACTCCTCTCCCAGCGCTCTTTGCCAGGGGTTCTTGGAACCATCAATGGGGAGCGTTCCCTGCTGCAGACTGAGGCGTGAGCCTTGGTGTGGGAGCCCTGCCTCCTCTTGCCATGGCTGGGACACATCTTCCTTTGAATGTAGGGGCAGGTGTTGGTTCAGACGCACAGGAGCAGCACAACTGCTGCTGCCTTTCTTTGTCACAGCAGGGTTTTGGAAGAGGGACTTTCTCATACAAAATTTTCAAGTTGTTAAGACTTGGATTTCTGTAGATTAAACACTTTATTCAGGCATTTTCTGACAAGGTATTCACTTCCACTTACTATATTTTTGTCACAATTGATTGCAGTACTAAATACAGTCTTTTCTAACAGTAATTGTGGAATGCTCTTTTGAAGACGGAAGGAAGAATTGTTGATATCTTAGCTAATGCCCTGTTATTTCTTTGGTTACAGAAGGAATTACATTTTTTTCAGTGGTTTGCTGTGTTAAAAATATTGCTAGAGACTTGTCCAGTATCTGTTTCTGTTTTCTATTTTAATACCTGCTTACACTGTAGGACTTTGGAATGGTATTCAATAAAATGACACTGTTTGTCTATATACATTACTTTCATAGCCAGTTTGATTTTAAAATGTCTATATATCAGAGTTCTACACTCCCAGCCTGAATTAAAGATTTCTTATTTCATTTAGCTCCTTTTGTGTTGCCTAAATAACATTCTAAGTTAGATAGATTTTTAGATCTTTTGTACCTATTATGTTTGGTTTTCAGGGATGAAACTAGAAATAGGAACTTCTCTCACAGGCAGAAATATACTTCCTATTTGCATGCATTTACCATTTGAGAACTGTCCTTTGTAGAACAATGTTCTTGTTTACTACAGATCGCCTAAGATTTCTCATAGGCATACGATACTTCATTCTGGAAAGCTTTAGATATATTGTTATATTCCTTTAGGACCTACTACTGGAGTAGTTGTTCATGGTTATTTACCTGGTGGTTGGTGAACTGAATGTCCATGATACATGGTTTGTCTTCTCTGCTTCTGCACACCTTAACCCACAACTCTTCTGATACTGCTGTCTTTTGGAGGTGAAGCTGATGAGTAGAAATGTTTCAGACATGACTTCAGAGACTGGCATGGGCTAATCTTCTTTTGGATTGCTTCTGACAAAACCAGTAATGTTGTTTGACTCCTTTGTGCCTGAGCTTGAGGCAACCCAGTGCTTCAGTTCCTGTTCAAAGCCTATGGTCTCCCCAGTGCCTCTGTACGAGATGTCTGCTCTGACTCTGTTCTTGTACAGGCACTCAAACAGAAAATGTAGACATTCATGTCTCTGTGCTTCAGAAAGAACCTCAATTTTTTCTAGGTTGTGAAGGACTTTACCTTTGCTAGGCATGTCCTAGAATCCCATGTATCTGGATTAGGTGAGATGCTTGTAAAAATAGTGATGTTTGCTGGCTTGTAGTCTTGAGAGGTTTCCTAATTTTGTTTGTTGTTTGCTTGGTTTTTTTGAACACCAGTGTAATTTGTGTAGATCTGGTCGTTTCCGGAAGCTATTTTCTGTACCTCTGTTTGTTTTGTGTAGTTTTTTTAAAGCTTTTTGTTTACACTGAACTAATAAACACTGAGTGGGACTGTTGAGGATACTGGGTTGCACACAGTGAAAAATTGTTTGGTGGTTGGATGGTTTTGTTGGTTTTTTTTTAAATTCTGTTTACAAATTGGTAACTCCATTAGTGGACTTTGTTGTCTTGAATATTTTCCTTAATTTTTAGTCATATTCAGCTGGTTAATACAATCTGTAGTACAGCCAGCATTTCTTGATGGATGAGGCTTTTGTATTTATGAACACAAAATGCTCACATAATACAATTCAGTTATCTAGTGAGTTAGTAAGATTGATCTGTAACTGGCAGGAGGAAGTTAATGGCTTTCGGTATGTTTAAAAGATCAATTAATGTAGTTCTATAGTAGGAATCTTTCTGGATCTAAAACTTTGCTTTTTCTTAAAAATAATTTCTTTAAAGAAAAATGGTTCAGCTCTGTTGGTCACTCTAGAGGGGACAGTGTTCTCTGGGTTGTGAAGCAATGGTCAAATGGCAGTCTCTTTCCATCTCCTGGTGAAAGGAAGTGATGATGCTAAAAAAGACTTGCTATCATTTAGATATCACCTAACGTGTATGGCTGCCTCACTTGCAAGGTCTGACTGTTGCAGGAAGTACTTTTCTCCATCTGAGGCTGCCCATTTTGTGGGAAATCGTTTCTTTCAAATTAGAACTATATGCAGACATGGTATGAATCTTAAAAAAGCCTTAATATATAGTTCTGATATTGCCAGAATCTTTACAGGTGATGCTGCTTTACTGTCTCATTGTTGTAATAAGCCTTGGTGCTCTTTTCTTGGCTTTAGTGGTAGTTGATTCTTGACCTATCTAACTGGAACAAAAGAATAACAGGATGTTATTGCCTAGAGGAATTGTTTACTACCAAGTGTTCTCTGTTAGACTACTCAGTCATTTTTATATTGGCTTCCTCAAAAAAAGCTGTCTAGTAGTCCAGGAGATACTACAATTTTATGTTTTACATTACATTAAACATCCTGGCTTTGGCTATGGTCATCAACACGTCACCATTTCTTGATCTGTGCCTTTTTCCTCACCCTTTCTTCCTGCTTATATTTTTCTTCTGTCTTCTGCTCTCTCTTGGACTTCTATTACTAGGCAGGACTGATTCTCCCAGTTGGCTTTAGTGTTATTTTCCTACCATGCGAATTTGGAAGGGATGGGGGTGAGAATGAGCAGTTTATTAATACCTGTTCTTTGTAATTATTGTCTGCAAATGACTATAAGCCAGGCAAGACCATTCCATTCTCAAGGTTGTGAACAAGTTTTGAACTCCTTATAAGGCTGAAATTTCTTTCCAAGTACTGTTTTCTTGTCCTAAATGATCAGTTCAAGAACATCTCGTCTTAATATATATATTTATTGAACACAGGTAGTTTCATAGTGACTTTTGTGGAAATGAAACAGTCTTCATCTGCAAGTGCCACTTTATTAGTTTTGCACTTGCTTTGCTACTCTGAGAACACATTTTTAAACTATTTTAAACCATATATAAAAAGGATTTCTGTTTTATGATCAATTCCAAGAATCACAGGCTGGAAAACATTGCCTTTAAGGCTTTAAGTCATTGATTGTCAACATATCAGCTCGGAAGCCTTCTATTTCATTCCTTGCTACACAGTATCTGTTAGTAAACAGATTAATTATTAGAGATTGTGAAAATGGCATGGTTTAGGAGTCCCAGCTGTTTTGACTAGCATATTGAACATGTACTTTAGAATTTACTAATACGATTAACAATAGAATAATGATAAAACCTGGAAGTTGATAATAAGATAGCGATCTTGCTGACTCAGCTCTGAGGAGGATGTTTTGTCTGACTTAATCAGACCAAGAAGTTTTGGCTAGTTCAGTCTCTATAATAGACTCAGTCTCTGTTGTAGCCTTATTCCCCTACCCCATAGCTTTAAAATACTATATAACCCCTAAAAACAATTTAAGCTTGAATTTGTTGGGAGCAGATTAACTGATATGCACACTGTGTGCAGCTACTGCCTGGCAGATTGAGTAGTTTTAACAATATTTCTTCTTTTTCCATGTGCTGTTTTTACCCAATTCATATTGGGTTACTTACATTCTCAGAGGGAACAGTTTAACAGTTCAGTTGTATTATTTTTTGGATTTTTTTTTTTTTTAACTTCCAGCCTCTGGAATGGCTGGCAGTCAGAAGTTGTCAAAAAAAGCTGAACGTCCTTGTTCCATCTGTACAAACAGTCCCTGTACAAGTCTGTGCCCAGAGCTGCTGCCTTTGATGGGCTGTTGTGTGCATGTCTGTGTTACAGAGCAGCTGGGTCCGAGGGCACTAAACCTGTAAGACTCCCCGTGTGTGCAGAGCATGCTCAGTTTCTTCATCTATACAGACAGAAAAAATTCAGATTGACCCATTCAAGTTAATGTCAGGACTGCAGAAGCATGGGTAGACATTTATATCCAGGAAGAGACTCTTGAGATAAATTGGGCTGAGAGAGCAGTCTCTTAGATAAACTGCAGTGCTGCTAGGCATAGCTGGTGTGTTCCTGTTTTCTGGCTGGGTGCCTGTCCCCTCCTCTGCCACCAGAGCCACTGGAAGCAGGGCAGTGGTGTAAAAAAGTAGCAAGGCAAGCTTGAGAGTGTCTATAGTCAATATGGAAAAGAGGTACAGGCTGCAGCCTGTGTATTTTTTGGTCCACAAAAACACTCATGTTGCAGCTGCCTGTGGATCTACTGGAGTTACTGATCCACAATTTCTTGTGTGTGGCTATGAAGGAGGCAAATAAGGATCTCCTGATCAAGGTGAATGAAGAGGGCAAGGTTCAAAATTGCATTTCAAACCATGAAATTTTGATTTTGAATCTATTCCCTGTGGGTGCCAGAATCAATTATCTGATGCTTTGTCTCCGTGCAGAGCTTGCAGGGCCTAATTTTTGTCTGCGTGAAATGAGCTTCAAACAGTCCTGGAGCTCTTTGGGTGTTCTCCTTTCTGGGATCAGTGTGTTTGTGGCAGCTTTTTCGAGCTGTGGCAGCAGTTCCTCAGCAATTGTGCCTGTTGTCGGGGAGTGGAGAGGAAAGGTCATATGGTCATGGCACAGGCCAGTATCCTGTGGGCAGGCTCTGCCTCTTCAGGATGTGTGGGGTCGCAGCATAATGGGTCCTTCCAGTGTCAGGCCCTTCTGACTGTGTTTGGATTGAGCTGTCTGAATTTCTCCTGGTGTTCCTTGCACACTGGTGTGACCAGAAAAATGGGGAACCTCATGTGTTGAGATTATGTATTGCCTTTCCATGTTAGTATGGTTTTTTTACTGAAGTTTCTAATCTCCATAGCTTGGAAGAGGAAGAAGTGGACCCTTACCTACCAATTTAAAAAAACTAAAAAGGAGTTTGGTGGCTTTTGGCAGTGAGAGCAGTTAGTTGAAAAAGTGAAAGTTGAAAACGAGATCTGTTGGGAAGATTGTTGTGATCAATTCAGGAATTTTTAAAAATTGCTTCTGTTAATCGAAAAAGGTATTTCTATGAAACAGTTCATACATTCATGGCAGTTTGGTTAGTTGTACTACTGGGCTAACTAAAATGCTGTAGCTGTCCTAGTTTGGCACTGACCCCAAATAAATAATAACCTTTCTTTCAGCAAGGCATGTTTACATCATCCTTCAGCATGCCAGCACTGGGTTTGTGGCTTCTGGTTTCCTGAGGCTATGTACAAAGCAATTTGACTTTCTGTAAAATAGCTTTTTTTTTACTTGTATCTCTATTATGATACAAGTAAAAAAACCATGTGATTAAGCCAACTTTAAAATCTCAGGAGCTTGGATCCTATTTCTGGGATCTCCCCTGTGTGGACTATATTGATGCACTATTAAGCCTGACTCTGGGATGCCTGTGCCCAAAAGCATCTAATTGTCTTTGCTTTTCTCATGCATTAATAATGGAGCAAATCTTGTGGTCTAAGCAACTAAAGGCAGATACAGTAAAACCTGTTTGTCTTTTAGAGCTGTGTGTCCTGCATCAGCATCTGCTCTTGGTCTTTTTCTGAGAAGGAAAGAGTGGGGTTGTTTGTTGAGCTGATTTCTGTCAGTTGGGTCCCGTGGGCTGTGGCTGAGGAGCATCCTCCTGTCCGGAGGGGGTTGAGGTGCTCTGAGTGCAGTGCAGAGGTGCTCAGGGAGAGGGGAAATGCACACATGGGGCTCTTCAGCTTGAATCATTGCAGAAACTTGCTGATATTGAATGTCACTGAAGCCAAGTAATTGATAGAAGATAAATTGGACATTGTTTTAGAATGTAAGACAGGTGGTTGTGTTACGGTATTTGTGATGTATAAAAACGTTAACAAATAGCTCTTCTTAAGTTGATCCCAACGTAGTTTTTTATGTTTTCTTAAATCTGCTCAGTTCTGTTGTCATAAAACACAGAATAATGTTATGTACCCTAAAAGCCTGCTCATGACTAAGAATTTTGAAAGCTTAGGCCACTTACTAGTGGTCAGTGCTGGGAGGGATTGTTTGTTGGTCTTCCTTTTCTGAACTCTCAGAGTTTCTAGCAGGAGACAATTTTCTTTGAGGTGAAGGCTGAAGATAGACTTGTAACTTGGCAGGAATTAACTTGGACCATTGATTATTTTGTCAGTGAGTGGACATTGTAGATGTTCATCTTGGTTCCCAGGCAATCCTCTCTAACTGTAGAGGGTGGAAGAAATTTGCTGTTATATTTTTATTTGGTGGTCTGTTCTCAGTTTTACATTTATAGCCAGTTCTTGCCTCATGATTAGCGCGCAGTTCTCTCCATTAGCTTTAAGAACCATTCCAGTTGGGATTGGTTAGGGGGTTTAGCCCTGTGGTTATATAGGAGACCAATGACAAAGCGTTCTTAGTGCTTCCTGGGAGTCTCCTTTAGAAAGCACTTTAAATAGTATGTGGAATTCAGGAAGGCCCCAGGGAGAACATCTATTGCTTCACCCATTGCTCTTGTATCAGTTTAACTCCTTAACCACCTAGATTGGATCAGCTTTCCTCACAAGTGTCTGTGGCCCACCATCTCCTACAAACAGCCCTTCATCTGGAAAGCTTTTTGCTTTCTAGAGAAAAAATGCTCATTTGTCTTCCTCCTCTGATATGGTCATAGCTGATTTTTTTTTTCCCTCTTGAATTCAGTACCTTATCAGATGAGCCATGTAGGACTGTGCAGCTGTATTAATTAACAGGAGAAGTGCAATTACTTATGTCACTCCTGTGAAGCCAATTTGTATAATGTGTAATTGAAATATTTTTTGGTTTCTTAAAAAACTTACACCCTGCTGGCAGGTCACATCAGAAATCCTGATATTTTAAGCATGACCTCTCTGTGCTGTTAACTAAAAATAGATGCAAGAATTCTTTATTCTTGAATTTCTTTTCAGAGTTTTTTACTGCTTTATTAATCTGTTTTGATAAATTTCATACCTTTTTCATTCTGCCCAGGAAATAAATATTGTCAGTCTATTTCCCTCCCTCTGATGAATGCCAAGGTACCATTAGGTGAAAACTTGTGTGGTCTATGCAAATTTATCTCAGTGTTACTGATGGAGATATTTCTGTGAGACAAAGCAACTGCATCATTTAGTCTATAGTTTTCAGTGTGAATTCAAAATTATGCCCATAGTTTCTTTTAGCTTTATTAATTGAAAATAGACCTGAAAAATATTTTACTTTGTTTTTAAGGAGAACACGCGAATTGTCAGAGTGAAGGTTATAGCTGGAATTGGCCTGGCCAAGAAGGATATCTTAGGAGCCAGGTAAGAATATGCTGTTAATGCATTAAGGACAGCTGCTTTTTTATTTTCCTTCTACAGCTGCTTAGTTCTTGGTAAATTCTTCTGTGCCTCTTGCGCAAAAAAAAAAAAAAAAATCCGAACTCTTTCAACTGATAACTTTATAAAATTATTGGAGAATATATAAACGTAAAGATATCTGCTTTCTTGTCCAAGAGTCACTTGGACAGTTATTATGTATTGGCAAAACAAAGTAATAGGAATGTTTTATTCTCTGCATGGTAAAACAGCTGTGCCATGGAGGATAGATCCGTGTCTGTATTTTACTTCAGACAGGCTACAGCTAAAATAACTAGAGTTTAGTTCTAGTCAAAATTCTCATTTTGAAAGACTTGGAATGAAGACAGTACTAAACACTGGTAGTTATTAGACTGTTTCAGCTCAAATTATGTGCAGAGGAACAGTAGCTTAACATTTATCAAAGGAATGATCAGACTTAGGAGTTGGTAATTGAAATGCTTTTAGGATCTTGTAGAGTTGGCAAGTGGTGGAATGCACTTTGTGCTAAAGCCACTTTTGCTTTTGGCCCTTGTACAGAGGGTCTAGAAAAGTATTGATGGGTTTAGTACAAATTCTGCTGTCAGCTGCTTTGGCATATGTGCAGGACTGTTGTTATTTTAGCACTAGCAAAATTGCTGTGTGTGATATCAGTTTAGCAATAGAAAAATTTCTCTTGCGAAATTCATATTTTCCCTAAAGCCAGTCTCTCTTAAATTTTTTGTTCATGTACAGTTTTTTTTACTTCAAGCAAAAATAGATCAGCTTTTCTCATCATAACTTAAATATGTGAAAACCATATGCTCTTTTGCTCTGTGGCAGACAGTCTTGGTCACCTTTTGTTACTACTCTGAATAATTGAGTGCTTTGGTTGTTCATGAAAAGTATTCACATAATGTGTTTGGTTTTAATACCACAGGAAGGGAAAAGGCAGTAGGACATTTTAAGCAACAATATTAGGACATCTTCATTAACAGATAAATTTGGGTTAAACTGAAACTCTGTCAAAATGATAGAATATATAGTAAAATTCTTACACGTTCAAGGAAGTACCTCAAATTCCAGTTGTTCTAAAGTGTTAAAATACTTAATACTTCAATATTTATCAGTCACAACTGATTTTTTTCATGCATGCTTTGTTGAAATGTGAGAGGATTTATTTAATCTGTTCTCCTGAAATAACTATGAAAGAGGACAGAGAATCAAATTGTACTGATAGACAGAATGGCATAGTTAATATGGTCATAAACACTATTAGTGTTTATATTAGTTTTATCTCTAAAACTGTGTATGAAATTACTGTAATTACAAATGTCTATGATATTCATATAGTAATTGTAACCCCTTGTTACATGGCTGCTATTGATTTAAGGCTTATAAATTTTGACTGCTAATAGTGGTGACCAAAAAGGACATAGACCAGCCTACTACTTGTTTGCTTTTTTCCCTCCCAGTGACCCATACGTGAAGGTGACATTGTATGATCCAGTGAATGGAGTCCTTACCAGTGTTCAGACAAAAACTATTAGAAAGGTTAGTCATCTGTGTGGGTGTGGTGGGGATTGTTTTGGGTTTGTGGTATTGTGTTCAGGTTTTTTTTTGTCAAACTCTAGAGGAAAAATTAAAACTGTAGGAAATAGGAGAATGCATATGTTTTTGAGTGAATGGACATGTGGAAAGGAATGTTCCATGGTCTGCTCAGCTTCTCTGTTCAGGGCATTATTGGGGCATTTTCTCCTGAAAACTTTTATTGAAAGGTAGAGGAAAAACTAAGGAATATAAGGTGAGTACAGATTCAAAACTATGTCATTAATGGAAGTACTGGATTTTTTAATATTTCTGAGATCTTTAATGATATAAGAATCTTGCTGTACAACTTTTATCTTTTTTATGTTAAAAACAGAAACACATTTTGTTCTGTTTAAACATCAAATTGCACCATTCACTTGAATCATGGTACTACTTGTTTTTCTAGAATACACGCAGGAAAAAGTCAGTGCTGCTTGCTTAGTTTAACTAAAAATTAAGAACTGTGTACATGAGAGGGAAAGCACTCTTCCAAATTGTTGTTCTTGGATAGTGGCTGTGAGTTATGAGATCACTCATGCATTTTTCCTTTCATGTTCATAATTGTTACTGTAAATTCTCTCTGTAGCTAAATAATTTCTAGTATTTTTAAAAATAATCACACCTCAAAGATGAGTTTAGTTGAGTGAGTTATGCTGTGTTTGGCCCATCTGTGCCTGGTCTGTGTAGATTATGTTGCTTAGAGATTTGGCATTTGTTAAGAGTTGTTTGCCTGTAAGTAATGTGGGTGTTGAACTGAGAAGAAGGCAGTGATTATTACTGAAGGGACATACCCTAAATTCACTGTCCTCAAGTGTCTAATGTACCTTCTCTGCATTTTGGCACAGCCAAAATCTGAGAATACCTGCATAAATTGCCTCCATTCTGCACTGCATTAAACAGTACAAGACTCCTTTGACTTTTACCAGCAATATCAAGGTTAAAGTTTTTATAGTTTTTTCTTAAGTAGATTGTTACATGGAATAAAATGTGTGTAATACATCAAAAACGATGTACACTAGTACAGAATTGTCAGTATAATTTATGCTTTCTTCTTTTTTTTTTTTCTTCCTCCACACATAGTCCTTAAACCCAAAATGGAATGAAGAACTCTTATTTAGAGTAAGTGATTTTGTTTATTGCCTTATTACCTATTGGATATTATTCTGACCCATTGAGAAAAACTACTCACTACTCTCCCTACTTCAGAACTCTTCCCTAATTCAGAAATAACTCTACAATTAATGTTCTAAAAGGCTCACAAACTACTTTCCTTAGAGAGATATGTTTGTTAACTCTGGCACAAAAAAAAAGTTACATTTTCAGTCTTGATGTTGCCTTTTTAGAAACAGTTTGGGGTAGTAACAGCTATGGTTTATTGGTTCTAATAGAAATGCATTGCATAGTAGAATGGCAGCAGGGTAGAGATTTGCTGTTTAATAGGGACCTTAGGTATTTCTTTCCTCCTGCATAAACATAGAGATTTTGCTGAAGACAAGTGCTGGAATTCAGTATATATGTTAATTATCACTGTACTTCTTTTTCATAGGTTAATCCTCAGAAACACAGACTCCTTTTTGAAGTATTTGATGAAAACCGTTTGGTAGGTCTTTTTATGTTAATTTTGCAGTGTATTAAAGACTTGAATGAAAGCAAGTCCATCAGGATCCAATGTGGATAAAAAACCCACACCAAACAACCTTAACTTCTGTAATGAAACCTAAAGTTAAAGGCAGACCTGATTCGTTTCTTTATCTGATATTGCCACACTCCTGAAGCTCTGAAGCAGTTACATTATTGCTCTAAACTTGTGATGTGTTTTAGCTCATGAAAGCATCATTCTTTTATAGTGCTGTTCACATGATAGGGGCGAATTCTTTGGTGATACTGAAAGCTCTGCATTGGATGTTTATTTTTCCCTACAAACAGAGCTGTACTGATATGTGGTGTGAGAAGCTTCCTCAGTGTGTGAGGAGTATCCTGAAAGAAAGCGTGTATGGATTTTCTTTGGAAAGCCCAAGAAGTGAACAGTAGATTGTGGTCTTGTAGACAAGTGTCACTCTGAGTGGTGGGTCATTGGTGAGACAGGGCTAGCTTGTGCTTCTGTTATCTCAGTGAAATCAAAAGTCCTCCTCTGACCCAAGCTCTCATTTTGTGTGAAGGTGTCTAATTACCTATGTTTCTGTCTGTGTGTTTCATTGTGAGTAAGCATGTAGCAGGACAATCATGACACTTGCATCCATTTCACTGACATTCCTTGTCACTGGAATATCTACCTTTCTCCTCTGCAGGAGTTTGGAACTAATAGGAGGGGTTGAGCGCTCTTGCACTCCAAACAGAGTTTCATTCCAATTAAAGGATCTCTTTGTGCTTGAGTAACGTGTTGGCCATGAAAAACATTTTTTCCTAAAGCTTTCTGCATATTTTCAGTAATCCTTTGTATCTTTTATTGAGGTGCTACTCTCCTATAGTTGGGAAGAGTAAAAATGTGTGTAAATATAAGTACAAACTGCCTAGAATAATGAGATTTAAGAAGGAGGAGGCTTGTTTCTTGGTTGTAGGCATTACACAGTCCCCAAACCATTTACTCCTTAACTGGTGGTGTTACCTCTCCCAGGTATCTCAAATATGTTGTCTCTCTGATTTATTTAAAAGCAATGTTAGAGGTAATCACCAGCACTTGTGGCCTACACAGGAGGTTAAATGTGATCTGGGATGCTCAGATTTTCATCTGGACGTGCTATTATGGGCTGTAGCGTGTCTGTCATGAGGTCAGAGTACTCTGTCCATTGTGTGTCTCGTTAGAGCATTGCTGCCACCACCTGGAAGCCATGAGGCATGATGAGAAAGTAGGATTCTTGATTTTCTGGGAGGAGAAGGCCAGTGTTTTCTTTGTGTTTTCCACCAAGAGAACTCCTTTGTATTCTTTCTCTAATCTAGAGTATATAAGTTGTTGTATCTGTTTGCTTATGGGAGAGGAACCAATGAAACATTTTATTTTTATTAACTAGGAGATAGTGCTTTGTTTCCCATGTATGATTATATTTAGAGATCAAAGTATCATAACCTCATCAGTCACTCTATAGTTCTAAAATAAAATCTGTATATTTTTCATTGTTTCCATCTCATTTGGTGAATAGAACAAGCCATCTCCCTATTTCGCCTTAGCTTGCTCTCAGAAACAGTGTTTTTATCCCAGATGTCTTGAGTTGTTTCAAGTAAAACAAATCATTACCTTAGCTATGATTGTTGTTTAGCATTGACATGCTCCCTCACTTCTATTCATTCATCCTCACATGTCAAAAATCATAGGTGCCTTGCTAAGTAGCTATGATTAAAAGGTGTTTCATCTTGTTATTTTAGTATTTTATTCTGTTATTTTCAGTGTTCTTTTGTCTACCTATTGGATGACTGTTTAAAGTCTAAATGTGAGCAAGCTGATAAAACTGAAATATTCTTATATTTGTGAGCTGTCCTCCCAATGGTTAATTTCCTCTTTACAAAGTTTGATCCCAAGTGCTTTTACTCCCTTTAACTGTTACGGATAAATGGAAGCCAGAAATACCTGCATGTTTTTAAGAAATGTATTCGTGAATACCAGCCTCAAAACCTTTCTTCAGAGTTTAGCTTAAATTTTGGGTCTTGCTGCATTGGTTATATCACCAATAGTCAGAGTTTTGAAATGTTCCCATAATAGCTTTAAAACTTTTCAAAAATCACTTGTCTTGGATTTTGTAAAGGAGTGCTAAATCTAGTTTGTTCTTCTGACTTACCACACTTAGTGAAATAAAGGGCTTGAGCAGTTCGTGGAGTCTTCAATATGGTTGTCTTTAAAAACACACTAGAAAAATGTATCAGGAAGGGCAGGAGATGAATAAGTGAAGGAACCACACAATTTGCTATCTTTCTATCTTACACAATTTAAGTCTACCTTGTCAAAATTTAAGTATATTGCAAAAAAAGTGCCTAAATCTGTTACTGATACCAAAGAAATCAATGACGTTAAGCTTTGAATGGAACTGTTGGTATTTTTTAAAAAGGCTAATTTTTAGTTTATTTTTATGCCAACTCTAATTCAGCCACATCGAATTTAACATTTTAAAAGCCATTTTACGTGTCCTAAGGAAGCTGTAGTTGGCTGGCAATATCTATACAGGTATAGCTAAGGAGGAGAGATGTTGAAAAATTTTGCTGGAGTCTTAAACCTTGAGTTACCAAATTATGTCAGTTTGTTTTCTTACTATTTCTTTTGTAAAATTTAAAAAAACTTTTCAGGTCATCCACCAGGGGAGAAAGTAATGCTTTTACTAAAAGAAACCAGTACCTCCAATGGTTGCACTTTGTGTCACAGTAACATGTTACAAACTGTGCCACTAATACATTTGTTCTCTGGGAGAGAAGAAGCCTTAAGTAACGCTTTTTTTACTTTTCACTCGCGTATCTTAAGGTCGCTTGCTCATGTTTTTTGGTTGGTGTTTGGTTGGTTTGTTTGGTTTTATGGTTTTTTTTTAAGCTATATTGCTTGAAGTTCAAATGTAACTTTTTGAAACTGGCCAAAAGAATCTTTTATGGTATTTTCCTTTCCTTTTCTCTCCCTATCCCAGTCCCCCACCAACATATAACTTTAGAAGGAGTCCTGTTGGTTAAGCATAATGAAATAAATGAAGTGTTGTATTTGTTGGCTTTTTATGAATAAGCCAGTATTCATTTATTGCTGCATTCTAATAATGGAATTCAGGTAATGGAGGTTAAGTAAGCCCTGGAGTATAATTAGAAAACAAATTTGTTGCTTGCAAACAAGGTACTGTGAATTTGATTCTTGGCTCTTTTTTGGGAAGGAGGTATAAATGTTAATTTTACTGCCTTCTAGCTTAAAATACAGTAAAGGTTAAATAAATATGAAGCAGAAAAAACTCCTAGGAGTATGACCTATAAAAGTATAAATGGCCTAGTGTTCTCTTCTGTTTGTACTCTTTCAGCAGCACTAAGTAATTTCATGTTAGTGCAGTAGCATTCAGTACTGCATCAGGTATGGCTTATGTATTCAAAAGTACATTCATAGCCAAATGTTGGTGTTTTTCGAAACAAAACCCACAAGAGAAAAATCCTACTTAACAGCAAGATTCAAGATTGTCTTTTGTCAGAAGTCCCACTAGGTGCCAGCAAAGGACCTCTTCAGATTATATGAGCCAGTGAAACATTTTGTAGGAATTCTCAATCCTATTACTCTTGGAAGAATTGACAGTATATTAACTTCTTGACATGCTGATAATTTTAACAAAAAAATGAAAATTAAAAGAAATACCAATTAGTTATGAATGTATGAAGCAGTTTGTATATAATTATACAGAATAACTTTCTTCTGTAATTGTGTTTGGTAATGCTGTTTATCTCTGTGCATACTTAGTTCAGTGTTCTGAAGTTTTGTGTAGCTAGTCATATATCTGCAAATCACACTGAACTGTAATGAATGTCTCCTTACTCTGGGCTTCCAGCAATCAAAATGAGGTAGTTTAATTTGTGAGAATAATTTTGTTTCTTTCTACCTTTAACAGCTGTAGTTAGAGAAGGCCAAACTAGAAATAAAAATAAATGCCAAATTATTAACCAGAAAACCTTCTTTTGGCTCCTATTCAGTTGCACTTCATTTAAAATTATGAATTAATAAACAGGAGAGGGTTCTACTATGTGCAAATCTTTAGAAACTGAGATTGCGTAGCAGCATGTGGGTTGCAAGATAATGCCAAATTTCTTTCAAGTTTTATTTAAATAGTGCAGAAAAACATTTTCTTAAGGGAGAGGAGGCTTATTTCACTAGTTTATGCATAATTCAGACCTCAGCAGTTTGCTAGCATGGTTACTATTTGGAAATTCAATCCTGGACTTGATACTCAATTATATGGGACTTCATTCCTACCAACTTCCTGTAATTCTAAACCTATGGGTAAAAATATTAGTAGTCATACGCTGCTGGGGAAAGTACGGACACATTGACTCAGCTTGTGCAGCCGCAGCAGGCGTTGCTGTTTGAAACTTGGAAGTTCTGGAAGCCTATTATTGTATTCATTTATGCAAATTCCAGAAGGTATAATTGAAACAAGATCAGTAGTGTTTGTCAGTGTGTCGCAGCTGAGGTCCTTGGAACGTAAGTGCTTTTTAAATGAAGGCTTTCTGACTGCAAGCAATCAACGACGGTCCAGAAACTGCAGTTCAAGGAATGGCTGACTTATTTCAAGAGGTACTTTTTTTTTGAATGCTAGTATCTTGTAGAAATTAGGACAAAGACTGCAACTTTTATGGGCTTTTACTGTGTGGTGTACCAGCTCTGGGTTCTGTGCAGCTGCCTGTAGCCTTTCCGCTGAAGGATCTTTGTGGGTTTCATTTGCTAACATGCGTGGAAATGAGAACAAATGGCACGACGGTTAAGATTGCATTTTGCTACCCCAAGGAGCAACACAGATCCATTATCAGAAACCTCTGAAAATGTTTTGGATAGTAATAACTGTACATACTTCAAAAAATCGCAGAATTCTGCACCTAGCGTTACGCAAGTGAAACTAACTCCTAGACAAGCTGCTTATGCACCTGTAGTGCAACAAGCAATCAATCAAGAGAAAAATACAGCTATTTCTTCACTGCAAATAAAAAAGAGCAGTTCACTGCACATTTCCCTGCAGTCTAGGAAGCAGAGTGGATGTTCTCGGTGTGGTGATGCCGTGGCTGCCCGTGAAGACACTTCATTCATTGATATTGGTAGCGAAGGGAGTTGCGGCGCTGGAACTGTGGCTGATCATCGATCTAATGATAGCCTTCTGAGCAACGCTGCTCTGGGCAGAGGCAGCCTCAGCAGCATTGCAGCAAGTGACAGTGGCTCGTTCAGCAGTGCTGGCAGTGACTATGGATCATGTGCAAGTACCACAAGTGATGGAGGTTCATATAGTAACAGTGTCATCAGTGACAGTGGCAGTGGCACTCTTTGGACAAGTGACAGTACTTTCTGTAGTAGTGTTGCATATGGTGACTCTTCATGTAGAAGCACTGCAAACAAATGTAATCCCTCCAGGAGCAACTCGTCTCAGGAAACACTTTATAGAAGTAATACTACTTTTGACCAAGATGCTTTGTCAGTGAGGAAGAAAACTAAAATTCCATTGCGGCGTTGTTCATCACTGGTTATTTTTCCTAGGAGTCCTTCCAGTACTCCTCCAGCTTCTCCAGTAAGCTCGGGTCAACTACCACATAGAGGCACCTATCAAACATCTCATAAATTAATTATTTCTCCTAGTGAGCTGGCACAAAAAGAAGATCAAACCATTTCCAAGGGATTCCTTTCAACAGCAGTCAATGGTCTTAGACTGTCTAAAACAGTTTGCTCTTCTGGTGAAGTCAGAGACATCCGACCGCTTTATTTGAATGCATCATTACAGGACAAAAGTCAAATTTTGAATGGTTCTCAGCAGGCAACTTATGAAGAAGTACCTGATGGCTTCTCATGTGTTTCAGTTCATCTTCCACAAAGATCATTTGCATCAAGCAGTGAAATGGTTAATGGCTCTTGCAGTCCAGAGTTAAATCAGAACTCTGGTGCAAAATACCCTCATTTAAAACTGGAACGTAGCACATCTGCGTGTCTGCCCTCAAAAGCAGATTCAGAATATCAGGTTAACATAAATGAACTAGGAAGACCAAATAAACAGATGAGCAAAACTCACCATATTTTGCAAAGAAGTGTTTCCTTGGAAGGGTCACATCAAAAAGTTTCTTGCTGCTCATCCAGCCTTAAATACAAGTGTCATAGTGCAAGGACGTCTCAGTTGCACATACAGTTCAAAGCTGGGAATGAAGGAAAAACAACTGGTGTTAGGAAAAGACATGGAACCTCTAAAAGGGAAATGTCTAGCACTTTGTGGAGGCCTCATAAGGTGAGTGTTGTGGTTTATGGAAAAATGTGATGGTATTTTACAGCTGAAATTTAGCTGGAAAATAGTAAAAGTTTGCAACCAAGACTTCAATGCGGTGATTTCAGAGTTTCCTAATGGTGTCATATTGTCACCATTAGGAAGTTAATTATTGAATTATCTGTAACATTTGGGTTTTAGATTAGTTTCTTAGAACATGGTACATACAGTAGCGTAGGTGAATAGGTGTTACAGTGAAATACCTATATTTAATATATTTTAAACAATAGTTTGCTGTTTACATGAACTCAGAGGCATTTTCTTGTCTAGTTATCTGGAAATGGGAGTAATTTAAACTTCAGATTAAATTTTGTAGTTATGAACATCTAACTTTTCAGTAAGTTAATAGGAATTACTGAAGTTGTTTGCATATAAAATGGGTAAAAATGAGTGGTTTTTTTAGTTTTATTTCAAATAGGCTTTATTTTACAGAACACTTTGCTGTATGTAGAATTTAAGATAAGTAGTATTTGAGCAGAGAAAAGCTGTAAATACCATTTGTTTCTGTATACACCCTGAACCACAGGAATTTTCAGAGTTTCCTCTCACTCTTTTTTTTCCTCCTTCCAACTACTATTTCAGCCTGAGTGGTACAGAGTAACTTAATACCTCTCCCAACAACATTGCTGTTCAAATTATAGTGCTTGGGTCTAGAAGGCTTATATTAAATATATATTTTTTTTGTAATGAATTTCATGTCCAGCTAAACTGCAGAGGTGTCTACCCTTATTAACTCTTAATGCAGTTGGTAAAGCAGAGGCCACATGAAAGGTGGATTTTAAGACTTGTTTAAAGAGCACTGTGAGGATTTAAATTATCTGAATATTTTTAGTTATGAGTGCTGATAAAAGTGCAGCAATTGATGGTTACAAAAATTGTTTTAAGAACTCATTGATTTGACACTGCTGCCATATAAGTAACATGCTTGTTTAGGCAAAGGGCTTTTTGCCAAAGATCTTATAATTATGACAGTCTCTTTCTAAACTGATAAGACAGTTACCTTGGAGGTGGTAGCCTGGAATTTTCGGTCTTAGAGCAGTGCCTGATGATTCTACACTTTCTGACTCCTTTAGAGCTTTTTGGTTAGAGTTTTATAGAAAAATGCTCTTTCCTTCTTGGGAAACTGTGATTTATGCTTAAGCTTCTTTATAAAACTCACAGTGGATCACAGGTAATCAGTATATACATTTATGTATATATTGTTTGGTGATTCTTCTTCCCAAAATCACATTGTAAAGTGAGGGGTAAAATCCACAGTAAGTACAAAAAGATTAGATCCAGACTACTTAAAATGTGTCAGTTATTTTGAAAGTATATTGTGAAAAAAAGTTGAGTCATGCACTTCAAGTACATTTCTCATCAACTTGCACTGCTGACCTTTGTGTTTAATGGCAGCTGATATGAAAGATATTCTGTATTTTAATCCAAGTTCAGGATTAGACTGTTAGCTAACATTTCCAGAAAACCTCCTAGGACACTGGACTGGCAATCAGTTCCCAGGAGCAGTGTTCACAATGGATTGACACAAACACTAGATACAAGAATCTTTCAGTCCTCAAATGACTCTTTTCAGCTTTTATGTAAAACCAGTAAATATGTAAATATTCTATAGAACATGTTATCAAAAACCGTAAAAGCTTCCCCCACCAAACCAAGCAAAAAGCATAGCTGACTTCACAGCAGCTCAGCAATTCACTGGAATGAAATAGATAAATACCGTTGTATTTGTTATTAGTCTTTGTGACCAATGTAACAGATTCTATGGCAATCATTTAATTACATAGTCCAGTTAATTATCATGGTGTATTGTGACTCACTTAAAAATAAACAACTCCCAAAATATTTCTCTTGACTCCAGTTAGTCTGGCCTAGTATATCGATATGCTGAGTCTGGGTTCAAATTTAACAAGTTGATACTGGAGTAGCATTTAGTAATGTCAGCTATCTGTACAGAGCAGCCATGAAATCAAATCAGCGCTGTGGTCAGAGACTCCAGAGGCTGAAGCAGCAAAAGGTCTATGCATTCTTTTCTTCTGTGCCTTGCTCCCAGCCTTCAGCCACCTCAGATCACATTTCCTGCTTTCCATAATCAACAGCTTGTTAAAGGCTGGCTTTTTTTTAAAAAAAAAAATCAACACCATTTCTATGACAACTGGCCTTAGATCATTTTTAATTAAGTTACAAAATGGGGAATGGTGGTGGCCAGTGTACCACTGCTGGTCTTTACTGGAAACTTATTGAATAAGTTCCATAGTAGATATTGGTATTTCATTTATGTGGAGCAGGAGGAAGAGATGGTCCATGGTGACAGCATTGAAGGTTGTCCATGACTGTGTATTTCTGCTTTAATGTTTAGGGTTTTTTGTTGGTTTTTTTGTGATTTTTTTTTTAGTGTATCTGTCTTCTGCTTAAGGTAGAAATAAATATGCAGCTAAAACATTTTGACATCACAGGTGTGGATTGGGAGGGTTGGAGTAAGGGAAGAGGTTACTTGTCATCATACATACATAAACTCCAAGAGGTACAGAGGAAGGTAGAAACAGCAAATACAGTTTCTGTTCTTGTAGAACATAAACAAACTTCTAAAAAAAAAAAGTTCTATTAATCTCTTCCACAAGTATAATATCATGTTGACAGCCCTGTTGACATTAGCTGTTCCTTCCCCATCAGTATTACTCTCTATTGGATAATGAGAATATTGTAAATGTACTTGCAAATCTGTTTCAGTGGTATACCTTTAAAATAATTTCTTATACAATGAAGGGAATCAGTTGTGTTATAGTCCTTTCGTTTACAAGTAATTTTGCTCAAGTTTTGTCTCTAGTTATTGAAGTGACATGTTTTGAAGCAAAAAAACTCCCAAACTTCAGAGATAGTGTAAAATAACCAAAGTGTTTTTCTACTGTCAGATTCATATAAGGGAAACCTTTTAGTTGCAACTCTGGAGCTTTTTTCACCAAACTCTGGAACTTTGCCTTCATAGAAGGAGATGCTATTTGAATCTTGCTGTACTAGATTTAAATTTAGTAAAACAGTAATTTGAGGGGGCTGTGTGCGAGGATTTCTCTCTTGAATAACTTCCCAGCTGATCTGAACATACTGAGGAGACCAGAACCTGTGTCTGGAAGATTGTGATTCCCTTGATAAGTGCTGCACCACAAGTTAGTGCTGAGTAGTCTGAGATTGTCTTCTCTCTTGCATTCTCTTCAGGCATAGAGCTTCTGTCATAGCAAAACTCCCTCTCAGAAAGTAGTGATCCAGCCCGGGAGAAGCGCCAAGAGAAGGGAAGGACAGCTGTGGCTTAGCTACAACTTTGCACATGGAGTAAAGGGGCTCCATGTGTATCAGTGTCCCAAATCTGTGCTAGGAAGTGAGATGGAAAAGGGGCAGCAAAAGCAGAAGATTATGGAGCCAATACAAGGCAAAGCACAAATTGGCATCGCTTTATGCTGCTGTGCTATGGTAACCTCATAATCTAATAACTTTCTTATTGTTCAGCATTTCATTTCTTGAAGGATCACGTTACAGGACCGTGTCGGGTGCATTGCTGTGTCATGGTCTGTCAGTTCAGTCAGGGAGAGTTGGCATTGCAGGGAAGGTGGTGTCTTTCTGAGGAATTGTGGGGCTGACTGCATTAGACTTAAATCAGATAAGAGTAGATGTGTTGTTCTCAGATAAATTTTAGAAGTTGAAGTATACATCAATACATTAAAGGGAAGACAATGGAAACTGTGTTAATCACAATAATGAACAGTTGTAGGTAATTTCCTGCTTCTATCCTTTAAGTGCTAGTGACCTGTCGTGCTTTAATAGTTGGTACTAATTTCTTCTATTTATCATCTTGCTTAAATGCAGAGTTTAGTTACACCTTCTCTACCTTTCTTCATGCTTTTGCTTTTCATTAGCAATCCTTCAGGGGAAGAAAAAGGTGGCACACAATGGATGGGATAAATCACAGCCTGGCTGTGAATGGTTGCTACGTGGATGCATTAGCAAAGGAAGCGATCAAATATCATTTGGTAATAGCTCCATCCCTGAAGTTTTCCATTGTCAGGTTTAGCAGGTTGCATTTGGTAACTATGAACCATATGTAACTTTCAGAATCATCATACTGTAAGGAAGCAGATACTTGAATATATCAGTATATTAAAGCTCTAGCACTTTGAAGTCCTCAGCAAACATTGCATGTACATATTGAGGAGAAATTTTATTTGTTTTTGCTCTGCAGAGATTATGATTAGCCTAATTCTGTTTACAGTCTGCAGCTGAACTGAGTTTGGACAGGTTTCTCATGCCAGAAAAAAATGGGGAAACTAAAGCTGCAAAACCATGCAGAGCAGGCCTCCTGAAACAGCTTATGTAAATATGTAATTATCCAGCCTTCAGGGTGATTCACGGCCTTTTAATCTGCCATGGGAGAGTGGGAAGCGTTGATGCTGTGGCTTTAATGTTGCCACAAGCTATAGTTATTCTGGTTTTTAAGATGCGGTATACCTACAAGAATGTGTTAAAGTAAAACTTGTTCACAGGGCAAGCTAGAGACATTCTTCCTTTTCTCCTCACTAGCCAAAGAACTTGCAGGCTTTCAGATATGAGATCATGATCATTGCTTTAATTTAATTTTTTTTCCCAAATAGGCAATATGGAAATCAGTGTTGAAAAATGCCAAGTATAGCACACATGAAAAGCAGCTAATGGTGCACGCTTGGTGATGGCCTCCTCTACTGGTCAGGAAATGGTTTGTGTCATGGGGAAAGACTCGCTGAAAATGTCAGCTCAGATCTTGTTGACAGTTGAAAGGCAAATAAAAGCTTAGGATTTATTAGGGAAGGAATAAACTAACAAAATTAAAGCCACCATTATGGAATTGTACAAATCCACATAAGTGCATGGCATGCATATTTCTGGTCATGCTTTTTCAGGAAGTGTGGATAACAGAACTAAAAAAAGAAGGGTTGCAAGAATGGGGTAAGTTTTATGTGAGGAGAAACACTAAGTAGAAATGGGGGTTTTCAGCTTTGGGTAAAAAAACCAAGTAATATAGAGGGAGTTTATAAAACTATAGTTTAGGGGAGGTGAATTTTCTGATTCCACTTTTTAAAAAAAAAATGTTACGTGTTGCCGAGCAAATTTTCTCGAGATCTGCATATCGAAAGTAGAAATGGATTTTAAGATGTTAGGTTAAGTTGAAGAAAGGTCCATCAATACATTCTTAATATGTATTTTAAGGTCAGAATCTAGAGGTCCATGACCACTTATTCATTAGAAACTGGAGGTTATATCAAAGAAAGTATTAGTCTTAATTGCTGCTATTACTATTCCTCAAGCATTTGCTCTTGGCCATTACATGGAAAGGGTACAAGGGTAGACAGAGTGTTAATCTGACCCCCAGGCTCTCTGGTGCCTGCTCAGCCCTTGCAGCCACAGAGGATCAAGTGGTAGAAATGCTTTCCCCTCAGCCTTGGCAGAGAGTGCTCTTCTGTGTTCTAACACGTGTTTTCTCATCTTCCAGAAGTGGATGAATTTCACAGATTGAGCAAGTAAGCAAAACTGAGTGGCCTTTTCAGTCAAGTCATTTGCTTATGACTGACTTTCACCCTTGTCTGAAGGGGACTACCCTGCATTTCTTTTAAGTGTCTCTGTTTCAAGTGAACTTTTTTCCTTACTCCCTGTGACAAACAGAACATGCTGATTTGGGAATGCAGCCAGCAAAATGTTTGTAGCTCATTGCAGTGTTAGTTTATGGATCTGTAATCATCTCTGTTTCAAGAGAGTGCATAATTCTTTTTTTCTGTCATGATAGTTTACTATAAACCAAAGTCTACAGATAGATGCAGTTATTGTTTGAGACCTTGGGCTGCTCTCAGCTGTATCAGCTGTAACATAAGCAAACAGAATTTAAGAAGGACATCAGCAAGTTCCTGGCTGAAATTACATACAAACTTGGAGTGATTGACATTAGGGCATATTAAAATGCAAATGAGACACTCCAGTAAGAGGAATTTGGGAAGAAACACAGAACTGGATTCTTTCAGACCTGGATGATTTCTCTGGCAGTCAGTGATTTCTCTGGCAATCAGCGATTTCCCTAGCCTGAGGGAGACAGCCTGTTCAGTAATGTGAAAGCACAAGGGCTTTTTGAAGGAAAAGGATTTCTCGAATTCATTATGAACTTAATTACTTATTGTACAATAGAGTTTTTACATTAGCCAGTTATTCTAATAAGCATTGTTTCTATTAAGGTTTTTTTGGGACAAATATTTAACTTATTAATGAGAAATCTTAAGTGGTTAATATCTGGCAAATGATAGTCTAATAAAGCCATGTCTGAGGTGGGAAGTAGAACGTAACTTTAGTAGTGTCATTGAGCTTGTCTGAAATAAATTGTAATACTATTTTGTTGGAAAAGTAATTGGGGTTGGATTATTTGTGTTGTAGTCACCTTTTGTCATTAGAGGTTGAGGCATTCAAGGTCAGTTCATGCAGACTGGTTTTGGACAGGTGGAATTTATAGCTTGAGCATAGCAGAGCTTAAGACAAACCAAACCACTGAGTTCTGCTCTGGCCAGGTCATGTTTCTAACATTTAAACCTGGCAGCAGGAGGTTTAGGTGTGGGAGAGATCCATAGGTGGGGCTGGAGTCCCCTGTTCACCAGTAGCTGAGGACCAGTGCTGAGTGTGGAAGAGCTCGGAAAGCTGCAGTGTGGCTGGCAGTGGCCACTAGCTGTGCGCTGGTGCAAAGGCACAGGGAAGGCCTGAGTTAGTGTTGATGCTGCATTTGGATCACCATAGACTTAAGAATGCTTTTGAAAACTGATGGACTGACTTTGGAGCAGGGTAAGGCCATGCAACCTGCATCCATTCCTGCTCTAGGCTCATTCTCTTAGAAGTGGCCAGGTACCTCTGCAGCCTTGGCCAATGGATTTAGTTTAGGGCTGAAAAGCAGCTTCCAGGTTCAACCTGACTTTATGCCTCTGTGTGATCCTCTACTGGACCAAGTGAACTTCACAGGAGTGAGACCATGATGCAGACGTGCTCCAGTTGTCCGTCTCCCTTTTGGAGAAAAGTAGTTTGTCTCTTTTTTTTTAAATTCTGTTTCTTCCCTCTTGCTCTGAAAAGCAAAAAGTTGACTGACTATATCAAGTCCTTCAACTGTTAATTAGCCAGTGTGGTAAACATCTGCAATATCTGGTTTATCTGTTGTTATTTCTGGGAGCAAATGATTCATGCAGTTTTAACATTTGATAAAGATTTACATTTTTGTGTTTTAAGCTTTATAGTGTTAAATGGTGACAGTAAAAGTGCACCTGGAATTACTACCACGAGAGTTTGTTTTTCAAACTTTATTTGAAGTCTTAAAATTTGGCAAAAACACTTTCACAAACAGATGCAAAAGTTTTATGTTTTTATACTATTATGAAGATAACTGACCTGATGTCAGGAATGACTTGTCGAAATAGTACCTAATTAAGTATTTGGTACTGTTTTCTAATTTTTTTGTGTTGAATATTGGCAGATTTAACAAAGGAAGACAAGTCGGGATTGGCTTTTGACTTTTCATAGAATGTAGTACCTCTGCTTTTTATATGGTAGCTTGTTTGGCACATCTGTACATCAAACCAAAGGAACTCAAAGTCTCAATGAATAAAACCAAAGCGTTAATAACTTCTGACATATTCTGTGTTTATGTAGTGCTGAAGTATGCTTTGGTTATATGAGACAATTTGCCTTCCTGGGGCCCGTGTAAAAAAAAGAAAGGCTAACCTAAATTGCATTGTTAATGAACTTTTAAGGACCAGCTCTCAAAGTAGCACACATTGAATGGACTAATATATGAATGTTGTTGTAAAAGTACTGTAAACTAAATATGACCTTTTAAGGAAACTGTAAGATTTTTGGTGCCATATAAAATGTGTAAGCTATAAATGGAGAAACAGATGACGCTTATGCACTGGTCTTTAGATAAGCAGTTGTCTGAAAATATCTTTGGAAGTGAGAGAATTAGTGAAAATAACCTCAGTGTCATTTCTAAATGCTGTCTGTTAAGCAGATGGAAAAACTGCTGAGGCATGTTGTGCTGACACCTTGCTGTTGAAACAGCCAGCAGGGCTGAAGGTCCTGCAGAAACACATGTTGTGTAATAACCCTTCATCTAACAGTATGTGTTCTCTTTATTTTGAAAATGCTGATAGAGTATTATATCTCTCTATCATAGGTGCCAACTCTAAGGAAATACCTATGTGTCATTTAAAAAAAAACAAAATCTCCTCGCTATCTACTGGTCCCCCTTACAAATACAGGAGACTGGGACTGTAATGTGTTCCGTGCAACCAAGTATTTATTGCATTGCAAAACAGAGAAGACATTACTTGTGGAATCTGTGAATTTGGTACAATCTTAATGTGATAATTGAATCTTGTTTTTTTGAAACTGTTACTTTCTCATGATGAATAGCATATGCTGGCAGTATTTTATGGAAGAAAAAAAAAGCTCACTTTTCTCAATTTAGAGTTTAAGAGAACCAAATAATACACTCAGCACAGCAGGGAAAGAAAAATACTTGAAATTGCTAGTGTAGCTCAGGAAAGTTTTTTTCATTCTCATCAAACTTGTAACTAATGTTGATGTTTGGGTGTTTAAGCAAGAAGAATGTTGGTTTTATAATGCATCTATTGAGCTCTTGTTTTCTTAAGCAGCGATAGTCCAGATCACGGTTTGTTTTTTCAATTTGAATTGATACTTATGTTCCCTCCAATAAAAGCTGTATGCTTTCTTGTTTTGCCATACAGCTGCAGATTTCTGCGCAAAGACCAACCTGTGCACAACTAGCTGCCTGTTTAGTCAGAAGACTGGGAATGTGCTTGGATTTTAATTCATGCCACCAAACATTGGTCACAAAAATTGGTAGAGAAAATACTTATTATTGCAACACCCTGGTCTTATACAGGAACTGTTTCAAAAGGCTGTGTAGTGAATCCAGCAATTAAGAAAGGCATTAAATTCAGTGACCCATTTTCAAACCTGATAAATTTTGGGTTATGTTCTCAGTACTGCTCTTAAATGTGTGACTCAGATAAGTGTGTCTGTTTAAAATCTACTTCGATTTCTGATGGGAATTGCAGAAAAAAAAGTCTGAAATCTTCATTGTTAAAACTTATTAAGCATATATTCATAAAATAGATGAAAATGAGTTTTGAACAGAATTACTTTCTTTTGGTTCTTTTCTTTGAATGCTTTGGCATTGCACTGGAGTTCTTTAAATGGATTGTGTACAGCAGCTGTCTGTCCTCACCTGTTTTTAATAACTTTCTATAGACTAAACCAGTGAATCAGTAAAATACAAGGCCTCTCTGTTAGTGCAGTATATCATTAATTGAGGTTTATGCACTTACGGTTTGGCAAGCAGAAAGTTTGAGTTCTCTGGCTGTTAAGAAATTAGAAGTTGACAAGAACAACTGACCCACTTGTGTGTGTTGCCTGCTCTCATGAAACAGAGATCCAAACAGTTTCAGCTCCGCTGGTATTTGGTTGTTCATGTGTGCGCTGTCTGTTGCAAAGCTGCTTTGGCACCTCTTTGCAGGCAGTTAGTCAGCTTGTCATAGTGGGGCACACTGCTGGAGATCATTCCTGCTATCTGATTTATGTGCTAGTTGTTTGGAGGTCAACAAAAATCTCCACTCAGGGTTTTGCTTTCTATCTGGAGGAAAAAGTACTACTGAAGAGTTGGTTATCGAGGCTGACTCTGCTAAAAATAGCAGGAGAGACAGCAGAATAATAAAGTGAATAACAGGAGCCCATACTCAAATTATGCTGGTAACAAACACAATGTTCTGAGGGGATTCTAAAATAGAGCAAACTTTTGTCCCACATTCCAATAATTTATTTGGAAGGCATGTTCCACTTGAGGATTGCCAAGAACTTTACAAATACTAAGCCTTTTAACATGTCTAAGGTATGTGCTGTGCCATTTTAAAAAGAACCTCATAGGCAAAAATTACAGCTATTTTTTTTCAGAAACCTGTGGTTTATAATAGCACAGAAAGTTTTCCTTCAATAATTCAGGGAAGCTCCTGACTCCTCAAGTATGAAACCTGTTGTAGCTTTCTATCTCAAATGAGTTTATGGACTAAAAAGGTGGGTGTTTTGTATATATTTTCACTTTTGCCCCCTTCAGATCTGAACATGCCGTCCACACTGCAAAGGGAATTTGAAGTGACATATGTCAAAATTTCTAGCATTTTAGAAATGACAATCAGAAAATTTTAGAAATGACAAATTACCTATGACAATCTAGTTGGATTTTTTGCAAGTGTAAAAATTAAAGGCACATGTGAGACACTGATTCTCCAAATACATGTATGACTTAAAGATTAAATGGATGAACTTAGGACAACAGAGCTAAAGAAGAAAGGTACCAGAATTACTAAGGCATAAAGAACTGCTTCAAGAAATTTTTGATGTCAGAGAGACCAAAACATGGCTGGAATAGGATTGGAGTTTTAATACTTTAAAACATTTAAATTAAAACTTAAAATAAGTTTTCCAACAGAAAGTTGAAACACATGGTTTTGCCCTGAGGTGAAGGAAGTAGATGTCAGCAAGCTGCAGAGCCTTGTGGTGGAAAGTTTTATGGACAAACATTAAAGTTCTGGGGTGATTAGTTTGGATAAATGCTTGTGGTACACCGACAGATTTAGGAAAGAATAGGCAGCAAATCTTTTGTTAGCTGGAAAAATCAGGAAGCCTAGAATTTCAGAGGCTGCACAAGCCACACCGTTGAAAACTTTTACAGCTCCTTACTCAGTCTGTGCAAAATGTGTAGTCTTGTTATAGTGTAGGGTTTTTTTTAAAAAGCCATAAGCTTATACATACCTTCAAAAAATTCCTTGCCAACCTGAGTTTATTACACAGGCACCGATAGGTCTTCGTGTTAAATGACCCTTGTAATACATTTTCCTGCTTTTGTGGAGGTTTGCAAAGGTTTTCAAATCACGAATAAATTTGAAGCAATTTAGCACATGCTCCAGTAATCCAGCAAGAAGTCAAGTAAATTACTGCTGGTGGTGATTATTGGTGAATACTGAAATTACCTATGTAGATTACTGAAACTGTAATTTCTTTGACAAGCAAAAATCTGTGAACAAAAGTAAAGTGTGCAGTGATCCTGTGTATTCTCAGTCCCTGCGCTGGTCTGACAGCTGCTGTGTTCATAGTCTGGTCCTAGTTGGTCAGTCCAGACATCCAAGTCAGGGCAAAATCTTTCAGGTAATAGTTGTTAAAACTAAACTCTGCAATGTGTGTAGACAGAAGGTATTTTTTCATAGCTCTAACAGATTTTAATGCCAAGCTTGGTACCACTGGAATTGCTGGAACTTCCAAAGCACTCACCACAGATTAAACTTACTTTTGCTTCAGTTATCTTTGACAGTAGCTGTATTATTTGGAAAAGAAAAAAATGTTTATACGTGCCTGTTCTAAACAGCTGCCTAGGTTTATAGAAATTGTGGGGTGCTCCCAGGAGGAGGGTCCTTCAGGACAATGTTTCTACTGGAGATGCTGACAATCTCCGTCCTGATGCTAAACAACTCTCCTGTTTGATTAACGTTAGTCTATATAATTTAGTAAACAGTCTAAATCTCATCCTCCAGCTCCCTCAGGTTTTGTTTTGAGGAAGGCAGAACTGTCCAAGGCTCTTGAGTGTTGGGTCAATCAGAACTTGTTCTGTACAGAACAAGTTATTGCCTATAATTTAAAAGTGCCTTCAGGTTCTAAGAAAGCACTGCTGTGCTATCAAGGCAGGGGAACAATACTTTTAAAACACTTTGCAACTTTCAACTTTCTGAGGTGTTTGTTTTTGTTTTCTGTAGACTCGAGATGATTTTCTTGGACAAGTGGATATTCCTCTTTATCAGTTACCGGTTTGTATTTTTTGTTTGTTTTTAAGACTATGAAAGGGAAAAAATATTTCTATATGCACTTTGTTAGTCATCGAAGGAAGTTAACAATACTTATAATAAAGTGATTAAATTCTCCTGCTCTGTGGGTTCTTTGTTTTATTCTGTAGATCTGTTAGGGATTTTTCAGTGCTAATATTTAAAAGACAGTGTAGTTTACCTTGTTTTTCAATACTGGCCTTTAGCTTTTCCATAATTTATGGTCTTAAAGATGAGATTGTACTTATTGTCATGTCTTAAAATATTTTCTTTAAAGTCTGTAAATTTATTTTTAATGTTCCTTATTCACATAAACAGATACAAAAGGGTAAGTGGGAAATAGAGCTAGTGTTGCTTTGGTCAATTTTTTTCTGTTTCTTTTATTCCTTTTGCAAAGCACATAATTCATTTTCAAGAAATATCACCAGGAATATGGAAATAAATAAGCTTTTTCATTTTCTTCTGAAGTCTCAAAACATTTGATACTAACAGATTTATTAGAAACTGTCTTAAAGACAGGATAGCCACCCTGGCAAACCCTTTGCAAGAGCAGGTGTTTCATTCTGTAATAGACATAGACATTGAAAGGTAATGTTTTTTTCTTGAATGAAAGTATTGGTCTTATTGCTAAGATTAAAGCTAGTAGTGCTGTTACGGTACCTGAACCTGTAATTTAAGTTTTAAATTGTTATAAAGCTTTTAAAGAAATTAGTTGTAAATTTCTGGTAGTTTTTTTTAATTTCAAGTGCTTGATAAAGATTTTTCTTGAAAAAAATTCTTATTCCAGACAGAAAATCCAAGTATGGAGAGACCATATACATTTAAGGATTTTGTTCTTCATCCAAGAAGGTTAGTAAATACCCCGTGAAAATTCTAACTTTCATATCTAAACAATGCTCTTATATAATTAGTTGCAAATACATAAACATTGTCTAAGTTTCTCTCTTTCCCTCTAAGAAATTTGAGTAGCCATTTCTAAGATACTGATGTTCCATTTAAACGTCAGCATTATTTTAAATACTTACTGTATTCAGAAGTCTGAAGCCTCAATGCTGCTATAGAACTTAATTATTGTAGGTTATAAAAAGTCAAGTTTGCATTGAAACCTTAAGAATAATCCTCTAGCTGTGCTTTTTCAGCTATTTTGTTTTACAAGTGCACAATAATATCATTTTATTTTCTCTTCTGCAGCCATAAATCAAGAGTTAAAGGCCATCTTAGATTAAAAATGACTTACTTACCTAAAAACAATGGATCTGAAGAAGAAACCGCAGAACAGGCTGAAGAATTAGAGGTGGGAAAAATATGTTTATTGCTGAAAAATGAATGTTACAAATCACTAAGCTATAAATAGTGTTTTAGAAAGAAACCAGTTAAAAGCGATTGCTTGTGTTTTAAGTTGCTGTTGTAGGTACTGTTCGGTGTTGCTTCACCCCAGACACTAACATCTCTCTGGTTTTGGAATTTCAACTCCCTCCAATCCATAGGGATTTTTTGATCTTACCTACCATATATATGTAATCTTTTTAAGCTCATCCAATGTAGGTTAATGGATTTCTTTTCCAGACTTAACTCTATTCAGCATTACCACTTTTGTAATTAAACTTTGTTACAGAAGGGTGAGTTCATCTGCCTCATACATTCGCAGCATACGTATGACATGACAATATTTAAGCTTTTAATGTATTTTGTAAATGCTCTTTATTTTCCTGGAATTCACAACTTCTGGTGCTAATATGTTTAAGGAACATGAGTTAAAAATAAGATTTCTGCATGCATAACATGCCCTGTCATTTTTTTAACTATAAACACACTAAAACCATAGTCAAATTTACTGGCTTAAGATGTAATGGAACTACACCTTAAAAGGGGGAATGGCTTGACAAATTGAGATATGTTTTTCAGCTTCTGGAATATTAAGGTAATTATATTATGTCTCTCAGCCTGGGTGGATTATATTGGACCAACCAGAGGCTGCTAGCCAGCCACAACAGCAGCAGCAGGAATCTCCTCCACTACCTGCAGGCTGGGAAGAAAGGCAAGACATCCTCGGCAGGACGTACTATGTCAATCATGAATTCAGAAGAACACAGTGGAAAAGACCAACTGCACAGTATGTCTTTTAGACTGAAAATTCAAGTCTTATGTGTGCTAGTGTAGTTCACCCTAGTTACATTGAAAGCAAGGAGAAATAAAAAGTGAACAGCTTGAAAAATAGTAGAAAGCTTTCCTTAGCTTAACTTTGAAGCCCACATGCCCTGATCACTGGCTAGTGGCCATTTTGACTGTACTGTGCTCTGGAAATATGTGTTCAAGTAGAAACTGGTTGCAGTTGGAGAGATAACAACTATAGTAATGGAAAGTAATTAATTTTTCAGTTTTCAACTTGGTTTTTCCTTCCCATCAGGGATTTTGTTAAATTGTTTGTCTTATTTTTTTTCAGTTGTTTTTTTTTGTCCTGGAATGCTACCTGGTTCCTCAGCTTACTTCACACTGAGATGAATGCTTATTCATTTTAAACAGTTTGCATTCATTTATGTAGTCCAGAGTGTTTCTCTGTCTTCTGCCAAAATGACTGTGATGTATGTTTTTGCTGTTAGCCTGGCTTACTTTTGAAAGACAAACTTTGGCTGCTGTTTGCTGACTTCTCTTGCCCTGCCCCGCCAGGGACAGCGTGGCAGTCGCGGATCTGGGCAGTGTGCAGCTGGAGGCCCAGCACGTGTTCACTCACCGGCGACAGATATCAGAGGACACAGAAAGTGCAGACAACAGAGATTCCCCCGAGGTAAAAACATCTCCAAATGTTTCTGTTATGCATGTGATTTTTTTAATCTGGCCTACTCAAAAAGCTTAACTACTTTTTAAAAATGTTTTCCCTTTATTTTTCTTTTTAAAGAGCTGGGAAATTATAACTGAAGACGAGGCAACAATGTACAGCAGTCAGAATGTTCAAATACCTCTCTCACAGAGTAGTTGTGATATACAGACTCATCTTGCAGAAGAATTGAGTAACAGACTTACTACCTCTGGAAGTTCAGCTACTGGGCAGTCAGCAGCCTGCACTGTAAATTACTTTTCTTGTTGTTCTAATGTAGAAATATCTACAATATTTTGCACAAAAGTCTTACTACTGATAGAATTAGATCCATAAATACTTTATTTAGGAATTTCATTTTTAATTTCATCTCAAATGCACAGACTTCAGGAATAGTCTTTTTACTGTAGAACTCCATCTAAGCAAACATTTTATTCCTCTCTGCTTTGCTTATATGGATTTCTGCCTGAGGTTAAAACAGATTTGTGTGAACTATTTTTCAGTCTGTAAATCTACCTCTTACTCTAGTGTCATAGAGTGCTGAAAACTATGAATGAAAAAAGCTGTATCTTGAAAGCTGATTTCTAAGGGAGTTGTGCTATGCGAGTTACTTTTCCCACTAGAACAAGTTTTAAGATAGACCATTTTTCATTGTGAATATTGGGACAAGGTTTTATGATCGGGTTGAGTAAACCTGTTGCTTCCATAGCAGCAAAAAAGGGAGCTTGCTCACATTGTTCCACAGCCCTTGTGCCAATTGGGAAACTTGCCTGATCTCTAGGTAAGTCTGTTCAGCTTGCTAACCCAGCAGAAAACTACTCTCTTTTCCCCAACTCTGCCTTTTTTGCAGTTTGAGCAGCTGAAAGAGCATGCTAGGTTGTCTGACAAATGCTACAGTGGCAAAGGGAAAACAGCAGGAGTATGTAGCCAGGGTGAAACTTGTCTTTTTGGTGGTAGCAACCAATTAAATAAGCTCAGCTGTCCTGTGAAACCCGAGCTCCACAAACAGCCTTGCAACCTGAGATGTGACGTGAGAAATCCACTGTCCATTGAGGAAAGCTTATAGAGGTGACCCAGGCCATCTAATCTGTCAGATTTTGGTATTGAAGTAATGATTAGGTTTTGTGATGTTAAGAATGCCCTTCCAAATGTAAATTTGGAATTGACAATGTTTATCTAAATTTGTACAAATGTGTCACTAGTGTTACTGGAAACAGTCGTGTGAGAGTAACAAGACTTTACTTGAGCTCTGCTATTCAGCATCCCATGGATAGCAAGAAAACTCTTATTTCAGCTTGTTTGGGTGGCCTGAGCAAAGAAAGAGGCAGATGTTCAAATTACTTCCAAGAGTCAGCTAGAATGACAGTCTTGCCTTCCTTCACCTGCGTTATAACCCCTCCACCCTCCCCTCCAAAAAAAGAAAAGTTACTAATGCTTTGAAGTACTCCAAAAGTATGTGGATAGGGAAAAATCCTTCAAAAAGTCGTGGAAATTCTGGAGCAAAATGAAATACAGTTGCCTAATTGTAGCAAATGAGATCTAAATGTGGCTTTAAGCAGGAAGGTGGACACTTATGCAAAGTCCAGGGATTGAATTGCTCTTCTCAAACTGGATGTCTCAGACTCTCATATCTTTTCATTGTTGACTTAATCTACTCTGAAAAGTTGTGTTAGCTCTGATCAATCACAGACTTTACTGACAACACAACAAGTTCTGTACTGTAAACTCAATTGTACTGTAACTATTTGTAATTAATGTTTTACATTAATTAATGTAAATTAATTAATGTACATCTATTGCTAGAGTTTTCTGAACTTTCACAAGCCTTATCATCCTAAGATTATAATAGACTGAACTTAATGTTTCTAGCTGTTAAAACAGGAGTTTGAAAAATATGGTATTAAATCATGTTTCAAAACAAATACAACACTTTGCTCAGGATGGAAACTGAGCTTGAAGTGTGATAACCATTGTTGACTGTTTGCTGCCATCCTTAAAGCTGCAGTAATAGCTAATGTGTCATTCCTCTCCACTCCTTCAAGAACCATTCCAGCAGAAGAGGTAGTCTGCAAACATACAGACTTGAAGAGCAGCCTGCACATCCAGTGGTAAGTAATTTTTCAAAAACACAGGCTTTTAGCTGTGCTAGGTGCTGACATTTCAAATGAGGTTTGGCTTTCCTTACCCAGCAGCTGTCCTGAGAAGATGGCAATTATGGGTCTAGTTCAGCTGTAAAGCTTTCACATTTCAGCTTTGTTTAGCATTAGCTTGATGCATGGCCTGCAGAAGGAAGTAGTCTTGCCCTAATGGTGAGTTTCATTTTTCAAATGGTTTGCCTTATAATTGTTTACTTCTAATTAGAAGCTATGCCGCATTCCATTATGTTTTCACGGTGACAGTGCAAAGAGTGATCTCATAGCCAGAAGTACTAGGCTGGATCAGCCATGCCTAAAACAGGTATATAAATGAATCCTTTAACATGAGGAGTTTGAATTTTGTATAAACAGACAGATAAAAATCTTTTACTTCATACTATTCAGTAAGGACTTATTCTTCTGTATTTTATCCAGTTCATAGAAGTCACGAACCTTCTGGAATATAGTTTTGGTGTTTTAATTTGACAGAGGAAAATGTTTCACAGTAAGTTTCATAGTTTCCTTAATTGCTTTTCATCTGTTATCACTAATTTAGTTACTGCCTACTTCATCTGGATTACCTCCAGGCTGGGAAGAACGACAAGATGAAAAAGGAAGGTCATATTATATAGATCACAATTCTAGAACCACTACCTGGATAAAACCAGTTGTACAGGTACTGTCTGTCTTCGATTTATGGATGTTTGTATTCATTGAACCTTTTACACATCTTCTATAATAGAAATGGCAAGAGGGCTTTGAAACAGAACACGTGAAAGGCATAAACTGGTAAAGTACCACATAAAATATCTGAGAGACTGCATGGAGAGTTAGGAACAGTAACATTTCTGGCAAGTCACTCTGCTGTGAACGTACCAAGAAAGCTTCCTGGAGAGGAGGTGGTAGCTGACTGAGAAGGCTGGAAGGCTTCTGTAAACCTTTAGCAAAATCAGTGAATGTTAGTCAATGTTGTTGATGTTATGAAATCTGTGTACTGTCAGGCACTTGCCTTATGGAACTGCTTTCATGAGTCAAAAATATAGGTTAATAGAAAAAATACATTGCTGTACAGGGCTTTGATTTGATAGGTTGTCTTTTGGTCATTTGCATAGGTTGCTGTGGAAACAAGTCAGGTGTCAGCTGCACAAAGTATTCCTACAGGAAGACAGCCGCAAGCAACATCAAGTGATTCATCACAACAGTCTTCTCAACAGCAGCCTGAAATGGAGCAAGGATTTCTCCCTAAAGGCTGGGAAGTCCGACATGCACCCAATGGGAGACCATTCTTTATTGACCACAATACCAAAACCACAACATGGGTAATGGAAAACTGCGCTCATGAACTGAAGTTTTGGTTCCTCTTGAGTCAAACTTTGCTGCTTTCAGCAAGCTTCTGTATGTTTCTTTAGTGCCAAGATAGCTGTGTCTGTTCAGGAGCATGGTCAGAGCATGGTGCTAATAAAGCTGAGGTGGGGCGTTCAATCCCTGTATGGGCTATGCACTTAATAGCTGGACTCCATGATCCTTGTGGGTCCCTTCCAGCCCCAAGTATTCTGTGTGAGTCTGAATGATATGTAATAAAAATGCCCAAGTTATAATCCCTGTCAGAAGATTTATCTATTTTACTAATTGTATTGGTACTTGAAAGTTTAGCTTGGAAGGAGGAAAACAGGAATCTGCTTTGCAGATGTAAAGTACCTCCTAAATGGCATTGCAGAACTGTGATAGCTTATAGGAGCTGTTAACAGAAATGAGTTCTGTAAAAATACCTTCACCAGGAAGTCCATTTACTTCAAGTTATCACAGGGCCCAACACAAATTTCTGTGAATGCTTAGAAAAGCAGACCCGGTGGAAGTACCATTTGGATGAGGGAGCTGTAGAGCTGCAGTTCCACAGAGGGGCACTGCACACCACTTGGCAGTGCTGTTAGATGTGCTTAAGCATCTCAAGAGTAAGTCAGTGTTACTGTCAGGTGAAAGGGAAAAAAGAAATGCACTAAGTTGATTCCGAATGGGGATTCTTTTTTCCAGGTGTATGAAAAGAACTCATTTAACACAACCACCTTCATCCTAGCTCCCACAAAAAACCCCAACCTGTCAACCAAACAACAAAAATTCCCACCAAACCCAAACGCATCAGGTGTGTCAGAAACTGTGTGGAAAGATTAATTCGACTCAATTACACAAAAAATGAGTTGAATGAGGGATTTATATTTGTGTATGTAAATTATGTCACAAGAAGATGATTGTAAATTACTAGAGGACTGAGAATCTGCAAGGATTCCTCTGGCTGCAGAATGTGCAATCATTATTGAGTTGGTACTAGGCACATTCTTTACGAAATCATTAATAAAGACAGAAAAGTTAAAAGCAAAACAAAACAGCAAAAGGATTTTAACATGCTACTTATTTTCTTTTCAAAGGAAGATCCAAGACTGAAAATTTCTGCTCATCCGAGGAGAAAGACTTCCCTAGATCCAGTAGACCTGGGCCCATTACCAGTAAGTAAACCATTCTGTACTTGTTTTGCAGATGAAACAATTTAACTGTTTAAATTAGCATTATCAAAACTTGCAGGTGAGAAAATGCAGCCTGCTTTTTTCCTACAAAAAATACTCTATTTTGAATTTCAGTGCTGACAGTAGATGGGGGGGAATGCCCCCAACTGCAGATCATGTTGAGTTCTATGCATACTGTGTGATCAGAAATTTATAATAAAAATTTAATAAAAATGTTGCCTTTTTACAGCCAGGGTGGGAAGAGAGAACTCACACAGATGGAAGAATATTCTTCATAAACCACAGTATGTACAATGTAATATTTTCCCCTACTCGCTATTTTATTTGTGAACATTATTTAAATTACTGGAACTAATTAAGAAATATCTTGCAGATACAAAGAGAACACAATGGGAGGATCCTCGACTGCAGAATGTGGCAATAACTGGACCAGTAAGCTTTCCTATTGTAGATTTTCATATTTTTCAGAAATACTGTTAATAGAATCCAAACCAACTCTTGTCGTTTATCATTTAGTTGGTCTAGAAAGTGAAACTTTCAGGGTGTTTAAACAAAGCATTTTTATTTCTTTTGAAAGACTGTTTAGAAGACTTTCTGGGGAAATGATCTTTAAATGCCAGAAAGAAAAAACAGTTCCCATGGTAGTAAGAAAGTTTCCTTATAGACTGGAGGGAGGGCTTTGAAGTGGGTAAGAGAGTCTATTTGTTTTTTGTCCACACTAGCTCAATTCATGAAGTAAACTTGAGAAAAAAGAAGAAAAAGAAAAAAAAAACGGGCAAGGGGTTAAGGAATTAAATTAATTTTCAGCTGAAAAATAATTATCCAGCCTCATTACTTAATCTGAAGTGCAAAATTACCAGAACTAATTGCAAAGATGGTTTGCATTATAATTATAGATGGGTTGTAGAGTTCAGCTGATATCTGTGTTTATTAATAGCCTGCATATGTAAACAACCTTCCCTGTCCATGGAAAATGGAGGTGTTTGTAGCCAGGCCTGTCATGATGCAGCAGGGAAGGGCTGAGCGTTATGGACGTCACCAAAGTCATTTTGGTCACTTTGATCTGGGCCACTTGAGGATCTCAGGCAGTTACATCAGCCAGTGGTGAAGTACAGGATGAATTCTGTGGATCTGAACAGAGAAGTGGTTTTCATTTCAGCTGTTTATAAATTGGAAGTCTCCCCTGGCACTCAGTAAAACATGTATTCCTGTTATCTCAGTATTTAAATAGATTATCTGTGTTTCACAAGATACACCAGGCTTTTTTCTTTTTCCCCCCCAAAGGCTGTGCCTTACTCCAGGGACTATAAGCGGAAGTATGAATTCTTCAGAAAGAAACTGAAGAAACAGGTTAGTAATCAGTAGGAATCCAGCAGGAGGTTACGAAATTTAGGCCCCTAAACAAGGGAAAGCTTAGGTTACAGGGAAGGTAACTTACTGTCTGATCACAAATACATTTGTGAAGCAGCAACTTGGTAACAATTAGCATTTAATCTTAGAGCAGGATTTGTGACTCTATGCACAGATGAGACTGCAAAGCAATCTAATTGAAAAAGTAGAAATGCTCAAAAGTTAAACGGTTGTGAACCTGAAAATAAGACTGGCAGCAGAAAAGTTTGGAAATTACTGATCAAGCATAGAATAGTTTTTGAAACTCAGAACATGGAAAGTTCTCAGAATAGATTTTAGTCTGTCCATGTAGAAATCTCTGCTCTTATTATGGTCAGGCTGGATGACTGCAATAAATTGTTACAGCCTTAAAATCTGAAGTTTATGAATCTTACTTCCAAACTCTAGTTTGAAGTGGCAGTGCCAGGTATATTTATAACATGTAGCATAAAAGACTGTAAATAGCATCTGGACAGCCAGATACTGTAACAATGAGTCTCTGCCCCGGTTCAATCAAACTGTGCATCCTTGGGAGGTATTTTACATATATAATGATATTTTACATATATAGTAATATTTTACATATATAATGATAGCCTTTGTGTTTAGATCCGTGCTTTGCCTTTTACCTGCCAAGTCTGCCTATGCTTTTTTGAACTGATGTGTAAATTGCTCACAATTATATATGCACCTAATTTTTTGTGTTCCTAATCAAACAAGGTTGGCATTCATTCAAATGTCAGTATCTTAATCTGAGAAGCGATAGAGAGCTCAGCCACACGATACAATTATGGTAGTTTAAGAATTAAATACAACTGTAGATTTTGTCCTAAGTAAGATAATGGGATGCCTAGGCTCATAGAATATTGAGCTAGAAGGTGAAATAAGTCAGGTAAAATGGTTCCAGATAATTTTATGTGTCAACTGTGAGCTGTTTTTAATCAAGTGTGTAATATGATAAATGTTCAGTGTCAGAAGAGACTCCATGCCTTGCTGCATGCAGAACAACTGCCCATATGCTGTTACTAGTAAGAACTTACTTTAACTGTACTTTCTTAGCATGAAATAGAAGTTAGTATCTGAAATTCCCTTTTCTAGTTGAATTGTAGGTAAATAGAGAGCCTCTTTTCAATCATATTGTGTTGTGTTTTTAAGTAATGTAAGGAAAAGGTTTCTGTGCCCCCTTTGTCTGTTTTCAGGGTTTGTTTTATTATTCTGTGTTTTCATATTCTCTTTTTTAGAGTGATATTCCAAATAGGTTTGAAATGAAAATTCATCGCACAACAATCCTTGAAGATTCTTATAGAAGAATTATAGCTGTAAAGAGAGCAGATTTCCTTAAAGCAAGACTTTGGATTGAATTTGATGGTGAAAAAGGTTTAGACTATGGAGGAGTGGCCAGGGAATGGTTCTTCCTTCTCTCTAAAGAAATGTTTAATCCTTACTATGGATTGTTTGAATATTCAGCTACGTAAGTAATACTAGTCTGGAAGATGTGAAACCTTAGGAAAAGCAGATCAATTGTATTTCTCATACCTTCTCTAAAAGTGGGATTCCTGCCCCCCCTGCAACTGTATGGGAGGGTTTAGTTGATAATAGTTGCAATAATCTGCACCCAATTGTTTGCCAGAAGAGTAATGTGGAGACAGTAGTTGTGGGTTTTTTTACAGCAGTATAACATAAGCCATGTCATTTTTGCATGGACAAACAGGTACTTGCAACCATCTCCTGTGTACACAAGAGGCAGTATTTTACCAGTCATACAGAAAATGTTTTTCTGACTACTTTAAAATTAATGGGAGCTAATCCCTTTTCTTTGGTATATCTCTAAATTACTAAGGTAGTTCATGGTGGTTGTTTCTGATATACTGGTAGTCTTCTATTGAATATCGTAGAATATTCAATAGAAGATAGATATCATCATGAAAAGCAATAACTCATTTAACTAGTGATGTCTTTCAGATTTTCAAATGTGAGATTGTTCCAATAGTACAACATTGTGTTTTTCTTTCTCTTCCCTGCTCTCTTCCTTCAACTTCAGAGATAACTATACTCTGCAGATCAATCCAAACTCTGGACTTTGCAATGAAGATCATCTCTCTTATTTCAAGTTTATAGGTCGTGTGGCTGGAATGGCTGTTTACCATGGCAAACTTTTGGATGGTTAGTATTTATCTTGTATAATATGATACTCTGCTAAATATTGTGCCTGTTTTGAATCATAAGTTACATCTGTTCAATTTATTTCTTCTTCTTTAAAGCCTTTTTTATTCGTCCTTTTTACAAGATGATGCTCCAAAAACCAATAACACTACATGATATGGAGTCTGTGGTATGTAATTTGCTTTATCATGTAGATAAATTTCATGTTAATTTTTAATTTTATGTATGGAAATTATATATTATATACATAATTCTGTTATATATTATTAATATTATATATTATGTATAGATCTTTAATGACATTTTGAAGGTTGAAAATGCATGATTCAGAGATATTTTAGGCTACATCTGTAAGTTGTCTCGGAATTAAAACTTCCAGTGAAAATTGAAGACCAAGACTCAGGTTTAAGTCAGTTAAGCTGTATTGGAAACTTGAATCTAAACTTTGTGATGTTTTCTTTAAATGTTTTAGACACTGAGGTTGTTATAATTGAATATAAATACCTTTAGGATCCTATCTTAACCTTCTTTTTAAATTAGTTTGTGTCTGATTATTAAAATTAATAATTTCAGGGAGTGAAAATATTTGAGTGATACAATGTAACATTTTTAGAGGAAAAACATGTCTCTTAGGCTTTTCTTGTTTGGTTGGTTCCCTGATAGTGATTCTTATCTAGAATACTGATGGACAAAGTGATTTTTATTCTATCTTTTTAATCTGTTACTGCTTTTGCTGCCCTCCAAGATTACAGAATGTAGGTCCTATCTGGTTTTGAGTAATAGATTTATAGAGCTGTTCTGATTTTTTTTTTGTTTGGTTTGGTTTTTGTTCAGTACTCTAGAATGATGGAATGATTTGGGTTACAAGGCAAGGACACCTTTCCCTAGATGAGGTTGCTGCAAGCCCTGTCCAACCTGCCTTGAACACTTCCAGGGATGAGCCAGCCTCAGCTTCTCTGGGCAACTTGTGCCAGTGCCACACCACACTGACAGTGAAGAATTCCTTAATATCAAAGCTAAATCTACCCTCCTTCAGTTTAAAATCATTATCCCACATCCTGTCACTACACTCCCTGATAAAAGGTCCCTCACCAGCTGTTCTGTAGCCACTGTGTTGGTAGTGGAAGGTGCTGTAAGGTCTCCCTGGAGCCTTCTCTTCTTCAGGCTGATCACCCTCAGCTCTCCCAGCCTGTCCCCAGAGCAGAGGTCCTCAGCCCTTGTAGTACCTTGGTGGCCTCCTCTGGAGTTGCTGCAGCAGCTCCATGTCCTTATGCTGGGGGCCCCAGAGCTGGCATAGCTGACTGGGGAGGGACAGAATCACCTCCCTTGACCTTCTGGTGTCGCTGCTTTGCAGGGAGCCCAGGATGGGGTTGGCTTTATCTTAATTTTCATTTCCTGAGGTTCTTTGTAGTAATGCCTGACAATAAAAGGAAGATAAATACAGGGTGAGAAGAGCCCAAAATATATTACTTATATCTTACCACCATTTTGCTATGTGAGACATTTACATTGATTGCTGAGCCTTTGGGTTTCAAAGGTCTTCAGAGCTTTGTACAACTGCAGTGTCTCTGTATCCAGTACAGGATTACCCTAGGTAGCAGTGTTCACTGGGCTGTCATGGAACTTCTTGCAGTTTGTAAGGTGGCTACTCTATTTTGTGTTTACTATTTCGTAATTCTTTCTTAGGATAGTGAATATTACAATTCTCTGAGATGGATTCTTGAAAATGATCCAACAGAACTGGACCTCAGATTCATTGTTGATGAAGAACTTTTTGGTCAGGTTAGTATGTTCATGTAAAGTAGAATAGACAAAACATGAAAGAAAACGTTTGACCTGAAAAATTAGGGGATTTTATCTGTATAGTGTTAAGAAGACCCCTTTGCTCACTCAGTTGCTTTTCAGTCATGCAGTGCTTTTAACCTGGCTGTGGTAAAGGACTTGGAAATAAGGAGAGCTTTAAAAAATTGCTTGTGTTTTTTTTTTAAATACTACTTGCATTGAAATGTAGCTGTTGCTGTGAGGGCAACCAAGACTAAGATATCCATAGTCCCATTACCTCATCTGGAAGTAGAGGTTGGGTTTATATGATTGGCTGGAAAGGATGAGCTCTTTTGGAAACTGCTGGAATCACTGGGAGATAACATGTTTTCTTTCTCTTAAGATATAGTAGAAACCTACAGATTTCAAATAGAATAAACAAGTTTGTTATTGCGTACAAAGCTATTTAAAGTAAATCATGTAGAAATACCACAGGTCTTGAATAAAACTTCCAAATTACAGGTGCCAGTTAGATCTAAGGTTAGTAACCTTTATGGTCTTGTGTAACAACAGTGATCCTAAGAAGAAGCAATGAAATGGTACATCCATGATAATTGAAAATGAGATATTTGTCTCCTGAGGTTCCAGTAGTATAAGTCACTTTGTAAGAGAGATGCATATTGATTCACATACTGGGATCGTTGCTGAAATGGTTTCTGTAATTGTTTTTCCTTGAGATTTGGAATGGAGGCTGGGTCACAGAGTATGTGGTTAGTGAAGTCTGCCTTACTCTGAACTTGTGTGAAGTCTTGGGTGGTGTGTTGCAGCAGGTCAGAAAAAATGGAGGTTTCCCATTGCAGTCTAGCACTCCTCAATAATACATATTTTTTAAAAAATGTACCACATTCTATTTATTAGGTGACTTTGTGTGACTTGATCTGTTTTTCGTAGTTCTCAGATTCTGCAGTCTTCAAGAGTTGCATGAATTACCTAATGTTAACATACCAATTCTGTTACATACTCCCCTTGTTTAAGACCTATTCTGTGCATTGCATTTAGACCCATCAACATGAACTGAAAAGTGGTGGATCAGAAATAGTTGTCACCAACAAGAACAAGAGAGACTACATTCAGTGAGTAGTAGCTGCTGTATGCAATATTTTTCACTGCCCTCTAGTACGGGGGCTCTGTGTTAGCTTTTTTTACAAAAGGAAGTTGTTGCTTCGTATATAAATCACTTTTATTTTAAATGTGGTTTTGTTTGGTTTTTATTTTTTACAGTCTTGTAATTCAGTGGAGATTTGTGAGCAGAGTACAGAAACAAATGACAGCCTTTAAAGAGGTATAATTTTAATTACATAATAAATTTTTCTAAGAGTTTGTTGCATCTGATATTAAGGGGTTTTTGACATCCTGAAGGCCACAATAATTTTGATAAAGGTATAAAAAGGCAATGATACTGTTTGTAGTGTCAGCTTTGAATCATTTCACGGTTTAAAATACTTCGGTATATTTTCACTGAGGTATTCAATTCATACTGAAAAATTTGCTTATATCATAATCCTGACTGGCAGCTTTAGCTGTGGAGCAAACTATTTAATGATCACTGTAGAAATTAAACTCAATTAAATTATATTAGTTTGATTTTAACTAGGTCATTTACCCATATTTGTATAAATCATATTACATATATGATATTCAGACTTCCATACTCATTACTCAGTGTTGCACAATAAAGGTGTGAGAAGTCAATTGAAGGTACTGTAACAAAACTGGGGACTACTAGTGTGCAAACATCTGTATTTCATATATTCTTCCTCTAAATATCCTTCTCCATGAGTAAAAATGCTTAAATAATGTTGACTTGACATTTACAAACTTTCCTCATCTTTTTCAGGGCTTTTTTGAACTAATACCACAGGATCTGATTAAAATTTTTGATGAAAATGAGCTAGAGGTAAGCATATCATGGAAAAGAAAACAAATTATATTGAAACTTAAGTTTACTGACTTAAACTTTGGTGCTGTTTGGTTTTTTTTCTGTGTAGTTATTAATGTGTGGATTGGGAGATGTGGACGTGGCTGATTGGAAACTACACACAAAATACAAAAACGGCTACAACATAAACCATCAAGTAATACAGTGGTTCTGGAAGGTATCATGAAGTTCTAATATTTTCTTACTGAAAATGTGTTCAAAAGCTGCTGCCTTTCTGCTATACTGGTTTATAGTTTGATTCATTAAAAGGTTAGGTAAATATTATTTGACCATTAAAATTCCTGACAAAGTAAGAAAGCTAAAGATGAGATGCATGGTAAGAATGTAAATTCAATACTGATGCTTACTTTTTCAAAAAAATCCATGTCTGACTGGGGTTAAAAATATTTGTGTAGATTTTCCTGGCATGGTTACACTAAAGAGGTGTTAAACTCTTCTGTTTAATAAATTACAGGAATTTGGCTTCTAGTTCATAACATCAAGTAACTTCAAAGAAAGTAGGGGCCCAAATCTTCAAGGGAAGCATTTTAACAGCCTGCTAGGCCAGTAACCATACTCTTGTTACAGTGCCATTAAAAAATTGTTGATGTCATAACTTTAAGTAATAGGCAGAGGAGTAGACTGTGTGTGTCACTAAAAAAATGCGTATGCATATCAAAGATAATGATTTAGAGGTAGATACTATGCTGCTTACTATGTTGCTGTGTTGTCTACTAGCTTAAAACCTTAATCTAAAAATAAATCTTCAATTGTAATCATTATCATACATAGGCAGTCTTAATGATGGACTCTGAAAAGAGAATAAGATTACTTCAGTTTGTTACTGGCACATCACGTGTTCCCATGAATGGGTTTGCTGAGCTGTATGGTGAGTACTTAAGATTATCTTCACAATTAAGTAACAAAGAACCCGATACCAACATTGTCCTGATGTTTGACTTCAGACATTAGCAAATTATTTTTCAAATTTTGTATTAAAATTTAATATGTACTGGCAGTTATAAGAAACAAAGTTCGGGAAGAGTAATTTATATCAGGTTTCCCATGTTCTATAAATTCTTTGTTTTAATTCTGGTTTTGGAAGTTTTTAAATGGATAGGACTTCTCAAATGAATGTGGATTTTTAAAGTTCTCAAAAGCTGCAAAAATCCCTGTTTAACACATGATTGAGCTTGAAGAAAATTCCCAGTTATCCGAGATCTGATTACAAAGACATGCTGGCATCAGCAGTTAACTTCAGTTCCCCAACTGCTTTTATCTGCTCACAAGCCACGGTTGTACAGATGCAGTTGTTTGTAAGGATATACTCCAAAGGGGACCACTGAAATGACACGAGTTAAACATAAAGCCAGAAGAAAAGTACTGAACCTACAATGCCGAGGCTGAAACAAGCAGCTGACAGCAGGGAGTGAATTTCAATAGCAAAGCCAGAAAAGCCACTGTGGGCAGACTGCAGACAAGCAGAAAGAGCAGCCCACAACGGGTGGGGATGCTTGGCTTAGGGGAAGTCTCTTCTCAGCTGCCATCAGCAATTACGTTTCCTGCTAGACTACTTTATTAAGGCTGAAAGTGCTTGGGATGCCGTGCAAATGACTGAATAACCTAACTTGCCTCTTTGATTAAACATTTCCTTTTTTATAAACAAGACATAATTTGTTTATAAAACAAAAGGATTGTGAACAAAACCACCCATCATGTGTTCCCATTTCTCCATGTCTTCATTTTCATCCTAAATACTTGGTTTATTTTTTTCTGTTCCATCAGTAAATGAGTTGTGAGTTCCAGTGGGAAGGACAGTGTCCTCAGCAGGCTTGAGTCTGCTGCTGCACCTGAACCTTGGCATTGTGATATTGCAGCACATGCTCATCGCAGGGGAACCCAGTCAGAATTCTGCTGCCTCGAGAGTTCTGCTTATTTGTCTAAGAACCCTACTAGAGATAGAACTAAGAAGTGATACAGAGAGGAAACTGCTGAAGTTCTTGGCTTCCTTCTGTCCAGAGATTAGAATATCCTTGGGGAGTCTTCTGCAGTTGTATTCACTCACTCGTTAATGAAAAATTGAACTAGCAGTTGGCTTGCACAGTGCTTTGTTTGTTTCTCTTACAATTATTTCTGCTTTGCTGTGGCCAGCATAGCATCCTTAATAAACCCCAGTAACAATTATATTTCCTGTACCTTGTCTTGAAAGAGCTGTCGGTGGTTTTTCAGTGTTTTGTGCTGGTCCGTGACGCTTTGCTGCTGCCGGGCTGTTCCCTTCCCACGCCCGATCTGCAGCCCTGGAGCTGCTTCCTAGCAGGGATCTCCCTCTTGTGGCACAGACAGGCATTTCTGCTCCTCAAACGCGAGCGCTCCAAGGCCGGGAGCAAACCCACCCGCGCTGGAGAACTAGGACACTGGACAGACAAATAGTGAATTTTTTTGTCTTTCCTTTTTTTTAACTGCACAGCCTTCTCCCAGCTTAAGGAAATGATTACAAAACTCCCTTTGCATCTACTTGGTGAGAATTGAGAAGTCCAAAAAACTTTGGGACATGAGCTGCTGTAAGGCAGTTGAAGGACAGGGGGAGCTGGGGCTGCCCTTGCTAGCCGAAGTGTTCTCCAGGTGCATAAGAACATGCTGGAGTACACCTATGATTACCCTTTTTCCAAAAGTTCTCAGTTACTCTGCTTTGTTATTCTGTAGGTAAAGATGGACATTGAATACTTTCTACCAGGTTATATAACTTGGTGTGTGGTGATAAACATGTATCAGTTTTTACACTCAAAATTTATAACAGCATAAAATTGTTTTGTCCAGAAAATTTTCAGTGCCGGTTACTACATATGTGCATTTAGATCTTAGGCTTCTGAACTTAAGGTGTAAATGTCTCTTGAAATTGAGGTATAGCAAGAAATAATTAAAATACAAGTGAATTGGGATTATTGAACGTTACTGACAATAGTCTGTATTTTATTCATATAGATAGCTCCTTTTAATGTCTCAGAACTGGATTACAAAACCCCCAAAAATGTCATAATTTGAATTTCTGATTATAAAAGGATCTTGTAATAGGGTGAAAATTGATATGTTCTTTTCTGCAGGTTCAAATGGACCACAGTTGTTCACAGTTGAACAGTGGGGTACCCCTGAAAAACTGCCAAGAGCTCATACCTGGTGAGTATTTAATTCAGATAAATTATGACCTCTAGTAAGAGTGATAAAATACTTAAGAGTTTTCATCTGTTTTTCAGCTTTAATCGCTTGGATTTGCCTCCATATGACTCATTTGAAGATTTATGGGATAAACTTCTTCTAGCGATTGAAAACACTCAGGGTTTTGATGGGGTTGATTAAGACACAGATATAATTATATTGGTCCAGTGCTGCAATTTCATTTTAAGGGTTTACAAACAAATCTGAATTTTCCAGGGACTACCATTGTATTTAGTCACATGGCTATTGAATCTTCATGGTATCATGTGTAAAATGACTAAGTATTAAAAATCACTAACTTTTGAAAATGTATTTTGTCATTTCCATAGTTTTGTGTACTTTGCTAATTCATGCAATATACACATTGGATCAACCAGTGCCAAGTAAGTCAAAAACTAAAATGTTTTTAGCAGTTGTCTCCTGTACAATATTTGAGACTGTCCTGCAGTAAACTACTGAAGTAAAGCTGTGAAGAAATCTTTGCAGAGGATTTAAATTTGATTGCTGCTTTAAGAGGAACAACTGAAATTGTTAAACTGTTTTTAAAAAAAAAACAAACATCCAAACAAAAAACACAACAAACGTAACAAACTCATTGTATTACAGTATCATAATCTGTGCTGCTTCAGGCTCTTTGCAACAGATCTGCCCAAAGCACCTTATTATTCAGCATATTAGATAAAACATTGGAAAACATTTGTTTGCAGAATGCTGACTTGCTGACACGGTTGTTAGACTTCTTTTCCTAACTTTCTTTTGCTAAAACAGTGTAACAAACCCACGATTTTTATACAAAACAGATAAGCAGCATAATTCTGAGTTTTAATGAGAAATTATATCTTTTTTTTTGTTTGAATTTGAATACCAATGTTGGTTTATTGAGTGTTCATCACTTTTTTGGGTAAATTTGTAGCTGAATGATAATATTTTCAATTCAGCCTTTTGCAACAAATCAATCTTAAAGTGAAATTTGTATGGATATCACTCAGTATTTAGTTACTGATAGTTAGAGGCCTTTATTATCCATTCTTGCAGTATTGCACTACATAACAATAAAGAACATGTTTACAGGGTTTTCTGGGCCAAATTCAGCAGTCTGTTATGTGCAAGCTCCTCTGAACTGCATGGAGGTTTTGCACATGTGACCAGGTGCAGAATTTGGTTCTGTGATATGTTTACAGGTTGCTAGTTTCTACAGCTGCATTTTTATATTTTTTTCTCCAGTGTTAGTCTAGAAACCAAATTTGTTAATACAGTATAACCAAAGTCATAACCAACAATGTGCAATTTATTGTAGATCAACTTGTCATATATAAATATTAGTTTGATTTCTTTTGTAAATGTGGGTATTTTTTGTATTAATGTTAAGACTTTTTTTGAGCAAGTGCTGGTTAAAATGATTAGCAAAGTTGGTTCTGAAAGAAAAAAGTTAGTTTGTATACCTGGCTTGCTCAAATTTTAACATTTTATTACCAATATGATCTGAGGAAATGACAGTACCCAGCTTTGGCCAGCAAATTTCTGTTTAGTCAGTCTTTATAAAGAAGGAAGTGTAGCACATCTCTCTCTAAAGATATGTAAATTATGTAACAAATGTTAATGGGTCTTAAGGGATATTTAAAATCCCACTTTGTTTTATCCTTTGACTAGGTCATTAGGACTGAGAATATTACATGTAAATAAAGGTAACTTATACAAATTTCCCAAATCTATATGCAGTTTTGTAAAACGTGAATGATATATCAGTAAATTTGTATAGATTTGAATGTAGCAGGTTTTGTTGCATACTTTAAAGTATAAAATAAGGATCCTGAGAGCAGTAAATAAAAATTTATTCTAATAAGTTGTGATTCAGTTATTTGAAGTGCAAATGAGTAATCTTGAAATAGCAAGAATTTAGTTTTTATACTCCTAGGTAGGCCACAGCAGTAGTTCCACCACAACATGCTGCTACTTCTGCAGATCTGTGAAGATCCAGCAGTGCTGTTTCCTGGTATTCTGCTCCTGAGACGTGCAGCCTTGGAAAAATGCCCACTGTGTTTTTATAGAAGCTCTTTATAGGTCTCTGTCAGCCTTCAGTGCATGGCTGGCCTGGAGACGCTGAGGGGAGGCCCCTCAGCAACGCTACTGACCAGGTGAGGCAGGGCCAGGCTCCTCCCTGCTCTAGGAACCTTCCCAGCAGGTGCAGATTGCGTGGGGAGTGGGAGGGGGGCCTTGAAACCCTGCACCAGCAGCAGTGAATGCCCAGCAGCATGTCTTTTCTGTGGGCTTTAAAATAGGTTTGTGGGGGAGTGGTGATAGCAGCTTGTGCTTAAGTGAAGGAGAGGTTGGTAGTGCTTAGTATCATACAATGGCCTGGGTGGGAAGGGGACCTTGAAGATCATCCAGTTCCAACCCCCCTTGGAACCTTGGCAGGGACCCTTCCACTAGACCAGGTTGCTTAAAGCCCCATCCAACCTGGCCTTGAACACCTCCAGGGATGGGGCAGCCACAGCTGCTCTGGGCAATGTGTTCCAGTGCCTCACCATTCTCAGAGTTTTTCCTAATATCTAATCTCAACCTACACTCTTTTGGTTTGAACGCATTCCCACTTGTTCTGTCACTCCATGCCTTGCCCCATCTGTCCTGTAAGTTCCCTTTAGGTATTGGAAGGCCACGGTTAGGTCACCCTGAAGCCTTGTCTTTACCAGAGCAACCCCAATTCTCTCAGCCTTTCCTTAAAGTGGAGGTGCTCAAACCCCCTGGTCAGCTGGGGCAGGGTGATGATGAGGCAGCCTTTGTGGAGGATGCCACAGGCTGAAAGGGGCCTGCCTTGTGTGCCTGAACACAGAGGCAGCCAGGGAAAAGCCAGGAGGAGTAAAAGACATGGTTTGTATGGCAGGATGCAGGGAGGACTGTGAAAGGGGCAACAGGCTGGTGCAGACCCTTGTGGGAACATCCTGATCGGGACTTGCCCTAGGCTGCTCTTTGTCATGAGGAAAGGGGGAGAGTGTTTTTTGTAGCTTCTCAAGGAATTCTAGAATTTTAAATCCTGGCTCTTGGGGGAGACTAAATTCCCTCACATCTGTGGGCAGGGCAGTGCAAAGGGAAGCAACCTGGGAGGCTTCTGTAGGGGGTTGTGAACAGCCAAAGAAGGGTGCAGTCTTGGGCAACCGAGGAGATGCTCTTTGGGATCTGCTGTATGTCCCTTTGTACTTGTGTTTTCTGCACATCAACCTCTGTATTCCCTGAAGCACATACACATAGAGAGAGGGGGAAACTCCAGAGATGCTCCTATCAACACCAGTTTTTTTCACCAGAAACACAGTTCTGCATGTCAGCTGCAGACTTCTTACCATGGCATTGCAGAGGAGAGGTTAACAGCTGCTTCCTTGTGAGCCAACAACCAGCTCTGTCACACTGATTTCATTGCTCTTAACAGCCAGCAGTGCCAGGTGAGGGGTAAGCAAGAAAAGTGTCTCAGGTAGGTAAGAGCTAATATGCTGGGGAAAAAGGGTACAGGGTTAATGTTTGGTAAGAGATTTTTGTGCAGATCTGGTTAAGAAGCATTGATTTGTGAAGAGACTGTGAGAGCTCATGAGAAAGATCTTGAGAAAGAGTACATTCTAGGGTAGGGGCTGGATCACAACAGGAGGGAGAGGATGACTGCAACAGGAATAATTTTGCTTTTCTCAGCTTTAAAAACACCACACTGAAAATTCAGGGGATTTTGTGCTTGCAGTTTTCTGGGCTGCTCCAAGTTGGAGAGCTGCAAGCAAAACAGTTCCCTGCGGTGGTTGTGGCTTCTGCAGCTCAAGTACTGATTCCAGGCATCTTGTATTCAACATGGAAACTCCAGTGGAGGCTCTGCCCAGGATTTGGACTCTTGGCTGGGCTGGGAGTAGCCGTGGGGCATCCCTGGGCACCTGGAGATGGCTGGGCCAGGCCTCCCCGGGGGCTCACCCCAGCCCCCTGGGGTCAGCAGTGACAGGGCAGTGCAGGGACAAGAGCTGCTGGCACAGCAGGATGTGAGCTGCTGGCACGGGGCTTGGATGTGTTAGGAAGGTGTGAAACCTCCGGTAAACTTTTCAGGGGCTGAACTTTGCTGGGAAGTTAAACCATCCCTGTTGCATGTTTAATAAGGATGGTGGTGGTGTTTATTTGTGTGTTAATTAATACAGTTATATAGTAAAGGGTTTTTCTGAATAGATAGTAATGATGCTTTTGAAGAAGTGAATTTATTTAGTCTAAAAAAGGTAAGTATGTAGATTAGCTAAGTATATAAATTAACCTCAACAAAGACTTGCAGTGTAAACTGTTCCTAATTCAAAGGTCTGCTTAGACTGCTGTGGGTGAGACTTTCTTAAATTTTTCAGTCCATGTCACTAATTTGATTTGTGTTGACTTACAGGTAAGAAATCATCTTTCTCTAAAATTTCTCCTTTACTCTGAAGGTTATCGCATCCGTGTAACTGCTCTGCAGTCTGGTGGTAGGGAAATGAGACTTTAGGCATGAACAAGACACATTCAACACTCACTTGAAGGTTTGGGGCAGTGGGGGCTGTCAGTTTTTCCCTTCAAAATTAATTTCTCTCAACAGGTTTTTAGCCTGGGTGTTACTTGTATCAAGTCTCTCACTTCTCAAGGTGGTGCAGGTGATTCTTCAGCATTCTGGCTGCATCATGAGGTAGAGCTGCAGGTTAAGAGGAATTTAATAATTTCTATAGAAAGTGCCATTGAGTCTTCACTTAGGCAGTTTGAAGGACACATGACTTAAATTCTTTTAAATTACTATTAAAAATCATATCTGTGGCATATCAAACAAGTTTTTTTTTTATTAGACTAGGTTGAATACTAATGCATCAAACCTAGGCAAAATAAATGTGTGTAAACTACTAATTTTCCTTCTTTGTCCTGTCTTTCTCTCTTTAACCTCACTATTTCATGCATATACTTACTTTGTAAGCTATCCTAGTGCCTTGACATTTGATTTTGATTTTTTTTTCTGTAAATCCATAGCACAGTTTGGTGCTATTTCACTAATTGATGACATCTTTACAAAATCTGCACGTGTCCTTGAAATCCACAGCTGCTTCTGGCATACTGTCAACATGGAACACATCCTGGATCAGCACACAGACTTCCTTTTTTGCTTTCTTTGGTGTACTTTTTTCAGTGCAATTTCAGCATTATTTACCAAATATGTGATACTCATCGATTCCCTAGGGTAGGAAATGCATTGTGGCAATGGTAACGTGCTAAAACATATTAAATACTTAAAACTGAGTATGTGTACTTCTAAACATTGTCTTCATTTTACTCATTACTTGTGTGGTCAAAAATAATGTCAGTTGTTAGGAGACTGAACTCTTCTGTCTGTCATTTTTCATGCTGTCTATGTGTGTTTTCCTTTCTGTTTCTCATTAATTAGTTTGTTGTGGTGCTCGAGTTCTTCACGTAGGGCCTTATATCATTTTTGCATGAGATTCGGCTTTTTATCAGGCAGTTTGTTTAATATCTCCCATTTTTAATCAACTATTAAAAGACTCACTGTGCAGTTCTTATGATGTGAACTGAGACATCCATACCTCTGGTGTCATAGAAGCATGTTTTTGAAATGTCTGTACATTTAAAAGGCAACCAACACCTACCATCTTCCCTGATTATAAATGGGAATTAAGCATTTAACAGCTGTCATTTTGCTCTGTAGCATCACAGAATCAGTAGGAGATGCAAGCACAAGCTTTGGTGCCCTTATACTAAATCATTTTTCTTTGAAGTGGAGACGTAATTGCTTTTTCTCTGAGGAACATGTATCATTAGCACACTAATCAGAATACAAACAAGTCACAAAGGGGATAATGAGGGAGAAGTTCCATGTAATGCTTGCTTTATGTCCACGTGATTCTGTAGAAAAATGTTTTGTTTTGCTGAGCTGTCCTTAATTTGAGGTTTCTTGCTTAATGAGACTTCAAACAAATTTTGCATTGTAGGTTTCAGGTTCTCATCCCAGAGAGAGGCTTGGGATTTTGGGGAGGGGGGAGGCCAAGCGGCTTGGAAAACCTAAGCAGACATTAAGTAAGTGAGCCTGCCTCTTGAGGAAAGACAGATAAGGCAGCCTTCCGAAATGTGACAGAATGTAAAACTTCCCGTTGAAACACACCACAGTCTAAACACATGCATTATGATTTGTTTTTCTTAACCCATTTTGAGTTTAATGGCAAATGTTTTCATAATTTTCTGTTAGTTTTTCTGATATTTTCTACAAGCTGAAATGTTTATGATTGGGGTTTTGTTTTGAGGGCTGGGAAGTATGACCTTTTAGAGGCTGTGAATATGCCTCCCTCTATGCACTGCTGTTTGGGAGTATGCAAAATACTAAAGGTTTAAATCAAATTGCCCCGAGGACTGCTTACTGACCTTTTGAATGCAGAGCTGTCAAAACCTTCAACTAGACATTAGCTAGAGAAGAACACTTAAGGCAGATCAATGCAAATAGAAAACAATGTGGTTTTGACTTTTGGTAATTCCTAGTTAGTGAAAAACAGTTTCTATGCTGCAAGACCTGCTGGAAGCAAATCCACACGGTCAAGGAGTTGCTGTGAGTAACATGTAATAGTTATTTTTCAGGGAAAATATTTTATAATCTACTTAAGAAATTAGAAGTTTTCATTAATTGCCAAATCCTGATATAGTTATCTGAGCAGGATGCTTCATTGACTTCAAAGGGATTTTTGTCTACTTAAGGAATGCAGGGTCAGGCCCTTAACTAGTGATAACTTTCTTCAGTGGGTTGTCAGATATGACAAACTATGCCACTTTAACAGAAGTTACCTTGGCCAGGCCATGCCATCCCTTTGTCTGAAAAATCTGCTTTCTTCCTTTGCCCAAGTAAAGGAATTTCTCTATAGAAGATATTAGAAATTGCTCTCTAGCTGAAGCTGTGGTTTATGTGAATATATTTTATTTACTTTTAACAGCTGCAACACATTATTTTCTAGTTATGATAATTATTTAATAAATTCAGTTTCAGAAAGTGCTTGATGGAGTTATGAGCCTCCCCATTCTATGTACTACTGCCCAGCAATTAGTTGTCCATCCTTAATAGATTTATTCCTAATTAGTTGTTCGTGCACTATTGCTTGTTGTAATGCAGTTTTAAATAAATGCTTGCCTTTCTATGTAGACCTACAGAAATTGACCCAAAACCAGGGGACTGAGAAGCTGTTCATTCTTATTTTAGGTCTCAGTCCAGTAGTTATAGGCATCCTGTGCTGAAGACTCGCAGAATAATTATTTCACAGGTTAGTAAAAAGTAATTCTCTGTGCTTTATCAGAATGTTAGAAGTGCTTTTCTTAGTATAATTAAAGGTTAGCTATCAAAAACTGAGATGCTGCTTCATCCAATATAATATGATTGAGCTCTATTAACAGGTAGCTAAAAATTATTATTTTGCAAATTAATTCATTTTGCTATTCTTCACACTGAGAATTTGGAGTCTGACTGTAAGCCTTTCTAAGATCACATTTTCATTTATATAAACGTCTACAATTTTGTAAAGATAAGATGTGAAGTTGAAATTTTGCATGTTTACACAGACCTGAATTAGAAAAATGAACAAAATTTCAGTCACCAAAATACTTTTCTGTACTGGAAAAGGTCCAGCTATTTAATTGGCTCTTAAGGTGCAAACAAGCTGGATCAGTTGATCTCTCACTGGAGAAAGAAATTAGTCCTGATCACGCTGTATATAATTGAAGCAGCTCAATCAGTTGGTGTGGGGCTGCTGCAGGGCTGGGCTGTGCTGGGAGTGGCCTGCAGGATGTGACTGGGGGGTCCTGCACTGGAAGTGTTAAGGGCTCAGGCTCCTCCTGAAGCCGACAGGAGTTGGAACACCCGGCAGGATTTGGAGGGTTGTTGTCTGTACGTTGAAGGTTTGCTCTGGTTAGGCATCATGTTTTGGGTGCTGCAGCTTGCTGCGGCTGGGTGGGATGGTCCCAGCCGCTCCAGATGGGATTTCCACACGGTGATTTGCAGTGGCCTGGTCCTCAACTGAGCACATTAGGCCAATTTAACTCCCTAACTTGTCATAACTGCCCCCCGCCCCCGACACAGCACACATACTTTTTCCTCCTAGTTAGTTAGCATGAACATTTTGGTATGCATTCCATATGTATATTATTTAAACAGTATGAGTTCTGTCATGTGCCAGCGTCTGGCCACTATGATCTTACAGATGTATCTGAACATAAATGACAGCAAAATGTTATTTAGCACTTAGCAAATGTAATCCTGGGCTAATAATTAGCAGCACAGATAGCTGGATAGGAGCACAGTTATACTATGAGCAGCTTTAGCTGCTGGTTGCTCTCCCTATGCATTATGCAGGCATACCTGTGTTTAATTGAACCAGGGAATTAACAAAAAAAAAGTTGTAATTTGTCCCCCAAGTTATTCCCATCAGTATTAGTTCTCTTGTTTCCTTTTTTGGCCACATAACCTCTTTGCAACTGGCAGTGCTTTTGCTGGGTTGGCAAGTGCTAAATTGCATTAAACTGAGGGCACCTGGGGATGTGCTTCCAGCAGAGCTTCTGATCTCCCCCTGCTCTGTTGTGCCTGGGAAGGGACCAGGTGGAGAACTAAGCCAGGTTAGTAACAATACAGGAGAAGGAGGAATTGGGGTGGGCTGCTTTGTTTCCCCACAGTCCCTTGGGACGTGCAGGGCACCGTGATCCCGCTGCTTTCACATCCTGTCCAGCACTGGGCAGACAGTTCTTCCAGAGCCTTTAAATAGGGGAGATCCCCACAGGCCCCCAAGTGACTCCTGCAGCCCAGCTGAGATAAAATCCCACAACTGCAGCTGATGGAGGCAGCAATTTGAGCATCAAAAGAAATCACCCCTGCAATGCCCAGCTTTTGGCTCCCCTCGGTTCACCCCCCTTAGCTCACTCCTTGCACCAGGGTGTTGCCTTTAGCGGGTTAGCCCGAATTCTTGGTAAAGCCGTTTTGGTGCAAGTCACAGCTTCGTGTGGCCCTTCAAACATCTCGGTCTCCGTCCCCAAAGCTGTGTTGTGCACAGGGGCATTTGCAGGCCGAGTGTCTGTGTGCATGTGAAGGGGAGGAGGTGCTGCGAACATGCCTTGAAGGCTTCAAATCTGTTTATCTTCACACTCCTGAGAGGCGATCGCTCTCCCGTGACAGGGCAGTGCGCTGGAGGGAGCAGCGCTGGCAGCACCGAGATAAACCGATGGGGCACAGCCTGCTTTGGCCAAGTGGTCTCTCTCTGACCAGCAATTCCTTATGTCTCTGTGAGATGAAATGGTACAAGAGCAGCAGGAAGCCTTCTCCAATCCTTCTTTTTAATAGTTCCTTGGGATAAATTGTAGATAAGAGGAGAGACCACTTTGTTAACATGCTGAGAATGCAAAGACAAAAAGGAAAGGCAATATTTCACAGTAAAAATAAATAGGTATCTGTAGCATGGTATATTCAGCAGTATGTCCAAGTGCTAGCCAGCCTCTGACTTACCTTGTTTTTAATTTCTTTTATTTCCAATATTTGTTTTATCATTGCAAACATATAAAGGAAAAGAGGAAGAAATTATTTGCCTGTTTCCTGTTGTAACAGCAAAGTGAAGGTAACTTATATAGGGATGAAAGGAGATCATATTTCATGCCTGTTGCTAAACAAATAGCTGCAGAACAGTGGGTTATTATGATAAGCATGACAGACTAACAAAAAGCTGCCTCTGAGAGATTCCTTTGTAGATTCAAACATAGAAAAGGGTAACACAGAAGATATTTTCTTTCTGTTTAGTTATCCTTGATCTGATACTGATTGTATCGACCCAGTGCCTAAACACTTGATTTGTGGAAGATAACATCAGAGTACAGTACTGCAGCATTTCCTGGATTTTGTTTGTTTCTGTACTGGGGAAAGGGTTGAGAGAGGGGACTCAGTATCAGGGATACTGAGCCAGTTGAAAAATATATACAGTGCAAATGCATTTAATGGGACAGCTCTTCTCTACTTGCTGGCCATACCTGTGCCTCACAATTTCTGTGTATGCATAAACCCTTTATGGAAATATTCTGTGTGTTTCAGTGTGCAGATTCCAGCTGCTGCTGCCAATCTGCTGTCACTTTGGTCCCACGCCAGCCAGGTGCTGAGGACTTTCCTCTCAGGAGTGCTGAGCACCTCTGAGCTCAGAGGAAGTAAATGGTGCTCAGCTCCTCATTTGAGAGCTCAAGGTTGCATGGCAGAAGTGTGCAGGCTGCCTGGCTTGGGAAATGTTCATGGTGTTTTGGCTGATCTGAGCCACTGTCCCATGCTATTGCCACATCTTCTGCTCCATGTTGCAACCCTTGGTATTTCTACACCTAAGAGCCAGGCTAGGGAGATAAACCAGGAGAAAACAAGCTCTACTGAAAAACAGAAAGGATTTTCTGGCAGATTATGTGTTCAGAGAAGTTCACTGAAGCAGAGGAGCACCAGCTATGGCAGGAAGGCCAGAAGAGAGAGCTTGGAGCTGCAGTAAATCCAAACTCCACAAAAGTCTTTACACTGTATGTGAGGACAAGAATGCGTCTGGGATCAGGTATGCCCCTTTCTCTGTAGCTGTGTGCTTTGTTAAAAGTACCAACAAGATCTGGTGGCTTGCATCTAGGAAACAGCAGGCTGACTGACCAAAACCACTTAGGTATTTTTGACACCTTCCAGTAGCAGCAAATGGGCATGGGAGAGCAAGGAAATGAGGATGTTGGGGTGTCATCCATCTCCTGCTGAAATTCATGGCAGGGTTCCTCTTCGTTCTGGTGTGATGAGCCTTCAAGGGTCGGGGTAAACATCTGGAGGCTGCCTCTGGGGCACTGTGAAACAACCTGGCAAAGGTGCATTACTGATTTGGGCCAGTGCAGCACTGGAAGGTGGCTGGAAGGGGAAACAAATGCTAATATAGCGAATAATTGTATTGCTTTCACTTTGGAGTCGTTTTATGACAAGGTGGGATCTTTGTTAAAATCCCTTTGTCAAGGTGTGCTTTTCCTGTACAGGAAGGCTCCCTGGAGAGAAAGTTCATTAGCATCCCAAGGGCTCAGCCCAAAGTGTGCATGCCCATCTGCTCATGGAAAGAGTAAATCTCCTTTGGGAAGGCAGTGGAGATGGTAAATGTACACAGGTTTAGAATGAAACAAGAATCTACTAAGTGACCAAACGTGCCAAAAGTAAACATTTTTATGGTGGGTCTTAACAGAGTTAGTGTAACATACTTAAAATCTGGGAATACAGTTGTAATTGGGTCAGGAGTTTGGCATGAGAAACAAGAAAGTGTCTAAACATGCTTACAGTGACACCAGATCAAAAACACTCAGAGCAAACTATAAGGACAAAAGGGGCTTCCCTGAGAAGAAGAGCTGATGACACCCTGCCAGGAGTGCAGCATCATGGCAGCCCCTTAGCTGGGCTTTGGGGACTCTGAAGGCAGAGCTGGCTGGTGCAAATTGCTGTAATTACCCTGCAGTTAATAGGTTTCTGGCAATTGCCACTGCTCCCAGCTCTCCCTGGGCTGCAGCTCCAGTACTGCTGCAGCCACACTCAGCTGCTCATGCTGCTGGTACCCTGCGGTGCCTGGAGCTCCAGCTTCCTCCACACAGCAGTGACATCCAGCAGCTCCTACCAGCAGAGCCGGAGGATGAGCTGGGATCTACAACTGGTAGCAGGGAAGGGCTGAGCCCATAAGGGACCAGGATAATGATTATATGTCTCTTTGTAAACAGATTTGGGCTCCAGGACCCTAGTACTACGTTTTACTGGCTACAGCTAGTTGAGGATAGTGTTGTGATTCCACATATTCCAATGGGGACTCTTTAAACTGCTGTAAATAACTCTCTCCCCAGCTCTCCTGTTTCCCACCCAGAGGTGACCATTCCTCTCCTTTTCTGTTCCTTGACATTATGGCATTAGAACACAGCCATGTGAAGCCAAAACAGGAGAAAAGATCATGTGGGCAAAACCACCTTCCTATTTCTGAGCTTGTTAGATCAGGTGGGATGCAGCAGCATGTGGGAACCTGGCTCAGGCCATTTGTGGCCCTGCCAAACACCATCCATGCTGTTGTGACAGCTTTTTCCAGGCCACAGGGATGAAAGAGCTAACATGATGCTATTCATTTTCTCAGATAAGGGTGAAATGCTCAGTGCAAAACTGACCACAGAGCAAACAGGACTGTTTCTGGTTTAAGCTGAAGGAGATGTCAATGTTCTAACACTAGAAAAATCTTATTCTAATGTGGAAAAAAAGTGCATTCTCCATCCTGGGTTTGTGGCTGCAGTGATCTCACAAATACAGAGTTCACCTTGGGAAGGTCCAGTTACAGTGAATTTTCAGCTTCTTTCCTTTTCCTGAGGCTGCTCATTCCATCCCAGGGAAGACTCCTGCCTATCAGCTCTCTTTCTAGAGTTGTTGGTAACACTAAAGTGTATAAACACCACGATCATGAGATTTCATTAATGTTTCAAAAATCCCTCTCTTTGGTTCATAATAGTACCAAAATTCTGGATTTTATAGTCCTAGCTCAGTTTAGCAATCCTGGACGCATTTCCAGCTGCCTATGGAGCAAAACCTTGAGTCAGATCTGTTCATATCAATCTGATACTTAAAATCTTTCTTTCCAGGAAACATATAGACTTGTCTGGCCAGGGCTGAGGCTGAAATGCAGCATAAGGTAAATCAGGTTATTTACAGACAGCAACCTGGACAGCATGCTGTTCCAGCTATGGATAACACTTCAAAGAGAGCTCTTACTACTGGCTTGGGTTTTAAGACGTTGAAGAGACGACTGCTCAAATATTACAAGTTTTTATTTCTTTGAAAGATGTGTACAGCTTGTTTGCAGAGCAAAAAATCTAAGAGAAAACATAGAAAAGGGTTTATATGGGTCTGAAAAGAACCACAAAAATTGGGCAAATTTGGATAGCCAAAAATGTAGCTCGAGTCAAGCAAAAAAAGTCTGTGTTGGTGACAGAAAAAAAATTGCTGCCTTACAGCAAAGTACACATAGCTTTGTTTATGTTGGCTGGCAAAATCTTGTACTACTGGACTGCCTTTCTGTCTTTCTCAAGATAATGCTTCTGAAATGGTTGGTCAAGTAGATAATTGTGTTCATTGGCTGCGTATTTACAAATACAGTGTATTTGACAGTTACAACTGGCAGTGCTTTAAACTGTGGTTCATTGAGTTTATCAGTTATGTATGAATTTAGATAGTGCAGACTTGCAATATATCTAACCCAATTAATTACTGGGAAATGTGTTAAAATAATGAATCCTGACAAATTAAAGAGGAGGAGTTTATACTCATCTAGCTATTGAACTGCTTAGTTCTAGTAGGAATTGTATTACTTATTTTGTTAAACAGAATTGTGAAAACGAAAATATTGGTGTTTGTGGTACAAGGCACAGACACAGGCACAAGGAGCATTTCAGAGGGAAGCACTTTCTTTGTTAAGCCATTTAAGACAAATATTGCATTCGCTCTCATGAGTCAAAGTCTCTTGCTGGTACAGTGTAGTCCAGGGAAATGATAAAGCAGTTTTCCCATCACAGCAGAATACAGCAGTGAGCAGAGATGACACAGCTAAGGCAAACCAGCCCACAAGTAGGACAGGACTACAGTTTGCTCTCTCTCTGTTGGCTTTTTTTGTCCCCTGGTCAACTCAGACCAACTCCTCCTTCAAAAAGGGCTAGTGAGTTGGGCAAGGAATTGCTCCCCTGGGACAAGTGGAGTAGTGTCCAGTGCTGGACAGTACAGCTCAGCCACCCGCTCATGCCTGCAGGAAGCAGTGCCAAGGTCTGCTGGGAAATGATGTTACATCTCCCAGGGACAGCTCCAGCCACTCCACAACTGGCCAAGGCATCTGGCATAGAAATGTTACTGGATATTGCCTTCCATATTGTGTTTTTCCTCTAGGTGTGCTGAGCTCCTCTAGGAAATCTCAAATTCAGGTCACGCTGATGAACCAGAGTTTAGCAGGAGAGAGTACAGTACCAGCCTGAGCTGCAGATGAAAGCTGTGAGTTTACTACGAGAAAGAATGAATATTTAGTCATTAATGCTCAAAAACAATATAAGCAAAACTGCTTGTGATTCTTTTTTTCATAGTTCGCACTTTTCTGATTAGATAAATTAAAACACTGAGGAAAATTGAAAAATACTGGGTCAAGTGGATCCTGTTGCTGTATTTGGTCCTATTTGGACACCAAAGCAGTGCATGTGCTGTTCTGCTCTGTAAAGTGACTGAAACTGTCTGGATGCATTTTGGGTAATTGATTTGCATGTAAAGCAAATATTTTCTAATTACCTTCCCTGAAAGCTCTGCTTCTGTATTTTTGACAAGTGAGGAAGCTGATGTAGGTCAAACTATGGCTCTACATCACGTTTTGATTTTCTCCTGAAGACTTTCAGAGGAGTCACTGACTGTAGCCAGTCCCAGTGATGATGCAGCAGAAGGGACTGATTTGGCTCCCAGCTCTCGGCTCTGTGAGCTTTGCACTGCTGGCAGGAACAAAAAGCAGTAAAAACTTGCCTGTCACTGAAGTCAGCAGCTCTCACAATGAATGCAAACATAGGGCAAATCTGCTGAGTAAGAAGATGCCTTCCTACACAGTAACTTTAGAAACTAGAAATCTGAACAGACAAAAAAAGAGATTAGAAATTGCTGGCTGCAAGCATGGGGTAAAATCAGGGCTGGAACTGAAAGCTTAAATGATAGCGGCAGCGTTTGATGGTATCTCCTATATGCATCATCCAGAGGGTGGTGATAGCGTGATTTTCAAGCCATGTTTGCAGTTTACGTTGCATTTTGGCAAGCTAGTTTAAGGCAGATGTAAACTTAAGGCTGTTTTTTGAGGATGCAAGTGAATGGCAGCTCATCGTCGACAGTACAGCGCTGTCCCATGTGGCCATCTGGAAGTGGTTTTATTGGTGCTGTAGTATGGGCTCAGTGAGAACCAATAACAAAATTGGCTTTTTATTTCTGATCAATGCCCATCTGGAAGTCAAACATTTGTCTGCATGTGTGGGAAGGCCAGATTTATCTGGGTGTGAGGGTGCTCTGGCACACCTGGACAGTGCTGCACCTGCGCCGGGCAGTGCAGGGTCCACTGCTCAGCACTTCCCCTGGTTCGGTGCTCTGGGCGGGCAGCTCCGGGTTTGGCACAGCCCTTCGGTAACGCCGCGCCGGGTCCAGCGCACGTATCGCCGATGCTCGCCATGCCGGTGAGCCGTGCGGTGTCCCGGGGGAGCCCGGCGTCCCGAGGGAAGGCATGGACGGCAGCTCCTGCGCGGCTGGAGGACTCGGCCCGCCCGCCAAGTACCGCAGCCGGCAGCGCCCTCACGGCTCGGGAGTCGGCGGAGCTGCCGTCGGGTCCCGGAGCTGTCCGGGAGGGGCAGCCTGTGCGGGGCTGTGCTCGGCCCAGATGGCGCCGGAGCCCGCGGCCCCTCGTGCCGGCCCTGCCGCCCCCCGGCGCATTGTCCGCCGCGACCCCCGCCCTGCGGCCCGCCCCGTCCAGCCGCGTCCCTCCCTCCCTCCTCCGGCCAGCCCTGCCCCGCCC
>VZRF01004780.1:114894-143395 GCA_013396875.1 Vireo altiloquus
CCGCGCTTTGTTCGCGCCGCGACGGGGCGGGGGGGCGTGAGGGGCGCGGGCGGTGCGCGGCCCCTCCGCGCTCTGGTGAGGGGTTTTCCCTAACGATTCCTTGTAAAATCAGCCTTTTTTACGACGCGCTCCCCTCCAGCTGCTTTGGCAGGCTTGTAAAATTAGCGAGCGGGCCGGGCGGAGCGGTCGCACCTGTGTGGCCGCCCCGGCGCTGCGCTCCCCGCGGCCCTGGGGTCACCGCGCCCCCCGCCCGTGCTGTGGCGGTACCCGGGCCGGTGTGGAAGGCGCTGGTTCTCTGCCTCCTTGGCTTTTTTGCAGCCTGAGGGCTTCGCGCCGCCTGGAGTCAATACCAAGTTTCCCCAGAGTTGTGCGAGTTCGGAGCGCTTGGAGCGTGTAATAGCGACAGCTTCACCTCGTGCTGTGGGTTCTGCGGGATGGCTCGCAGCACACAGGGCTTGGTAACTTGCTCGTCTCTTCTTACATGTCTGTCCTTACAGGCAATTTTTTTTTTTTTCTTCTCTCTTAGGAGTGTGGTGCTTTAGTGAACTGTTTTTTGTGAAAGAGCCTCAGGACGTTACTGTCTCAAGGAAGGATCCGGTGGTTTTAGACTGCCAAGCCCGTGGTGAAGCTCCTATAACTATCACATGGCTGAAAAATGGAGGCAAAGTGTCTGAAAATGAACGGATCTACACTTTATCTAATGGCTCGTTGTATATCAGTGAGGTGGAAGGAAAGAAGGGAGAACTGTCTGATGAAGGATTTTACCAGTGCTTAGCTCTGAACAAATATGGGGCCATTCTCAGTCAAAAAAGCCACCTCACACTAGCAAGTAAGTCCCAGCTCCTGTTTATTAACCTGCTCGTGAGTTTGTGACAGCAGTTCCCTGAACAGCACACAACCTATCATTTTGATTGCGTACCTGAAAAGTTGAAATGCAAAATTATAGAGTAATTCTAGAGAACCTTTATTTCTTTTTAAATGTGTAAAGATTATGGGAAAAACTTATGGTGGTCCCTTTTTGAGTCCCTGATGTGGCAGAAGTGGTGCAGGCACCTGTGAAATATCTTGGGCAGGGGTTCCTTTTGTGGGTGGCTTATGTGTGTCACCAGTCTCTGGAGCAGGTGGTGATGCAGAGTCATGCTGGCTACAGAATTCTTGAGTCTTGTTTCCCAAGTGCTGCTCTAGCAGCCTTACAGGGGTTATCTACAGATCTGATTAAAAAACATAAAAAATTCCTTGTTCGATAGCTTGATGTTTTGTTGTGCCATCTTGGGGCAGGGTAGAATGATTAATATAGATGTTTATCTCTGGGAGAGGAAAGAGGGGAAAGGTTTTCTGGCCAACTGTAAGGCCTTGCTTTTCTGACACGTGTTCAGCCAAGCAGATGTGGGTGCTGTTTCTTTTGGGACTCCTGGAACCTCCCACAAGGGCCTTGTTACATGGTTCCTCTAGGAAGTGAGAGTCGCATTTCTGGAGTGACTCCCTACTGCTGGATGAATGGTGAAGGAAATAGTTGTGTCTAAGTGCCTTTATGGCTTTAACAGACTGACCCCGGGTGTTTGTTGCCCTCCATTTCCCTATCATCTTTAAACATTGAGCAAGAGATGTGTGTGAGGAACGGAGTGCTGTGCCTTTTTCCATGGCAGTGCAGAGCTTTGCCACTAGACTACTTCTACAACATGATCTCCTTTTGCTTTCTAAAAGTACATGGGAATGTACTTTTCAAAGAAAAGTAAATTTTGGCAAAGTAAAGAAAACTTTCATTTCAAAGAAAGTATAACACAGAGAGTACACAGTTTATGTAGTCTTCTCATGTTCCCTCTATAATAGGACTTAACTGATGAACTTAATCTAATAGGAAAAGACTTCCTTTGACCTCTTCGACCCTGTTCTTAGTAGCAAGTTGCATAAAACTGGTGCTGGTACCTCTGTGAAAACTTGACATTAGTTCTAAGTTGCAGCTTTTACTAAAGTCAACATGAAACTAGTTATTAAAATTGCTACATTAGCTTATGTTAAAAAAAATGCATGAATGTTAACATTTGTTTGGTTTCTTCTGTGTGCTTCTGACCTGATTGTAAAAACTGTCCACGAGATCCCCCAGGAAGGTGTGAAAAGCCTTGTTCAGTGAGCCAGAGCATTGGGTGGTTCAAAACCATCCTGGAAGCAGGTGGCTCCAAGCGAGTGCTGAGTTTTCACGTGCGGTAGGAATGTGAAACTCTGAACTCTCCATTTCAAAAACCTGCCGACATATCACTTTTTATGTTGCTCATATACGGAATTAGTAGACTAAGTAATTCTTGGGTGCTTTTGGTAAAATGGTGAAAAATTAAGTATTACAATTTTTGACATTTAAATTCACCTCACTAAGTTTCAGAGTGTCAACATGATTGAAAATTAGACAAGAAAACACTTCTAAAGAGGATGGGATTTTTTTTGTTGTTGTTAACCAACATAAAGCTAAGCAGCTAAGTGGCGGATGGATTCTGTGTGTAGGACTGGAAAATTCAGGGCCATTTTAAACTGGAGACATTGCAGGATGAGCTCTATGCTTAATACCAGAGAACTTTTGGAATAGTACAGAGCACTATAGTACAATAGCATGGTAGAGCAATTGTAGTATTTGGATTTATTCAGACAATGCCGGGCTTCTGTAAATGTTTGTTTCTCACATACACATTATTTCATCAGAAAGCTGGTTTAATTTTGCTGATTTTCACCAAGAAAGACTTGTGAACCAGTAGCGTGCTGTGGAGTGAGATTCTTGCTTTGCAGCCTTTTTTTTCCTTCCCCCTTCTCTGCAGACTGTGACAAAAGGTTTCTTTTTCTTCTTTGAATACTTGAAAGGCTTTCTATGGCAGTTGGAGAAAACTGGAAGAGATAGCGGATCCATAATGATCACAGTAGGTGTTGTTGACTTAGTGATTAAGTGGTTAACTAGTGGCCAAACATGAAGTTATCCTATGTAGCAGTCTCTTCTCTTTAGTCATGCACCAATCTGACCCGTTTCACAATGTCATCTTTACTGTAAAGCTGTGAAATTGAGCAGTATTTGTATTGTGATAATTTGGAGCCCATAAAACATGTGCAAAATTAGTTTTCTCTCTCTTTTTTACAGTGTTTCTGTCTGCTTTCATGAACTGAACTTTGCAGACGTCTTAAGTGAAATAAATGAAAGTCTTGTTGGGGGATTTTGTAGCCTTACAATTTTTCTTTTTAGAAGCAGTTGTCAGTTGCTGCAAAGGCAAATTACCTTGTGGTCAGGGTACAGAAGGAACTATACATATTAAACAGGTGGAGAATAGGCATTAAATGGGCATTCTTTCTTTGGAGGAAAAAAGCAAATGCTCTCTTCAGTTACTGGTAGCAGCAGGGTGCGAGGATGTTCTTTTACTTTGCCTGGTCAGAGGTTTTGCCAATAAGCTTATCTTTTGCTTCAGAATAGTAATGTTTAGTGTTGCATTTGGAAATCAAAAACTTTAATCTGTCCAAGAGTTTAAGATCTGAACACACAAGGAGATCAGGTCTTGGTTTCTAAAGTTAGAAACTGGAAGCTGAAGGTTGCACTCTTGGCAAGAATTCCATTATTCATGTGCAAATTAAGAATTCACAGGGTTAAAAGGTTAGAAACTGGCCAGGATGAGGTTTACCCTTGTGATAAAGAGCAGATGACCCTCATTCATTGGCCAAAGCTTTCATGTAGCCCCTCTGCAAAGTTAGTGATTGCCATGAATTGTTCTTGAGGAATGCAGAAATTCAAATGTGAGCAGGCCTTTCCTTAAGTGTCACTATGGAGCCTTATCTCCCGAGCACATCAGAGTAGGTCTGCAGGGACAGGGTTCCTCCCCAGAGGCCCCAAGGCTTTGCTTTCCTGTTGTTCATCCATGCACAAAAGAATTTGACTAATTTAGGGCTATTTTTTTTGTGAGATCCCCCTACTTTTTTAAAAGGAAATTCTGGTGCTGAGGTAGTGCTTAGGTAAAACTAAATATTAGTTTCAGTACATGCTTGTAGTTACTTCCAAAGCTGGCTGATTGATGTGGGGGCAGAGGAGGAGGTCCTGTCTGCTTCTTTGGGAGGCAACATGTGGGGGGAAAATGGTACTACTTAAGAGCATGACTTATTCAAAATCCAACTTTTGCCACTGCTACCGAGAGAGATCTCTTTTAACTGAATGTAAATGGAATGTAGACTTCGGAGAAAATCTTTTTGATACAACTTTGAATCACCCAAAAGTAAACAAGCTGAGAATTTTGTTTTCGTGCATTTAAAAATTATGATTATTTAACTACAGTTAACTAAGATTCTGTCTAAAAATAAAGCCAGACTTCCAGTAAGATATTATTCAGGAGAAGTGCAGAAGGTGGATCATGTTCTGAAGCTGGTAACATGGGTATTGGGCAGTGACTGGTTAGGTTGCTCACTGTTTATTTCCTTTTCACAAAAAGTGGAGATGGAATTCTTGAGACGGTTGGATGGTATATAAACAGCATTCCTAGATAACCCTTTCTCCTCTTGTAACTTGGCTGAATTGATTTTAATGTTTGTGAATTACAAGAAACATAAGCTTAATTCTTCTTGTACAGGTTTCTACATTTCACAAGAAGGAAGGGTTATGCAAGCAGAAGGTTTCTGGGAACATGCTCCTGGAGGGAAGCTCTGTGTGTGCCCACTGCACTGCAGTTTGTGGCATGCTGGGCCCTTTACACATAGTGGGCTATACTTTGTGGAAAGTTCATAATTTTGCTTACCTGCTGTGGCAGTGATTTGACTTCTGGTCCCACTGTCCTGCCAATAATTGGCTGTATTTTTGTTTTTATAGCCTAATAGCATCTTTATATTTGCACTGAAGAGTGCATCCAGCTGAGCCTCTTTCTTGACTGTGACAATCATGTTTCCTTAGCAGTTCCAGCTGTTTGTTCCCACTTTGGCATTGTGCTGTTCCTTGTGTGGGCACAGCTGCACGTGTAGCTAACTGAGCAGGGACTGGGCTGGGTTAAAATAATAGAATTAAAACAAAAGATGGTGTTTAACCCAGATGAGTTCCCCAATATAGTTTTTCTTGGAGCCACTCACAGTGATTGCACTGGTGTAACTGAGAGGACTGATGTGGAGGTGGGAAGACTTAATGGGGACAGGGGAAAGCTAAGGAAACTTAGACTCATCAAACTACAGCCTTTATGAAACATGTAGGCAAAAATTTTGCCCTTTTGCTACTGATTTTTTAAAAAATAATTTTGTACCTTGCCTTAAAATAACAGGATTAATAGCTGTGGTCTAATAATACAGTTTTCATTTTCTGTGGAATCTGTCATTTCAGGTGTCTTTCAAATGCATATACAAAGGTATGTTTAATTATTTTAAATGGTAATGGAGAGAGGTACAAATTGTGAGAAAGAAGGGTGGTGTTAGGGGACAGAAGTGATTTTGGACTGAGGTGGAAGTGAAATGGCAAATGGCAGCTGTAGGCAATAGTCTTCTATTGAAAGAGATAGCAAACTCTTAATGTGGTAGAACTGGTGTGGTTATAGACAGCTCGAGGAACCTGGTGGTCTAGGTTTTGACAAGTGCGGCCCTACTGCTGTCACTTTGATTAGTTGATTTGAATATCCTGTGAGGAAAATATATTTCTAAACTGAGAGTGCACATGGCTGATCCTCAGTGCATTTAAATTCCAGTATATTTAGGCCGGAGGATGAGGTTCCAATGTCTTAGTCAGCAATGTTGATAGCAATGAAGAAGAACACTAAGATTTTTGTTCTTTAACTGAGATATCCTTAAGAAATAAGAAAACTGAGACATATTATCTTTCTTAACCCTTTTTTAGTATTTTCCTCTACAACTCCCCAGGCATCTTTTGACCTGAAGTCCTGCAGCACCTTGACAGAAGACAATTATCAGCATTGTTTTAAGATATAACCATACTTTTTTTGGTTGTTGATGTTGGTACCTGGGTATTCCCTCCTGTTTCGACAATGACTGGGTTGCACTTGTAAGATCTCTTCCACAGAATAAGGAATGCATTTTTATATTGTTACCAAGATTAAAAAAAATGTATAAAACTTTGCATAGCGTGCGTGAACAGTGTTTGTTTCCACTACCATGTTGCTTGAGAAGTGAGCTTTTTATAGGTTTCCTCAACACCTCAGTTTCAAATTTGCATCAAGCTTAATGCCAGACTGAGGCCTTCCATGCCCTTGCTTTTCTTCCTAGCTAGTAAGACCAAAGCTGTTAGGGTTTATTTACTAGTTTTTATCAATGTAACTTTTCAAGGTATAAAGTTTTTACTAGCTTCTCTTTTAAAAGAATGTTCAATCTTTTTGGCAGTGTACTCTGTAGCTAATAAAACCTTCACCTACGTGAGAAATGTTGAAGGAAAACATGGTGCTGTGCTAGATGTTGTTCAGAGCTGTGACCAAAAGCACTCACTTTTTACCTGGTGCAAGTTGTGCACTAGCCTATGGAGATTCTCCTCCTACTTGCAAGCAATGTATGGCAGCAAATGATGCTGTTCTGTTCCTGCAGTGTGGTGCTCCCCCCCACTGCTCCCTTTCTTCCCCCTCCCTTTTTCTCTGCATTTCTTGGTGTAGAAATTGTTGAAAGGGCATTCAGTAAGGCCCCCTTTTGTCAGCCATCTCTGATTATCCTAAAGAAAAGGATCTCACTCTGAGCAGTTGTTTGCCTAGAGACTTGTTGTCACGTCTTCACAATTTAACAGCTGTGGCTATTGATGGTGTGCAGAACTATTTAAGACAATGACAAAAGAGAATCTTGGAGGAAGAATTTAAAAGTTACTAAGCGTTTTCCTACAGAAATATGGTCATGCCTATTGTTGGACAAATTTGTGCTTAGCATTTGTTTGTTTTCCTCAGGATTTCGTATTTTTCCACACTTTATCTCCAAACTTGTGAACGTAATCTTTATTTAGTTTTGCTTTTTTGTTTTGGTTTGGTTTTTTTTTCATCAATAGGCCCAGCTGTTAAATTGGGATCGATTACTTCCAGTCTTTATAACTGGTAATCACCACCTAAGTGAAAAAGTAATCAACAATGCCAGGACTCCACATTTTGTTGAGTAAGTGTGGGTTGTATGGTCAACATTAGTTACTAGGGTCAACCGCTAGGTAGCTTTTAAGCAGCAGCATTTTAAGCAGTGTCTACATTTTAACTTTGATTGTCTCAGCAATTGAGTTAGAGGTGGGAAAAAAATCACAGTAGATAATTTGTGTTGGGAGGTAGAAATCCATCTGGCAGCCTTCCAAAACTTGCATCTGTAGTGGAAACAAATTTTGGTTGCACGGGTTAAATTGTTACTTTTTAAAGACATAAACAGCAGACTTAGGGAAGAGATGGCTGTGAAACCACCTGAGTATGGACAGCTTACTTATGACTTAGTGTATGGAATTGTTGTAACCTCCTCCTCTATTTTTTCTGTATATAAAAACTTTGGAGGGAAATGGCCTTCCTAATTTATTAGAGGAAAATATAAATAAGCATTACCAGACTGATTTTTTTTCTGCTGCTTTTACTTTGTTTCATAACTCTTAATAATAATTCTGTTGGTTTTGTTGGTTTTTTGTTTCATAAAATCAAATTTGATCTTAGGTGAGTGGAAGGTTTTTTTTGTTTTTAACAACATAAATGCCCTCAAAGACAAAAATAACCTAAGTGGCACCTGGATAACATGGTTAGCATCTCAAGGCCCTGTTCAAAGTGCTTGTTTCTCAGGTGCCTATCTCTTGTACTTCTAGTAGAGGTTTCTGACACATCAGTGCATCCACAGCTTAGGCAAATAGAATCTAGGTATCATTTCCCCCAGAGGCAAACAGGTCTGCTCCTGAAATTCACTTAGGTTCTTATTATCAAAACCCAAAAATGACAGAATATGTAATCTTTGTATTTTATGGGGTAAAAATTCCAGGGTTCCTGGGTCTTTCTGTGCCAGTATTGCCCTAAACAACTTTTAAAACTCCCGCTGTGGTCAGGGTCTTTTCTGACTTTGGCTAATGAAAAAACTGTAAATTTTTCAGTAGTTAAGCTTGAGCAAGTTATGTTTGCTTCTAGCATGAACACTGTAGCAATAGTATTCAGTAAGTACCTGCTTGTTTACTGGATGTCAGAGCAGTAGAATGCAATGTGAGAAATGAAATACTGAAAATGAAGTTGTTATGAAAGACATAGGAATGTTGGCAACAAGCTTTATATCCAAAGCTTTTATCAGGATTCTTGCATTTACACCTGTTTTAACTGACTTCCTCTTCTGATTCAAATAATGACAATATACCCTTATTCTCATAAATTATTTGAAGGTGGTTTTTTGACATTATTTCTACATGTAGGCAAGGCTTTGGGGAAAGGAATGACTCCTGGAACACAAAACTCTCTTCCTCTCAAGACCTCACAGCTGCATTTTGACTTGTATTTTACCAATTCTTTCAGTGGTAAAATACTGCTGAGCAAATGACACCTCCAGCCTTGGAGAAGTGTGTTTTAAAGCAGTGTCTGCCATCAGAGTCCTGCTACAATTCCCCTGGGCAGTAAGGAGTAAGATGGTTGTTGTTTCAGAATGGTGGCAGAAATGTATTGTGAAAAGCATGAAGCCAGCTGCAGAGGGGGTCTTTGATACATTTTCCCATCTAGAATGAAAGAAAAGAATGAAAGGAAGAAAACTTCCTATGTACTGACTGATATCAAGGGACTGGTGGTAGGATGGATTTTTATCTCAAAACATTGCAATCCACTGTATCTGTATTCTGATGTGGAACATCTTTGCCAAGCACCTGTTTTAGGTGGATGGTGGCTTGGGCAACAAATTCCATTATGTGCAAGATTTTTGGAATTGCAGCTTCAGGTAGGTCAAACACAGTGTTTTAGGTAGGAGAAAAGTCTGTCTTCAGCTGCAAGCTACTCTGAGTGTATTAATGACAAAGCAGCAAAACTTACCTTGTCCTAGTCCTCTAGCCTCAGAACATGCTAAAATTATGATTTAGAATTTAATAATAGCAATAATTTACCTCGGCTTAGAAGTGTGTTAGAAATTTGCTCTTTAGCTCTGAGGGGCAATAGTTTAATTTTAAAATGATTTGCTTATGAGAGAGAGTTTTAAAAGAAATAATTACCTGATTGACCAGGCATAAGAGGTACATTATTACAAGAGGTAATAAGAGGTAAGTTATTACAAGCATTAAACATGTCATCTGGTGTTCTTTTAATACATAACTGGGGGGGAAGTTAAACTAACTCTTTACAGCTTGTGGTGTGCATCTTGTATAGAGTGATGAATGAATGTTGGAAACTGGAGAGGATTCTTTGGACACAAGCAACTTTATATTTTCAAATTTGATTTTTAACATCTTCAAATAATAATCCTAATCACACTGATTTGATTGCATTGTTTGATCTCATTTCAGTAGATAGAATTTCTTGTGCAAAACCTTCATGGTTTCTGGAGTTTTTTCAACTCTACTTTGAGATATTTCAGATTAAAGTCCAAACAAGATAAAATAAGAAAACCAGCTTACATCTCAGCCTTTGCAGCATGAGTTTCTCATATGACTAGCAATGCTCTGTCTTCTCTTCTCCCTCTAAAATCATAAAAGTTATTTATCAGCATATTTTACAAAGTGGGTTTGTCAGCTCTTTTACGCTGTATTGAGAGACATTTTACACTTAAAATGGAAAGGAAAACATATTATATAGAAAAGCTTTCCATTTATTTGCTGATCTGTTCTAACACTGAAAATTTTCTCATCATTTGTGTCCTCTCCTATGTTCCCACTCTTTATTCTTTCTCACGTCTGGTGCAGGCTGATTTTGCTGCATTCAGTTAGGTTTTTGTTTTTTCCTTTTCTCTTATAAATTGTCACATGTGTTATATCATTGTTTTGGATCTGCAAAACTGCTTCTGGTGACCCCTCCTTCTTTATTTCTGTCTGATGACTGGAAGGAGGTGGTGTTTTCCAGTGGAGCTTATTTTCACAGATGTGGCAGAGGACGGAAGTGTCATAAGATACTTTGAGGTCAGTTTTGACCCCAAATTTAGATGAGGTAAAAATGACTCTACAGAAGTATAATATCTTGTCTCAGGTGGTCTGTCAGTCACTTAAAATCAGACATTAATTATGATTAAGAAAAAACTGTTTTAATAACCATTGCAATGATGTACAATAAAACCAGTTCAGTGTTGCACAGTATTGTTTTTTGCTTTATAACTTGTTACAACTGGAAGTTTTCAAATAACCTGTTATCTTTTCAAAGAAACCTCAAAATTAAAATCTTTGAACATGCAGAAGAATTTTAAATGCTTATTCCTGCTTGTACAATCTTGAACATATTAATAAATTGCTTAGATGACTTATCAGCAAGTTAACTAGTGTAAATTATTAAATTACCATTTCACCGTCCACATCAAGATCTCTGGTAAACCTCTAATAACTGTAACATCTGCCTCAGGCAGAGCTGTGCATTATGCATGTTCTTTGTAAGGAAAATTCGTTGACTTTATGAAGCTATTGACAGACATTTATCATTTTGTTCATTAAACTTGTCTGTGACATCCGGTAAATTGATGTTAACTGGAAATATTCTCTGGGAGTTCTGGCACGACTCTGTCATTTTGCCTGAGGAGAAACTTTGTACGTAGCGTGTCCCAAATTACAAGGGTGAAACTTCCTTCCCCCACCTCCTCTCCCAAAGCCTGAGTGAGCATATGCCCAGCTCTTTTTTTCCCCACTTGCTTTTAATGCTTATTTATGCAAACAGCCCCGTAGCCCACAGTTTGCAAGCAGATTTATCATTGATCTTCAATAGAGGTTGAAAGCGGATCCTGCTTTTATTCGTTCAGCCAGTCCGTGCCAGGAAGGGAGCTCAATTTTATCCCACAGCGTACAAGAAATTAACTGCGGAATTCTTGGTAGCACTGATGGGAGTTTTGTGACATTCCCAGCACGTGGCAGTTAGTTCTTGTTTTTAATGGTCATAATCTTTACCCAGTGTTGCTTTATAGTGTTTCATAGGTGACCAAATGCACTGCTGAAAGTCTTTACAATAGTGTAGAGCAGTGCATTGTTTCATCTTTTGAAACTACTTTGTTTGCAATGATAAACAATATTTCATTTTTTTCTGCTCTTGAACACCCTGTATGGAAAAAACCACCCACTTTTAACACCTGCCAGTGTTTGATTCCTGTGGGATAGCTATCTCTGGTAATGGTAGAGGTTGTTAATAGGATATCTGCCTGCCTTCTAGTGTTCCTGTTGTGCTACCTGAACCCAGCTCCATCAGGGATCTTTCAAACAGAAATGAATGGACTAACAAATTGTACCGTAACTGACCAAAACATTTATTAAAGGGTCTAAGGTACCGTAAAAAAATTGAATATCCAAAAAATCCATTACATAAAATTTTTGTATTTTTCTCTTTGAGAGAAAGAGTAGAGCAGTTGGCTCTTGAAAATATATTGTGTCTCACTACATAATAGTTCACTGGATTAAATGAATTTATTGATTTCTGCTTCTTTACTGACACACATTTATGAGCAGTTTCTTTGGCACCATGGCCACATGTCAAAGGTCATAACTTTCCTTCACTGTGGAAGAATAAAAGCTTTCAGATGGTGAATCCCTGAAATCTAAACAGGGCCTTATCCTCCCTTCCCCCCTCAATGTAATTACTGGTTTTGCATGGATTTATTTAAGATAAATACACAATAATAATAAAAACTATACATACTAAAAGAACCCCTATATTATCTATCATAAAATAGCTGCAGGAAACTCTATACATAAAAGGCAACATATCTAATCTGCTAATAGATATCATTATGGAGCACATGGTAGTATGTTAGACTCCTTTATGGTCAGAGATTTTATTGAAAATGGTCAGTTTTGAGAACAGAATAAATATTTTATCATGAAGAATTTTATTACACTTCAGTTTAGAAACAATATTTCTTTCCTTTTAGAGTTGTGTATACTTTGTGCACCAGAGGAGATCCTGGAAGCAGATCCTATTGAGAGAATGAAGCACATTCAAAATCTGTGCTTTGTGTTTAGACAAATGTTTATAATGTTGACATTTTCTTTAATGACCATCATTAGTAGTAAGTAGCCTGTGGGGTTTTTGGTGTGTACTAGATATGAAAGTCCAGTCATTATGTAAACATGAAGTTACTAAGAAAAGAAATTGCAAATGAAACATAAAGAACTTTAATCAGTCCACTAGTTTGCTAGAGGTAAGTAGGCAGGAGTAGGGGGGCTTTGGGACTGTCTGGGAAGAGCTTGTCATCTCTTTTTGGCAGCTACTAACTGGTAGATTAGCTCTGACCATCTCAAGACATAGCAATATGAAGGTAACCTCACCAAGGTGTTACTTTGATTTAAAATAATTAAAATATTTGTGCTAGGTAAGGTGAGATAGGTTTGAATTGTTAACATGCCCTGGCTATAGTCCTCTTAGCAAGGATGTTTCTCAAGGAATAGCAGAGCCTAGAGTTCTATCAATAGGAAAAACACCTCATGATTTTCTAAGAAGGCATAAAAAGTCCCCCTATCACCGGCCCCAAGAAAGAATCAGCTGCCAGACTTTGTTTTTGCATAGTAGAGGTGAAGCCTATTGATGCTTTTAATCATGATTCTTGCAAAAAAAGTATCCTGGTAGACTTTTCTTCTAATCTGTTATTTTTGTATGTGCATGCAAATGACAATCTTATTCTAAGGCAACTAGTGGCACTCTGCCCTTAAATTTACCAAATATTTATATCGTAGAACTGTCATTGCTAATTTTCTGACATGTTAACCTTTTGGATAGAAATTTGTCATGTCAGTATCCGACTCCTTACTTTTAAATTTTTATAATACAGTATATTTCATCAGGGCTGTTTATCCTGTTCTCCAGAGCAAATCTAAGATGAATCTGTTTTCTGTGTTTTCTCTTTTTTTTCACCAGGACAGCATGAGAATGTCTACTTGGGGAACAGAGACATGGAACTTGTTGGGGAAGGGGTCTTTGTGCCTGGAAGTAGCTTTTGTTGTTGCTATGATTAGAATTGGTTGTCCTGTAAGTTCTAAGGAAAAATCTCAAACCTTTTTGGTTTTTTGGCATATGTTCACACAGCCTTACTCAGCTTGACTAGCTAGAGGCATAGAAGATGCTGCTTGTGCTGAGCATGTTGCTTGTGAACACCAAGCTGGGCTTTCCCTCTAAGCAGTCCTGGACAGATGTAGACTTGCTTTTTTTTCCTGTTCTGCATTAATGAGGAGCTGAAGTGTGATCTAACACTGCCTGGAGAAACCAGCTGGCATCGAAAGCTGGAAACAATGCTCTAATTACGTGGAGAGGAAGTTTGGGAGGGGAAGGGGGTGAGGTGGAGGTGTGAGTGGTCTCATGTGTTTAGAGGTCAGGAAGGGTATTGGTGGGAAGAGGCGAGTGCTGAGGAGAATCTGGTGGAGTGAGGAGACTTGGGCTTGGCTCAGTTTGGAGATTGCCATGGGTACAAGTTTGGAGTGGAAGAGGACTGGGGATCTGCCAAAGACTGAGTCAAGAGAGTGTGCCTGTCTGAGCAGCTGATCCTTCAGGACTTGGAATGTGGACCCAGGAGGCCTAGACTTCCCTTGGAAACTTCAGAAAGACAAAGAATATTCTCTTAGTCAGGGGATCTTTAGAATATTATAAATGCATTGCTGCTTCAGCCAGAGGCTTCTGCAATATGTGACGTGAGCCCACTTGTCCCTACTTTTTGTGGGAAGTCTTTGATTATGTGTTTCTTAAAGCCTTGATATTTGATACGAGGTGCTGAGGTTTGATCAGTTGGAGCTGCAACAAGCTGGGGGAACTATCCACGATTGCAACATGTGGAGCACTGTGAAGGATCAGTGTCATGTCTTGGACGTCTAAATTTAGTGAATATTTCAGTCCACCATCCAAATGTTTGCCCATACAAACAGTAAAATTAAATTAATGATAGAACATAATCTCAAGGTGGAGTGAAAGTGGATGCAGTAACATTTGTGAGGAACTGTAATGCAGAGCCCTGCAGGAAAGGCCATAGGGAAGTTGGTAACTCTGTTCAGGGCAGTGCTTGACAGAGTATAATAAACAAGGAATGAGGCCACACACTGAACAGAGAGGAGAAAACAAAATATTGAATATATGCTCATTATGTGAGCACCATTAATTTGATGCTGTGAATAGTGGGGGAAATGCGATTGTGCAGTTGTATTGTTTCTGAAAACATATATGTAAACAGAGCAAATCAGTTACATAAACAGCTTCATTTCTTCAGTTTCCCACCTTCTGAGCATTTGGGTTTGGAAATTTTCATCATGTGAGTACACATACATGTAAGAGACAGATGTATTGAATATGTGAGTGGGAAATTTTAGAGATTAGCTTCATTCATCTAATGATGTGTGTAATGCAAAAAAAAAGGAATAAATATGCTTGAAAATATTAGATTTTTCTGTGGGCAGGATGTCATGAAAAAAAGATTTGTAACAGAGGGTCTTGTGGCAAATTCTTAAACAAGTAGGTTTGTCAGAACTTTCTGATTCAACCAAAACATCTGAGCATGGTATTTAGTAATAACTTTAACTTGATAATAATAATCCGCAGGTAATATTTATATTTGTATATATACACATGCTCATCTATACACTCTCTGGTATTAGTACAAACTTTGTCATCTGACTGAAGTGAAAACTAGGTTTATTGCTGGTGCAGAGGAGAAGAGCTATTTGGAGATACCAGGCAGGACTGTGTGCTCCAGTGCTGTGGAGGAGGTGGCACCTGTGGGTTTCACCTCCACTTTCATCTGCTCTGTCTCTTCTCTCAAATATTTACTCCCCCACATGGCCTAGGCTACCACCTACTTGTTAGGATACAGGTCTTATGTTGAGCCATAGGACAGATTTTTGGAAATACAGCCCTGCAGTTGGGACTAGAGAAAAACTCCAATACTTGGGGTAGTGTTTTGTTGGTTTTGTTTTTGTTTTTTCCTTTCTTCTTTTTTTCTTTTTGTTGTTTTTCCTGACACATTTATGTAAAGAATCTCAGAAGCAGTGAAGTATTCAAGACCTCGTGCCTTCAGTGCAGCATGTACACCTGGATCCTCTTGGGGATCCCTCTTGCACCTTTGGGTGCAGGGACCTTCTTTCTGTGATGATGTTTTTCACAGGCCTGTTCAGAAGCTGGAATTATGGTGAAGTGTAAATAATTATTTTTATTTATTTTAATTGTTCCTTTCCTCACTCTTTAGTTCCTGCCGTGTTCACCATTGTCTTCCATTTATCTAAGTAATGGTTGCCTGGCCTTTCACAAACTTGTGACGGCGAAAGATGGTGACCACCTGAAACAATATCATCTGTGGCAGAATAGCCTGAGAACTTTAAATAACCAAAGGGGACTGTTTCCAAGGCAGCTAAGTGACCTTTGGATCCCAGGAGCAGACTATTCATAGAGGCAAAGCCTTTGTCCTGCTTTGACCAGTGGTCAGTGAACTCTGGCAGGCCCCTTGGCTCACCATCTTGGCCCTAGACTAGCAGCTGGTGATTGATTCATTTAACTGTCCAGATTCACATTCTTCTGTCAAGGACTTGTCAAGGAAGAAAAAGGTTCTATGGAGGGCTATTCATTTTACTAAAAGGAGGGGGATGCATTATATGATTGAGTGGATTACTTTCGGGTCAGAAGAGTTCCTGCATTGCTCCGTTTTAATTCGGCCTTCAATCAAAGAGAGATTTAGTTTATCAGTGCAGTGTGGTGCTCATGTAGAGGGACAGATAATTTCAATTCCATCAGTGCAATGGGGTTGTTTTGTTTAGTTTGTTTGTTGTTGTTTTCCCTCATCCTTTCTGTGACTTGTTCACCCCACTATGTTTCTGCCAAAAAAATCCATAGATTTTTGTGATTTGCTGGTATGACAGAGTTAAGAATATTAATTATTTTTAACCTCACTCTTAGATTTAATGTGTGTGTTACATGAGTATCAATGTTCCTACTACCTCTCATTTATGGTTTTAAGCAATCCAGGAAAGCATCAAGTAAGTAAAAGACTAGTGTGTTACCTCTGTTTTGGATGAAGAGAAAAGTGAGAAGAGAGTAAATTCTACAGGATCAAACGAATAAATTACTTTCCTCCAGACAACACAGGCAATGGTAAAGCTGGGGATAGAACCTAATATTTTCTATCTAGTCCCTGTTTTCACTGGGAACAATAGTTTGCTGCCCAAACTCAGTGTTTTCTAAATGCTCAGGAGAGCTGTTTTCTTCTGCTGGTTTAGAATGCCCTTTCTTGTAAAACAAGGAAGGTGTTGCCATGCATTATGAAACCCGAATCATGTTTTCAGTTTTATAACAAATACATACAAAAAAACCAACTTTGAATTGCACTTAGGGAGGTGTGTGTCAGCTCCAGTGTGTTGCCAGGCTCCTCTGTCCGTTTGCCCTTCAGCTGGGTTGTGTTTCCAAAAAAATTAGGATTTTCCTGCTGGTCGTCTTCACGAAGTACTGAGCAAAGCACGTTGTTGCTTAGCTCCTTCCACTGGAAATAAAAGGCATTAGAGAGCAGATCCCGCCGGTTAACCTTCTGCCTCCGTTTGAATGAACATGATGAGCTGCAGCAGATGAAATATGACCTTCAAGTTTCTTTTCCCCACTCTCATAAGCTATGTATTGTTTTGATTTGGCTTATTGAACGTATTATGAGGGATTTCTGATTGGCTTCAGGCCAAGGTGTTTTTCTTCTGCTGATGGAAGCACAAGTGCATAACTTAGAAGAAAATACAGCGAAGCTTGATCTGTTGTATTCTTTTCTCTCCCTTTTTTGGGGAGAAAAGGGAGAATTTTGTATTTGTCAAGATAAATGAATGGCTTAACTATCTTAAGAGCAGAATGGAAGATGGAAGTCTGAGATACTATAACCTTGCTAATACTTCTCTGTTATACACCTCTACATATGTGTCAGAAATCTGGGAAAAGTAAAACACCTGTTGAATAGGCAGCCTTCTTTCATGGAGGCCTGGTGGTATTCCTTTCCTACCAGCAGCTGCATTTCCAAGGCATCAGTCCCCTGGCTTGGGACTTGCTTGTTTCAGGCTGGAGTAGGATGTCTGGGATGGGGATACTGGCTTCTCTGGGCTCCTGATAACACTTCCCTCAGTCCTTCCCTGGTGGCTTTGATTCATGGCCTTGAGTTGGAGACAAATAATGAGCTTTTAAAAATCATGGAAAGGAAAAATGGGTTGTCATTGTGTATTGGAAAAAATAAATAATCTAATAACTAGATGTATTACCTACTTAGTAGAATGTGGCTGTTTGGTTGTGCTATGACTGGGCAGACTGGAAATCCAAGAGTCTGACAATTGCCTGCCACCCAAGCAGTCGATAGCCGTAGCAAGGTGACTTCCTCTAACAACATTGAAGGCAATATAATTTTTATCTGGAAGCTGCACTTCTAATTTGTTTAATGTGAAAATTGCAAGAGTTATAAAACTTCCCCCTCCCCTACCTCCAGAATTTTTCAGGTAAACATCTAATTACAGGATTTAAGTTGCTTCAATAAATAGGTAGTACTGACAGTGTCTTTTTACTTGTTTTTTTGTGTGAAGTTTGTTTCTGATTTTCTCCTTGCTATTCTCCGTTGAAAGACTGTTCTTGGGTGAGATCTCTGGGCTGTGTAACACAGTAGTGGGGCATTTGGTGACAGGGAAGTGAGCTGCAGGCATTTGGCCCTTGAGAGTGGAGGCATTTCTTCTTTCCTTTCCCCGCGGGAATGATGAAATGTTGACATTTGGAGAGGGGGCTGAAGGGCTTGAATTCCCAGTACTCCTGCTCGGCGATTTGCAGTGAAATTGTCTTTCATCCTGAGATGCTGATCCTGAAACACTGTAAGCAAAAGATGGAGAGTGCTCCTATCTCTCAGGAATAGCATTTCTGACAGTCTGGAGACTTAACAGCACCACCGTATCAACTTACACTCGTTCATATGGGGATGGTGTCAGTTTGCCACTGTATGAAATGAAAGCCTTGCCCCAGATGTGAGGGAAGGCGCAGTGGTGGGCGGTGCAGCAGAGGAATGTGTGGGGCCCCGCTCCTGGCCTGGGATGTGCTCTCTGGTGCTTCCTCTGATTGATGAGCTAGGCAGGGTGAGGTGAAGAGTGGGTTTTGCATTCTGCTTAGGATCTAGCTTTATTTTAGCCAGGAATAGCATTTATTTATTTATTTTAGAGATATCTGACTGATAAATAGAGGTCTTACCCTTCTGCCAGCATCTGCAGTGAAATTCATTGGTCAGAACGGGGCAGATTTATGCTTCCAGTGCTGCAGACTCTTGTAGCAAAGTGCTGAAATTGTCTTTTCTGTGTTGCACTGAATGATTATTAAATTCTTCTTGTTCTTTGAGGAACTTTAGAATCATAGCAGTCAATCTCTAATATTCTATTTTGATTTGTGTGGGTTTATTTTTGTTTTGTAGTTTTTGTTTTGTTTTGTGGGGGTTTTTTGGTTTTTCTTTTTGGATACCAGATTAGGTTAATTGTGAAGGGACGTGTCTTTTGTTGCAAAATCCTGCTTGTGTTCTGATCCTTGTCTTCATGTTGTAAAGTGCAAAACTGTGCTGGATGTTCCCCATGCTACAGTTGGGCTATTAAGCAGAACTAATTCTTCACAGAATGGAAGCAACTCCAAAGAAAGGCATCTGTGGGATTAAGCATAGATACTAGAAGGCAATCACTGGGCAAACTGTAGAAGGAAATCAGTCCTTGCAAGGGAGAAAGTGATGTGTTCTTTCTACTGAATGCATGCAGCCACACAAGTAGAACAGCTTTGAAGCTGGTTAATGTGGCTTACTGCATGCCTTTTCTCTCCTGTTTCCTATGCTTCTTGTCTGCAGAAGAGCAGAGGGGAATTCCTTGATAAGTGCATTAGCATTTATTGTGCCTTCTGTGGCCACACACTGTTGCCTGGATGATAGATAGACTGAGAAGGAAAAACCCCAGCTGGGATGCCTTCAGAAGTGGAAAGATCAAATCTCGCATGCTTGTTTACATGGTTTGGTAAGGAATGTCAGTCACACCATCAATAAACTGTTGAATATATAGAGCCACATATTTCAAAGCCTCAAGGCTTTAATTCCTTTAAAACAGTGGTAGTGATAACTCCTGAGGTGATATATTTGTCTGCTTTTATTGGGAGGGGTGGTAGTGGTATGTTTTCTGCCTCCTATCAGATGATTGAGGTATAGTAAGACAATATGTGTAGTCATGTGGGTAGCTTGCATGTAGCTGCAAAAATGGGATTGTTGCAATATCAATAGCTGCTTCTACCAAAGTAAAATGGAAAGGCCTAGGTGTACTATCCTGTACTTTTTCTTCCTTCACAGATTGGGAATTCTGATGCATGCCCTTGCATTGCAATTGTGGATTCTCATCTCAGTATTGCTCTAAGAGCACCTGATGGCCAGGAGAACAAACTGCAAAATAAGGCATTCATGGGTAGTTTCTCAGTGAGGATCCTCCTGTTATTCTCTCTAGCACATTGCTGCTGCCCAGAATCCCACTTATTTTCACAATTATGTTATGCCATGGATAACAACCTCTGTGTCTGTTCCAGGAGGTTGAAGAAGTGAGGAGGGAACAGTACAGTCTAAAAGTCACCTTGTCAAATTGTGCCTTTCTGTTCCTGCATGTGCATTTCTGCATTGAAGAGAACTTTTTTATGGATGATTTTCCACTTCTGAGGAGCCAATATTCTTCAACTGTGTCGAGATTTTTTTTTTCTACAACAGAGTGAACATGCTAATTATGAACTCTTTCAGTTGCTAAAGCTAACACTTTCCAAAATTTAGTGCTGCTTGTTCAGCAAAAGAAAAGAGCATCTTTCTTACAGTACAGTATATCTTGAGAAGAAATGATTGCTTTTATCCTTGAAAAAATTTGATCAATATCAGAGAGATTCCTGATGTATTCTGATGATGTTGAGGTATTTTTTCGTAACTTTTGGAGTTTTTTCTCCTTTCCTATCTTCAACATGCATCCACTTGAGTCTTCTTCTCTTGATTTTCTGCACTGGAATAGATCAGAAACTTGCTCACAAAACTTCCATTCTGTACTGTGGTTTTAAGCTGAAACCAGGACAGTGGAGAAGACAATATATTTTCCTACTTTCTGAGGATACTGTAAGAATGAAGGAACACTGATATAGTGTAGGAAAGAAAGGATAAATTAATACATTTCCCTAAAAACCTAGTCCAGAATAGTCAAGTTGACTTCCAGGTTTTCAGGAAGAGAAAATACTGTATATGAAACTGCAGACTGGTCTTAACTTTGAGAAGCTGGTGATGAAAACTGCCTGTGTGTGGCCATAAGCACTTTTATTGAATCTAGTCTCAGCCCAAATGATAGAGAGCTTAGTGATCTTTAGTAGACAAATTCAGACTTGGTTATTCCTGTACAGGGATTTTTTAAATGATCATTTGTCAGCCACTGAATTAGGAGCTTTAAAGAAAGGAGCAGGGGGACCTGAAAGTGTTACAGGAAACAAATGAGATTGCAGCTGACATCTCCAAGGGAACTTTTGTTCAAGGGTGCTCAGGCTGTTGACCTCTTTGCTTCTCCATTTCATTGCCTTTAGATTATAGCATTCTTCAGTACCAGAAAAGCTGTGGGTAGTTCGTGAATGGGCAGTTTTAAATTTTTATTTTTTTAAGCAGAGGCATTGGATATTGCCATACAGAGATTTTAATGCGCAAAGAAACAGTTTTGCTTTGTATTTTTTAAGTATGGGTTTTGAATATGAGGTTAATGATTTCTTTTCTCTCTTCTTATCAGAGATTGGAGAGTAATTCCTGGTGATCTGCATCTTAGTTTGGAAATCATTGTCTAAACATTGCACTTCTTAGATACCTGCCAGCAAGTTGGCAAGAACATGAGAGAGGAAACAAAAAATTAGAACATACCATTGTTTCCTCCTTTTTACATTACTTTCTCTGTTGCATCTCTCTCTCATTGTTTAGTTTAGTGTGGAAGTAAGTATGTGGTAGGCTTGGAGTAAATGTTTTTGCAGTAAGGTGATCATAAGTTTTAGCAGAGCAGTTTCCCAAACTGGCTAGCCGTATGTTGGAGGCCAACTGCAGTAAGACGTGCAAATGAGCTCAGCCTTTAGCTGAGCAGTCAGGGCCTTGGAGAAGATTTGTCCAGAGAAGAAGGAATGAATTGAGAATAGCAGAAAGGACAGATGGCCCAAATCCTCACTCATCACCTCATCCAGGATCTTCTTGGTATTTATTAGTGAAAGCTTTCTGTAATTACCCCTATGTGCAGGGCATTTTCTAGTCCCTCCAAAAGTCAGAATGTGATTTTGAAAGGTTTTTGCGGGCTAATGCCTCAGAAAAATTTGCTCCTCAGATACAACAGTACTGTTCTGTGAACGGAAACATGAGGAGCATATGGTGTGAAGGATCAGTTTTATCTAAGGGAATGCCAATTTTCATGGCCAAACCTGGCTCATACTCTGTGCTTGTGTCTTTCATGCTGTAGAAATGGTGTTTTTAATCTTGTTAGCTTTTTGCAGTATTTGGACATTTTTATTTCTCTTTTATTATTATAATTATTATTGTTTAGGTTTGTGTTTTCAGGAACTCAAGTTGTAGTGCTAAGGTAGCAGCTCATAAAAATGCAGTTCTGTAATTTCCCACTCTGCAAGGTTTTCCAAAGCATCAGAACGATTGCTGTAGAATATCATTGTGTTCTGTACCAACTGTAATTCTGATCCACCTTCTCTAAAGCATTAAAATGACTGCTAGGAGATTCTAGATGGCAAATTGTTAAAAAAATCTGTGGGATAGAGAGATTAATAGGTGTCCCATATCAATTATTGATAGTGTCAAATCAATGTGGCAGTTTCAGTCTCATTTAACCTCCCTATTATTTAATTGTAAAGTAATAGTTTGTGTCTGGACTCCTTTTTCAATGCAATTCTGAACTATCATCTTTAAAACTGCTGCTACACTGTTCATACTAAAGGGAATGATTTTTTTCTTCAGATTTGATATCAGTAATTCAAGGCTGCTGTTTGATTCGATCTCTTTTGTTTTTCTTTCTTCCTTCAAATATTTCTCTTCTGTTACATAATATCTGAATCTGATGTCATTTCCCACCCCCCTCCTCCCCACTTTTTACATGCAACCTTTAGATTTTCCAGGAAACTTATTTTCCTTTTCATATTGAGAAATTACATGTCATAATCATGGCAAACCAATGTGTCTCTGTCATGTAGTTTTAAGTCTGTCTATGCTGCCTTCTTTCTAAGAGTGAGTTTGTAGTTACCAGTTTGATAAAACAAAGGAAAGTCAGGAATTAAAGCTAAAATAGGAAGCTGGGAAACAGAAAGGTAAAATGAATGCCCTTTAGCAGGATGACCACATTGCCAGGCAATTCAAGCGATTACTGATTTTAAAGTCGTGTCTAACAGTTTAGTGTTAGTACCTAAAATCCAGGGATTAATAGCAGCAATCTCCTTGTTGCACATTAAAAGGATTTAGTTTAATTTGGGATTAGAGGGTACAAGGTGCCATTCTAGCAAAGCTTTTCCCAAGGTATCAGTGAGGTGAAGTGTGATAGCTTAAGGACTGAATTTTCTAACTATTGCAGTTATGCTGTATACACACACACGTGTATGGATTTTAAAACTGTGGTGAACTGGTTCATTAATCCTTTAAAATGTATGCTACCTTTAGAAGTGAAATTGTCTGGAAAAGCTTGTTTGAAATGTACAGAAAGGGTGTTGGAGTTATAGGTCTTTCTGGGACTGAAGGTGTGGCTGGGCCTGAGTTAGTTCAAGGACATTAAAATCTGTGAGTACTTGTGTTGGAGATTCAACCTGTAATCGGGACTTCCTTGTGCATTGGATAAGGATAATGTGCAGTATTCTGCTCTTCTCTCCTGCAGCTGCACAGGAGCTGGAACAGGATGGGTCATCATTCTCCTCTCCTTTTCCCTCCTACGGGTGTTTCTCAGCGTGCCAGAGAGAAGAGCAGCCACCTTGAGAGGCTTAAGTTATATCTGAGAAAAGGCATCTGAACACCACAGTCCCCTCCCTGCTTTTATATTTTTTGGGGAGAAGGAGAGAACAGTTGTTCAGTTGTTTTATTGCTATCAGTTGCTTTTTGTTAAGCTAGCACAACTCATTAACATGTCGATGTGTGATAGCATTACTGCCTGAGATTATTGACAGAGAGAAAGAAAAATGCAGTTTTAAAATTTTAGTGTAATAAGCTAAGCACCTGATACAGCATTCTCTAGAATTTTCATTGCATTCTTGACATGTGGGCAGTGATGTCAGCAGCCTGTATTATTTATCTGATTATTTATTTATTTAGTGATGTGTCTGATTTTTTTGGGGGGTGGGGGGAAGCAACTAATTTTGTTCCAATTAAGTTTAAATATCAGGCTACAGCCTGGTTTGGTTATTAATTAAAACTAAGTGTATTAATCTGAAGTTTTAGCCAATAGTAGCACAAATACATGCAATTTCAGAATATCTCTTTAAAATGCAGGGTCATAGAAAAAGTGTATTTTAGTTAAACTTATTTTTCTAACCCTTCTGGAAGAAATTAAGAATAACATCTGAATTTTGTGATAAAAACACACTTGCAATTTTTCAGAGGATTTAAATCTCTGGTAATTTATAAGAATGCCATTATGCTGTTTGAATTACAGTCTTTTATAACAGTCAGAATGAACTGACACTTTTCCTTTGTGCCTGAAAGGGCCAAATGTGTTCTGGATGATATCACTTCCTCTTACAGATGGAATTCAGTTCCATCTCAGCTCAGTTGTTTGCCTTAAATAATAACCATTAGAAGAAGGAAGATGCCTGTGCAGACAGATTGAGATAAAGTCTTTGCAGATGCAGTTTCCTCCCTTATTTGCCTGCTCCTGCCAATACATTTTCATTCAGCAACCTCACCTGAACTTCCCATGCTGGAGCTAAAACCTCTTCTTGCTTTTTCTGTTCTTACAAGTATACAGAGAAGTATTAGGGAGAGCAGGGAGCAATTACTCTCATTAATCAGTAAGATTATAACTTTTCTCTTGAGTTTCCTTTCCCAGAGCTAATCAGATCCTGGCTCTTTTTCTTCTGAAATATCTCATTTTTATGCCTCACATTTTAAAAATACTAATTCTAGGTCCAACAATGCTTGGTTAAAGTTTTAAGGGTGAGTGTAATTAATCACTGTGCTTGTGATAGCTCATACAGGATGCCCTTTCACAGTAATCCCTTTTCACTTACAGTTATGAAAATCTTTACCCATATTGCTGTATTTGTGTGACATTCGCCTCTGAACTGTTTATTATAACTTGGGTTTCAAAATACTTAATTTTTACTAGCATCTCTTGGGAAACTCAGGAGAGATTCATCCATTATATCGCTTGATGACTCCTCCAGCACTGTGCACTCCAAATTCTTGTTCAGAAATGAGGAGAATAGCTGTGTGTCTGCAGTCTTGCCATGTGTCTGGTTCTGTCATGATGTACTCATATGAAGTTTATTCCAAATCCAGATTCAGACCAAAGTGTGCCATTTGAGCAGCAAATCATTGGAAATGTGTATCTATATAGGCAAAAGGCATGGCAGAACTCCTTTCATAATCTCTTTTTAAGCCTCTTTCCTACAAGAACTGAGAAACTGCATAAACTCCAAGAAAATATGTGCAAATTGGCTTTGGTGTTAAATTGTAATCCACATGTTTATTTGTTGGATTTTTCAACACTGTTTCAGAGAGAGTGCATCACAAAAACTGATCAAGAAGAGAGGAGTTGTCATGTGCTGCCCTGAAATCCATTTCTTTGGAAACAGCCATAGCTTCTCTTTAACATACAAGTTTATTTTTCACAAATGAAACCTCTTCACTGGAGAGTTTCAAAAAATTGAAAGATTCTTGGCTTCACTTGAAGGGTTAGAGCTATTGTGAAATTCTCAATAGCATTAACACATGCCTTGTACAAATGGCATAATGCACTTTTGTTCTTTCCACCTGAGCAGTTCATCTCTGAGTGGCCATTATCTCTTGAGAAACACTTGAGCATTGCTATCATGTGCTGCAGAGTTTCTCAATATTTGGTGCATTCTAGTCAGTTGAAAACTGTCCTCCTCTTTCAGTTCTGGGTTTATCTTTCATTCTTACAGGTTTTTCATTTTACAGTTGTAGCCCAGTCTTGGGCTAGAGTCAGGTGTGACGAAACAGTAATCAGCATGTGGGTTGTTGGAATTTCTTCTGCCGTTTAAAAAAGCTCATTCAGAAAATCACATAATGACATGAATTGTCTAAGAAGGAAGTGCAGCATGTAAGGGAACAGGTCACTGGATTTGTGTTGCAGCAAGCTTCAGGACTTCAGGAGGGAATGAAGTGGGTGTGTGTTGTGCTTTTTTGTTTGTTTGTTCATTCTTTTTTCATAATTAAAGTCTTTGAAGGACTGCTGCTGCATTTAAACAAACAAAAGGTGTGAGGCACGAGCTTTTTAAGTTTTACATTTTCTTACCTTAATAGTTAAATCTGTGTAAACCTGCTTAGATACACCGAAGGTTTTTACATGATATGGGATAGTATTCAATCCATGTAGATCAGCAGTGGTTCTCATACTACATCAGTGTGTCACAGCAAGTAATCATTTGGGTTTTGAACCTGTGGATATTTGCCTCAATGGTAAATGAAGGAACTCTGAAGTCTGATTTCTCTCTGCATAGATAACATTGATAGCGTAAATCACACACTTCTGTCCAGTAAAGATCTTCATACTCAGAAGTAACTATACAAACACACGCACCTGTCACATAAATTTCAGGAATTTCTGCTTCTGTAAGCAGCATTTAGTATCTTGCAAGTTAAAAAGGGTGCGAACATCAGCTTTTCAGAGTGACATTGATAATTTTCTTTTGGCTATAAATCTGGGAACAAAATGATTAAATAGACTGGAGAAGAGAGGGGGAAATCTCAAATAAAAAGGCACTTACATTTATTGCATTGCTGGGTTGTTTTTGGGAGCAGGGTATGTCTCTTGAGACTTTGTTTCTTATCCATTTTATAGAGCTCTGGCCTCTTAACAGCACTGCTTTAATGACTTGTTCTTGGGGTTCTGAGCTGGAATCAGTGCTTGCCAGGAAAACAAGCCTGTTACAAAGAGGTCAGGTTTCATGAGACAGCAATAGACTTGTAAAAACAGATTTTATTGGAACAAATAAAGTCAGAATTAGGAAGAAACCAGAGATGTGCATAAAGAAAGGTACAGAAGGAGCAAGTATTGAGCAAAACTGATAAACAATGTATCAATTTAGATGATAGGTAAGCAGGGAGTTTTTTGTTTCTAAAACTGCATTTAGTGACGTCAATTAGTTTTTCTGAAGATTTTGTACAGTTTTTCATAGTTGTGACTTTTACTGTCTTTAAAGAAGAGTTTCCAGAGGAAATACATTGTTCCTGCTCAGGTGGAAATATGTTCTTTATATATCAGCTTCAATTGACATCTTGTGCTGGACTTTCTATGCAGGGTAGCTGAACCTGTTCTTGCTCACTATTGTGATGGCATTTTGTGTTCTGTGAAATACTAATTGCCCTCAGTTAGCTTTGTAGTTCTTGAGAGTGTCACTTCTGTCTTTAAATCTTCAGCTGTAATGTACCGAGTGCATGGAAGTAAATAATTCTTGTTATATACATAAATAAAAACTTAATATTATGTTTCTGTTGTCTCACTGTGTCCCTTTAAAGAATTGTACCAATATAAGAAAATTCTGGATGTAATTTTATAGTTCCAGTGGAGATTAACTTTTAAAGCTTTGCTTCAATAGGATTGTGTGATTACTTTTCTGCCTTGTTGCAATGATCCTTTTTCATGCCACTGTCTGTGGTGAAGCTGTGCTGCCAGATGGCTCTGAAACTCACTTTGCATTGAGTTTACAGAGATTGTTCCCTCTGCAGTTCCACCCTATGAGGGTGAAAATGTGTATGAAATTATTTGTTTAGAGTTATCCAAAAGGAGTTGCTTCTGCAGAATTGTTCTGTTAGTTGTAAGTAGCAGTAAATAAGCAAATAATTAACAGGTTTTGTATTACTTTCCCTTATTTTTTGAGCAAGGAAATTCAACAACTGAATAATTTCTTAGCTGTCTATTAGTTCCAGGGTATCTATTGATCTACCACTTCAGTTGGCTCAATATTGTGAACTCCTCAAGTCGTAGATGCTCAAAATGACATTGATGCTCTGTGCATCAGGTATCAGCTTGGTGACTGCTCAGGCTGTTGGGATAAAAGTGTTCTCACCTGCTTCAACTTATTTTGAGATTTTAAAAAAAAATTTGATTTCTTTTTCTTACCACACATGAACTTGTACAACTCTTAAAATGCTTTCTTTTATTAAAGTGAGTTAGGAACCAGATGTTGTTTTGGAAATTTCCTATTGGAGTTAAATTTTTTAAGGCCAGTCCTAAACTAGTTGAATTGATTTGAATTTTGTTAGTCTAATAGTTGGTATGGTTTTCAGCTGCATGCCAGTCAATTTGTATGCTTAATTCTATTTGAGTGTGTCATATTTATTTTCATTGAAATATTTTTTTAATGAATTTGGTTAAAACAAAGTTATTTTAAGTCAACCTTCAGCCGGTGAAAATGTGCTATTCAGCTAGGCTGACAAGGCAGCTAGATCCATCTTTTGTTGTATACAGAAATAGAAGGACTATTTGAAGTATTTCTGGGTATTTTTACGAGTTGATCTATGAACTAGAGTTTGATTTAACCAGGAATTTTTTTCTCACTTTAGTCCATTAAAATTGATGTTCTCTTATTTTTAGCCATTTCTGCATTTGAAGTCCAACCACTTTCAACTGAAGTCCAAGAAGGTGGAGTAGCTCGACTTGCCTGTAAAATAACAGCAAACCCTCCTGCCACTGTGACATGGGAAGTGAATAGAACAACTTTACCTTTAGTCATGGACAGGTATGTAGAGTTACACATTTCAGAGTGTATTTTATTCTTTGCTATCATTTTCATCCTGCTACAAGAAGAAAATTGGAATACTTGCAGTGCCATTACATAAAAAAAGTTCCATGTCAACTAGGGAAATACTAGTCATGGATATGTTGCTAATGAATTTTGAATAGGTGTTATGAGTGCAGACCGAAGTCACCTACTATTGTCTGCACAGTAATCACTGATCTTTGAATTCTTATTCATGACTTTTGTGTGCAAGTCATCCTCAGGATCAGGAATTGCAGTGGGGAACGGAATGGGTGAACTTTGGCTCTGGGAGTGGTTTGAACTAGCGGGTTACTTTTACTGAAGAATTGATGCTGAACTTGTTCCTCTTTAGAGGAACAATAAAGAATTATATATATCGAAAATTGAGTTAAAACACTTGATACCAAGGAAATTCTACGCAAGGGGTCTTCTCGTGAACTGATTAACTTGAAGAACACAATCTGCTGTCTGCTAGATTCTTTCCATATCCAGTTTGTGTT
>VZRF01004781.1:0-16945 GCA_013396875.1 Vireo altiloquus
CTTTTCCTAGACTCCGACAGAGAAGAGCCATGGGGTGTCTGGAGAGGATGACCCAGAGTTCAGTGGAACAAATTGGGTGATACCTGAGCCCCTTAAAGACAAGGGGAAGGTGCCACGGACAGCAGAGGCAGAGCAGTGGGGTGGCTGCAGTGGCTGAGGGGTCGTGTCAGACACTGCCATGGCACAGGAGCAGAGGTGGGGTCTGGAGGCCACACAGATGTCAGGCTGAGTTGGGTGTTGGGTGCGCACCTAGAAAGAGAAGGATGTAGCTGAAGGTTCTCTAGCTTGGTCACCTACAAGGTGATATTCTCCAAACCCACATCCGATCGCTGCTGAAAACCTAGGCTTTAAAGCCAAGGCATTTTTTCACAAATAAATCCATCAGAAGTCTCTGGTGTTGGCTTTTCCCTCCTGGATGGGCTCAGTGTGTTGGGTGCTCACATTTTCACAGAATTCCAGAATCACTGAGGCTGGAAAAGCCCTCCCAGCACATCGAGTCCAAGCTGTGCCCAATCCCCACCTTGTCCCCAGCCCAGAGCACTGAGTGCCACTTCCAGCCCTTCCTGGGACACCTCCAGGGATGGGCACTCCAAACCTCCCTGGGCAGCTCCTGCCAAGGCCTGAGCACCCTTTCCATGGAGAAATTCCTGCTGCTGTCCCACCTGAGCCTCCCCTGGCCCAGCCTGAGGCTGTTCCCTCTCCTCCTGTCCCTGTTCCCTGCCAGCAGAGCCTGACCCCCCCCGGCTGCCCCCTCCTGTCAGGGAGTTGTGCAGAGCCACAAGGTCCCCCCTGAGCCTCCTTTTCTCCAGGCTGAGCTCCTTTCCCAGCTCCCTCAGCCTCTCCTGGGGCTCCAGACCCTATTTTGTAACGTGGAGTTAGAGGAAATCCAGGCACAGCCCAGAATTTGGGGTTGAACTTTCACCAGCTGAGCTGTGGCGTCACTGCTTGAGTTATGTCCCAGTGGCTCTGCAGGTTTGCAGTGACACAAACCAGGAGTGTTTGGCCCATTCAGATCAATTCCTGGAGGGTTTCCATGGGATATCTGGCCCTGGAAAGGAAATCTGTGTAAACACACCTACCTGGAGCTGCTCTCAGCGCTCTGGGGAATGAAGCTTTTGGGGACATTGAAAATAAATGTCAAGAAATTGCAAGGAGAGTCACCTGCTCATTATTTTTATCAGCCCTTGCCAAAAGAATGCAGCTTTAGGTAGCAGGCAACAATGCTGTGAGAAGCTTTAAATGTCACATCTTTTTTCCCTTAATTCACACCAGGCAAAGGCAGCTGCTCGTTACAAGTTCCCGCTAATGAAGGACACGTGTAAGAGGGCTCAGAGCCCTGCTTGACATGCTTAGTGTTCATCACAAAGCCAGCCCTGCCTGCTGCAAGCTCCTCCAGCCCATGGCTGCTCTGCTGCTTCTTTGGGATCCAAGTGCAGAGCTTTGGGCTCGGAGGTGTGAAAAACGAGGTTCACTTTTGGTAAAATTTTAAAAGGTTTAATAAGGGGTTTAATAAAAGGGACAATAGGAGGCAGAAATAAAGAGTTAATACGGCCGGGTGCTTGGCACGATGTTAGAGGTACACTTCAGTTAACAAACTTTTTTTGTTAAATGCTAGAGTCTTATACATATTTATAGATTTCTATGCATTATTTAATTTTTTTTTAATTTTAAGTTTTTTTTCTTTGGTTACTTTTTTTTTTGCAAGTTTGTTTAAAATTTGATAGTTTATTGTAGTCTAGTTCTGCTGACTACATTTTTTTGGTCATTTTGTGTTTTACTTTTGATCGATAGATTTTTTTTTTTTTAGAGTCCATTTACATAATATGATATAATCCTAAGAAACCACACTACTTTTTAAAACAAACTGTATCCGTGCCACTTCGTTTTCTTACATTACACATGTGACATTCATTTTAATATTTGTGAAAAGCCAATAATACAATATGCAACCTTCCACTGTCCCAGATTGCTTCAAGCCCCAATGTCCAACCTGGGCTGACCAGGCCCCTCAGGCCTCCCGGGGACTCTGTGCAGGTGCAGTGTCCTGTCTCCATCCCCACGAAGGACTGGGATGAGCAGATACATCCCTGGTGAGCTCTTGGGGAAGTTCTCCCCACTAGGAATTAGGGTCATGGTGCATGGAAGGACATTCCCACTATGTAGTGGCAGGATTGGACATCCATGCCAGCACTGGGATCTCACTGACCACAGTGCGGAGGGCTGATAGCTGTGCTCCCTGATCTTATCAGGCCCTGCTGGGTCACTCTGTGCCCATGGAATGTCCTGCCCTCATCCCCATCCCCACAGAGGCCTGGGATGGGCAGGGAGCCAGGGCAGAGCCGGGCAGCTCCCTCTGCCCATCCCAGCTCCATCCAGCTGCCATCCTGGCTCCTCTCACAGCACTGACACCACCAGGGATGGAGCTCAGCCGCAGCTTTTGTCCACAGATGAGCAGGGATGAGCTCAGTGGGTCAGGGCGTGGTGCTGACAATGCCACAGTGGGTTCTGTCCCCACATGGGCCATCACTGTTGGACTCGATGGCACTTTGGGTCCCTTCCAACCAGAACATTCTACCAGCCTGTGAAAACCATCTCAGACTTCCCCCTCCGAACACACACTCGCTTTCCAAGCTGCCCAGCTGCCCATCTGTGCCTGCCTTGAGGAGGCTGCTCCTGCACTGTTCCCATGCCAGCACCGACTGGGACACGCTGGGACCCAGCTGCTGGGCCAGGATCATTCCCAGCCTCGGCGCTGCCAGACGGTCACGGCTGAACATTTAATCAAGCACTGGCATCCTGCGCCTGGCCAGAGCTCCTGATAGCTCTTGAGGAGATGGAAATGTAACATTTGAATGAATGGCCCTTTAATTACGCCCTGCTCTGTCCCTGCCCGTGCAGAAGCCCAGGGAATGCTAATGGAGCAGGGAGCTCCCACCCTCACCTGCTGCTGGGGGCCTGCACTGAGCACTGATTGAGCAATTAAGGCAAGGCAGGTGACTCCTGCTCTGCAGCCCCAGTGAAATGCTCCCTTCCAGCACGGGGGACCCTCTCGGATCACCTGTCCTTGGTGGAAATCCAGTTTAAGCTCCTGGATCTATGCAGAAGCCCGGCAGGAGAGGCCGTGTCTTAGTCAGGCAAATGCAGCATTTGAGCTGCACAATGAGCCTGGCTCTTCCAGGGATTTCATCCAAGCAAAGGCTTGGTCTGACCTTTTCTTCCTTGTTTTTTGGGGGGTTGGGGGTTGTTCCTGGGGTGGAGCTTGCTCTGCTCAGAGAGAAGCACCATCAGAGCAGACTACAAAAGCTTTAAAAAAACTCCCAAGGCCAAACATTTTTATAATTCCTTTGTAGTCCTCAGTTGGGAAGCAGATTTACTGTGCCACAGCCAGCTGAGCTGTCCCTGGAGCCCTGGAGGGGACATGGCACACACCTCTCCTTGCCAGGCTGGCAGGGGGTGATGCTGCAGCTCTGCTCCTTCAGGAGAGCACCAGTGCCTGAAGGGGCTCCAGGAGAGCTGGAGAGGGACTGGGGACAAGGCATGGAGTGCCAGGACACAGGGAATGGCTTCCCAGTGCCAGAGGGCAGGGCTGGATGGGATATTGGGAAGGAATTGTTCCCTGGGAGGGTGGGCAGGCCCTGGCACAGGGTGCCCAGAGAAGCTCTGGCTGCCCCTGGATCCCTGGCAGTGCCCAAGGCCAGGTTGGACATTGGGGCTTGGAGCAGCCTGGGACAGTGGAAGGTGTCCCTGCCATGGCAGGGGGGGCACTGGATGGAATTTAAAGTCCCTTCCCACCCAACCCATCCCATGGTTCTGAGAATACAGGAGAGGCTGTGTAAATCCAGGATTTATCTCTGTTTAGTGGAGGAAGGAAATGGAGATAAAGCATCAGCCAGGGTTTGACTCGAGACCTCGGAGAGTTTGCTATTGTCCTTTAAGCCAAATGAAAAGATGAAAAGGAGCCAAGACCTTTGACAAGGATTTGTTAATTGGGGCAGAGCATCTCAAACAGCCAACCTGGAGCTGTGTGAGCAGGATGGGAGGCAGGGATGGATTCCTGAGGGGGTGTAAGGCTCTTTGCCTCTTGTGAGGATGAGTTGGAGCATTTTGCATCAGCCCTCGACACGGGGGTCAGTGAGATCCCAGGCAGGTCGGTGTTGTCACAGAGCCAGGCATCGATATCCAATCCTGCCAATAAAAGTGGGATGTCCCTCGGTGCCAGTGACCCTGAGTCCTTTTTCCTAAGAGCTCACTAGTGTCGCTACAGGACACGAAATGAACACACAAACACACACACAGAGCACGTGGCTCAGGGCGCTGAGTTTTATTTTTCACACTGATATTTATAGATTCTCTAAAACCACCGTGGATTGGAGGGTGAGGTCTCCTCCTCTCCAGTCACACTGGTCAAACTAAAAGCCCATCAAATTCTCTTCTATCAAAAAAGGAATGCAAAACAGGAGAAAAGGTTATAGGAACACTGCTTTGTTTATATGAAATGCGTGAGAAAAACTGACTGCAAAAATGAAAACACCAGAAGGCTAAAAATCAGGGCGACACACACTAGGAATTATCTGCCCTCTTCTCCCGGCAAAGATGAACGGAAATAGGATGGTGGAAGGTGGAGCCTTGGGAGGAGAGGTCTGGCTGCCCCTCCAGACCTGCCAGACCTGAGCACAGCACTGAGCCACCACATCCCAGCTCCCCTCAGCCCCTTCTCCCACCTCTAGGCCTCCTTCTACACTCTCCAGCCCAAAGCCAAGTGCATCCAGTTGAGCCCCTCTTTCTCTGACCCTCTTGTTGAGGTCCAGGAAGCCTTTCCAAACCCAGCTGCCTCTTTGGTCCTGCCCTTGGCTCCATCCCTTGGAGCCTTCCGTTCAAGGTGAGCTTTGTCTTTCCCAACACCTCACCTGCATGCTGGGCTGGAGCTTCCATATCCCACCTTTCCCAGCCCTTCCCCTCCTCTGTGTGTCCTCCTGTGCTGGAGCTCAGGCAGGAGCTCCCTCTTTAGCCAAACTGAACTCCTTACATTCCTGAATGCTGGAAGGAATCGTTCTCCCGCTGGAGAAACCTGGAACACCTGCCAGGTTTCCTGAGCTCCTCTGCACTTCAGAGCTCCTATCCACCTACCAGGTCCCCCCAAAACCAGAGGTGCTTCCCTGTCTTGTGGTCACTGCCTCAGTGGCATCTCCAGAACATCCAAGGTCCCTGGGAAGCTCCAGACCTCCTGTGCCACAATTTGGGAGCTGGCTGACACCTCCCCTCGTGGGCTCTGCTCCTTTTCCTGGGCACAAAGGTCCTGCAGCACTTTGCTAACCCAGCCCAGCAGAGCAAGGCCATTATTCCCAAGCTGCCTGAAGCCACCAAGTGCCACAATTGTCTGGTCTCAGCCAATCTTCATCCAGAATCCTTCTAGACCCATCTCCTGCTGTTTTTTTCTCTTTAACTCTTCCCAAAGGCAATGTCACTCTTGTGTTCATCCTTCCTGCAGGTGCCTCCAGACCTTTCCTGTGCCAAACCAGGCTCTCAGCTGGCATTTGCCTCTCCCCAGCCCCAGGAGGGGCCACAGCAGCCAGAGCTCACTGCTGCAAACATTTTTAATGAGGGACTCCTCCCCACTGGGAACAGCCAACAGAGGCACTGGAGACACCTCTGATGGGTGGAACATCACAGGGATGGGACAGACAGCACCGGGAGGGAACAGAATTGACAAATCAGATGCGATGAAAAAACCAAAACTGAGGCGCCAGATGGATAAATAGAGATAAAAGGAGTGGCAGATGGACAGAGAGACAGATAAATCTCTCAATCAGTGCACCCATGGAAGAACTGCACGGGAGGTGCAGAGAGAAGGGAGAAGCACCAAAACCCCCTTAACTAACTAAATAAAAGACAATGAAAAATGACTGACCAAAAACTACAGGTGGGAACAACAACAACAATAACAAAAAACCCAAAACCAACAATGATTTTAAAAAAGTTGCTGGCCCCAAAATAATCCCAAAAATATGGCCCAGCTCAATAATAAGGAAAAATTGTTTGCCCTTGCCCTGTGCCAGTGCATCCCTGTGGTGCTCCCTCAGTTTCTACACCTAAAGGTCAGCCAGCATTGCAGGGAACGCTGAATTTAGGAACAGGGAAGGTTCACACAGGTCTGGTCTGTGCAGGAGGAAATGCCAGCATAGAGATGCAAATCAGCCCTATCAGGTCAAAATCCCATGAATCTTGATTTTTTATCCCAGCTGAGACCTACCCAGCAAACAGTGTGTGGGACAGGCAGCTCTTGCCCCACAGGCTGGGCTCACCAGGGACTCAGAGTGGCTGTGCTGGACAATGTCCCTCCTCATTTTCTTGATCAGCTGCAAAATCAGAAAGTGGAGGGGAAGTTTTTTCTCTTCCAATGAATTCATTTATTCCTTGAACAGAATTATTTTCTGTACAATAAATACTGGGATAACAAATCTTATGAGGATGGAGTGTGATGAGGAGAGGCTGAGGGAGCTGGGAAGGGTCTGGAGTCCCAGGAGAGACTGAGGGAGCTGGGAAAGGAGCTCAGCCTGGAGAAAAGGAGGCTCAGGGGGGCCCTTGTGGCTCTGCACAACTCCCTGACAGGAGGGGACAGCCGGGGGGGGTCAGGCTCTGCTCCCAGGGAACAGGGACAGGAGGAGAGGAAACAGCCTCAGGCGGGGCCAGGGGAGGTTTAAATTGGATATCAGGAAAAATTTCTTCATGGAAAGGGTGGTCAGGCACTGGCACAGCTGCCCAGAGAGGTGATGCAGTCACCATCCCTGGAAGTGTCCAAAAAAAGGTGTGGATGTAGCACTGGGGGTTTGGTGGGTTTGGTGGAACCTGGCAGTGCTGGGTTAATGGTTGGGCTTGGAGATCTTAGAGGGCTTTTCCAGCCTTAATTATTCTGTGACTCTGTGTGGATACACAATCAGATTTATGTTATGGATGGATATATTTCTGTGATACACACTCAGGTCTCTCTGGGGCCTCTCAGACTGTGAACTGAGCTGGGCTATAAATTGCAAAGTTTTTTATGCTCAGCATTAATGTGAAAAACCTTTGCCTGTCCCTGCATCTCACAGTGAGGAACCCTCTGCCTGCTACCTGCCCTACCCTGGGCTCCCCCCCAGCCAAAGGGAGGAAGGTTTAGGGAGTTTATAACTCCTGCTTTTCCAACCAGGAAAGTCCCAAGCCCAAGCACTTAGCTCTGGAGAGCTGCCTGGCTCTCGGAGGGCTGGCAGGAGCCTTGGAATCCAGCCAGGCTGATGTCAGGGCTTTCGTCTCCCAGGGGGACATGCTGCCGTGTGGGAATCTGCATTATCCATTCTGACAGCATGGCAAAGCAAAAGAGGAATAAAACTGACTTTAATCCATCAAAGCACCATCAAACCCTGGCTGTGCAGTTTGTCAGGGATACAAAACAGGAAACAAATATGTGCACAAATGTTGACATTTACCAAATATCCTTTTCTTTAAGGTCTCTGCTCTGGGGACTGCGGAGAGATCCTGGAGCTGATCCAGGCTGGGATGAGTCAGAGCTGCTCCTGCATGGTGGCAGAGTCCTGGGCTGGACAGGAGCCCTGAAACCAGGCTGGACACTCCTGCTAATCCTGGGGGAAGCAGCAACCTCCAGGGACAGCTACAGCCTCTCTCCTCTCCCAGGCCTGTTTGTTTGTGGAGTACAAACCAAGAGAACTGGACTCTGAGAGGAGTCACCACACACACATTTACTGCTGAAGGATGTTGGGACTTCACAGAATCCCAGGATGGTTCAGGTGGGAAGGGACCTGAAAGCCCATCCAGTGCCACCCCTGCCATGGGCAGGGACACCTTCCACTGTCCCAGGCTGCTCCAAGCCCCAATGTCCAACCTGGCCTTGGGCACTGCCAGGGATCCAGGGGCAGCCACAGCTTCTCTGGGCACCCTGTTCATCTCATTTCTTCAGCTTTCAGGAAAAAAAAAAAAATCAATTTTCCTGTGGAGCTTCTCAGCAAATCTGTCTAATAGGGGCCAAAGGAGAAGCACAGGAATGAATCACATCCCTTGGGGTGGTGCACACTTGGAAAGACATCGGATCTGGACACAACAGTGACATAAAGACAAAGATGAGGATGTCTGTGGAGCCAGGACAGCTACGGAGCCAGTCCTGCTCTGCTCCTTTAGGGACAGGATTCCCAGCAGCATTACTGGCAAGGTGTGGATGTGAACTCTCAGTGGAAAAAGGGCAAAGGACAAGTGAGAATTTGGTGTTATTCACTGGCCAGATGTGTGAATCTGCTGAAATTCATCAAGCTTTAGGTCTCTCCCCATCCCTGCAAGTGTCCAAGGCCAGGCTGGATGGAGTAACCTGGGATAGTGGAAGGTGTCTCTGCCCATGGAAGGTGGGACTGGATGAGCTTTAAGGTCCCCCCAACCCAAACCATTCCATGATGTGGTATTTTTTGTGTGTTGCCAAGCATTACCCAGCCCCACATCACAGCCAAAAGCCAGCAGATGTTGGCTTTGCCATCACAGGCAGAGAAGTCACTTGCCTCTGCAAGGACACCTGTGGCAGCAGCAAGCAGGTGGGACCAGGCAGGTGGGACCAGGCAGGTGGGACCAGGCAGGTGGGGCCAGGCAGCTCCTCCTGACCCCTACGTGAGAGCCTCAAACCCTAATCAGCCTGTGGGTGCAGGAATGCTCTGACCCATCCCGTGGTGAGGAGTTCTATCCTGGGATTTGCTGAGGAGCAGAAGCTCCTTGTGCCACAGGCAGGGTCACGAAACCCAGAGGTGAAGCATTTGAAGGTGAAGGGATTCATTAATTTCCAAGCCTGCAGTGTTCTTGGGAGCATCCCCATCCCCATCCCCATCGCCATCCCCATCCCTGTCCCTGTCCCTGTCCCTCCTTTCCCAGCCACAGAAGGCTGCCCAGGGCTGGCAGCTCTGATGATTCAGCCCTCAGAGAGCTGTTCTTTTCTCACATCCCCAGCTGCAAGAGTCAGGAGTTTACACGAGACACCCAGTCCTGAATGAAAATCATACCAGAGCCCAACTTGTGACTGCAGAGAAAAGCTGGAAACACAATTCCTCACATCATAAAAAAAAAAAAAAAGGCAAATAAACAGTGCCTGAGCTTATTAATTTTTAAAATCTCATTATTTTTGGACAGCATAATGTTGTCAGAGACCTGAGTCAAGTGTTTGGAGCAGGGGAGTTGATGAGGAGCTCTGCATTCATTGCAAGCAGAGAAGGAGCAGCACATGGGCTCCTCTGGAAGCCACCAGCGCTGTCTCCGTTCCCTGACACTGCTCCTGGTGTGGAGCTCAGAATGTTCCCTGTGGGCTTGGTCCCCACCAAGGGGATGTGGAAGGAGGTGGATGAAGAAAGGTGACACACCCACGGCCTCACCTCAGCATCCCCGTGCTGAAAGGTTCATTCCATGTCAGTGTGGCACTCCCTGAGCCATCCCAGTGGCTCTCCCAGCAGCCCGACAGGGACATTGTAGGGGTGAGCACAGCACCAGAGGAGAGAACACACATGGGAAGTTTTCGTGTGACAGTCTTGATTGCATCCCTAAACAGGGATTTCTGTATCTGACCTCGACTGCCAGATACTCAGCTGACTTTGCTCCATGTGGTGTTTTCCTTTTTTCCCCGTGATGAACTTTTAGGCAGGAGTGGCCTGGAGGAGGCAGGCAGACCCTGAGCCTGGGAAATGGTGGAGTTTGTCCCCTGGGGTCTGTTCTCCCCCTGCCAGGACACAGCCCTGAGCTGTGCTGGGTGCTGCCTCTCCAGCTACCCCCTTGGAATAATCCATCCCTGTGATGTTTGCCATCCCCATTCCCTCTGTACAGCACTCCCAGCATCCTGTCAGGGGCTGACCGAGGCAGAACTGCCAGAACAGCCCCAGTCTGAGCAGCTCCTGCTGGGACAGTGGCTCTGATCTCTGCCTGCTGGCAGAGCTGGCAGCTCCCAGGTGCTTTCAGCCTCTTTAGGATTGGTCTCAACAACCAGTGCTGGGATTAAACTTCTCTGTGCCATTCCACACTCCCACATCTGAAGTGAACTGGTCCAGACTAGACAGAGAAGCTCTTTGCCATGAGTCCAGAGCATCCAGTCCTGTGCTGGGATGCATCAGCCACCAGGAGTGTGAGTGGTGGGCTCAGGCTGCCCCCAGCACTCCCCTCCCTCCCAGGAACTCTCATGTCTCTCCCTGGACTTGGAACCAGCTTCCACCACCTCAGCTCAGCACAATTTTCCACTTGGGAAAACTCCCTGGGCACAGCCCTTGCCCCTTCCCCACTGGGAACTGGGAACGAGCTCAGCCCAAGCATTTTGCAGCTCTCCATGCTGGAGCCTGACTCCTCCCTCTGCCTTCCTGCCTTTTCTGGGATAAATTGGCTTGGAGTGACTGCTCTGTGTCCTGTGCCTGGGCTGCAGCTGGCAGGGAAGGGAGGCTGCTGGCTCAGGACAGCGAGGTCATGAATGAAGCTCTGTTTCCCTCGAAACATCGTGAGGCTGCTGATTGCGGAGCACGGAAACGTGTGTGTGTGAACTCCCAGGGTGTTCCTGCTGAAAGTGCTTGGAAAGACTTCCCAGCAGGAATCCCAGCTCCACTGGAGCTCTGGCAAGGATCAGAACACTCCTGGAGTATCACTGTCCCCCATTTCGCTTTCCTTCGTGGGAAGCATTCCCACCTTTGAGGAATGTGGGACTGTGGGACTTTGGGAATGTCCCAGACTGTGACAGAGCTGTGGTTCAGTGTGTGGAGTACAAACCAGGCTGGGAGGACTTTCTCACGGCTCCCATCTTGCTCCTGCTGGTTCATGCCAATATTTTCACCCTCCTTGTCCTTCCCAGAGCTGGGCAGTGCTCCCAGCACAGCTTTCCCAGTCAGCATGGGGAGGGGAGGGAGGCAGAGCATCCCTGCTGTGGGACCAGGATTTGGACTCTAGTGGGGGATGCCTGGAGATGTCCAGGGCACCCAGACCCCCGGTTTTGGCAGAGGAGGAGTCTGCTGCAGGGCAGGAAATTCCTGCATTCCCAGGAAATTCCCCACCCCAAGAATGTGCCCTGCCCTGGGGCCAGGCTGGGTTTGGTGGGGCAGTGGGACAGCCTGGCAAAGCCTGGAGGTCTGGACCTCCTCAGGCTGGAGGTCTGACCTTCATCTTCTCCCACCACAGTGATTCACAAGGATAAACCTGCGAGGACAAGGCCTCGTTCTTGAGCCATTGTTTCATGTCCATCCCACCCCACTCCCTTCCCCAAACACCTTCAGCCTGCACCCAGGCAGCTCAGAGCTCTGCTGGCACCCACACCCTCCCAGCTAACTGGAACCCCTCACCTGCTGCAGGGTTTGGGCCTCGTCTCATCATCCTCCAGCATTCTGCAGAGTCTGTCTGTCCTGCCACACGGACACTGCCCAGATCCAGCTCTCTCCTCACCAGGACTCGGACCTGGCTGTGCCCACTGGCACCATTCCACCATTCCATGGGCTCTCCAAGGGAAAGGCAGTGCTTGGAGCCCTCAGGAATTCCCTGCTCCTCGTGTCCCAGGCAGGAGGGTGATGATCCATGTGGAAGCCCCCAGCACCTGAAATTTGGGGATTATTTACAGCTGCCCAACAGTTCAGGAGCGAGGCTCCTCTCACGTCCTGAGGCTCGTGGTGGACTCACGGTGGGAAGGGAGCTGAGCCATTTCAGGAGGGGACATGGGACAGCACATGTTCTCCCACATGTCCTGAATCAGGAACTTGGGGACTGGCAGAACGAGAGCAGGAAAATTTCCTTTCAGCACAGAGGAGTTATTAATAATCTGGATGAGGGACTTGGTGCTGTGCCAGGTGGTTGAACAGGACCACGTGCAGGACAAGGAATTGGCAAAGTGCTGGGTGAGGCTCCATGTTTGACAGGACAGGAGCCTGTCCCCAGTGCAGAGAGTGCTGCCAGCTTGGCACACGGGGAGAGGTGAGGGCCAGGGATGTCACTGCAGCCACCCAAACACGGAGAGTGGGGCTGAGCAGCATTCATGCAACAACAGCTCTTGGAGGGCTGCACAGAGATTTGTGCATCCTGTTCCCCACCAAGGGCACCTGGGTGCCAGAGCAGGGCACAAAAGGAGGGACATTTCAGTTCCAGTGCCCCCACTGTCACAGACAGAGAGGGAACTTCATCCCTGCTCTCCTGGGCACCCTTTATCACCTGGCCATGAGCTCTTCTTCCATCACCCTCACACCCTTCCCAGCTCACCTGAACCCCTGACCGCCAGCAGCTCACCCATCCTAAAGCAGTGAGGGAATCCCACTGCCCGCTGTGCCCTTCTGCTTGTGCAGCTTTGTCAAGAAAGAAAGAATAAACAGAAGTTTTCTGGGCTGGGGAATTAAACTGGCTTAAAACCGGTGTGAGTTTATCGTCCCAGTGTGCCCCAAGTCCTGGTGTCACCAGCCTGGAACACCCGAGGCAGGTGGCACCCTCTGTGCTGGGCTGGGCCTTGGCCAGGGAGGGTCCACTGGAATTCCTGGAGCCACTGGAATTGGCTCTGCTGGACATGTGACACTTCTCACTCAGCAGCCACCCCTGTGACACCCCTGCTCCCAAAACCTGGCCACACAAACCCAAAACAACCCTTCAGAAACCCCCCATTGCTCACCAACCTGCCAGCTAGAGATTACTTTTTATTATTATTGTTATTGTTATCTTCAGTTTTCCTTATCAGTTCCTACCTGTCCTTGCTGCACTTCATGCCAGTAACCACAATTTTTTTCCCTTTCTCCATTCTGTGACATTTTTATTTTAACAGCTCCTTCCCTTTACCACTAAACCGGTGTGGACTTTCAGGCAAAGTCATCTTTCTTTGGGGTGAAATTCAGACCTCATCAGCCCTCATGAAAGAGCTTCGTGTCTTCATTCACTTTTTTTTAATTCCAATTTCCTTCCAAATTAATTCCAGTCCTCATTTTGCCCAGCTTTGGGAAATGAGTCTGTTTAAAGCACGGTGTGAGTGTGTTACAGACATGAATTGGTGGGGACTACTCTCTCTTTGCCTATATTAAAGATAATCAGGTCATGATCATGGCTCCCTAGGCAACCACTAACTTCCAGCACGGTGATTAATTAATCTTTATCCATCATAACGAGGTCCAAAATAAATTACCCCGTGATGGGTGCAGTACCTTTGCCGTTAGATAACGACCATCTCTAATGTGCAATAACGCTAACGAGGTTTGACTCCTGCCTCAGCAGGGCTGGGATTTCTCTCTCTGTGCCTCACGTGGGGGCTGCAGCTGCTCCTCCTCCTCCTCCTCAGCTGCCCGGAGGAAATCCCAACCCATTCCCAGCAGGAGGAGGAAGGGGAGAAGGCAGAGGCCTTTCCCAGGCGCTGGGGACTTGAGAGGGGTCCTGTGTACCTTTGGTATGCCAGGCATGCCAAGGTGGGATCCCAGACCTGGCTGGCTCTTCCCAGAGCTTTGCCTGGATTTTCCAAGCCTCTGGTCTGTATTTTCTTGGAGCTGATGGCCACGAGAGAGATGACATCCAGTGTGGGAATGCTGATGTTGTCATTGACAAAGAAAGGGGTGATAGAGCTGATGGCAGAGAGTGAAGCTCCAGAGACCTCCAAGAGGAGCTGGGAAAGGTTGTCAAGGGAAGCTATGCCCCTGGATCCCTGGCAGTGCCCAAGGCCAGGCTGGACAGGGCTTGGAGCAGCCTGGAATTGTGGAAGGTGTCCACCATGGCAGGGGTGGGATAGGATGAGCTTTAAGGTCCCTCCAGCCCAAACCATTCCATGATTCTGTGAAGAGCACACAACAGCCCCCTTGATCAATCAGTATTCTCTTGGCTGCTTTGATCTTTCCCCTGCCCTCTCCAGGATGTTTTCTTCCCACACACCTCTCCTGATGGGTCAGTTGGGATCTGAGCACCACTGGGTGCAGAGAAGATGCTGTCACATCCTGGAGTGGCACTTGTGGAATTCTCCTGGCAATGAGCACCAGGGAGAGCCGATGTTAACTTTCACGAGGAATTTGGGGAGAAGGGAAGGGAATTTGGAGCATATTAAGTCATTCCTTGTAACAACATCTCTTACTCACTTTTCTTTGGCCACAGAAACCCTTAACAGAGCAAGGCTCCTTGTCTGAAGGCTCTGTGATGTTATTGCAGAAAGCAATAACTGTGCTTTTGGGGCAGGGGGAATAAATCAATGGAATGATGCCAGGCTGAGGTGCTGCCACTGCTGGAATTTGATTCTGCTTTCTCTGAGGCAAAACGAGGCTCAAATCACGTTAACATGGCCAGAAAGAGCAGCAAAGCAGAAAATCTGTCTCTGGTGAGAGATCAAATGGCAAGTCAGTGTTGGAGGAACAGCTTCAGTACATCCTCAGTGAGGTGTTCTTGGGGACCTGGCAAAGGGACATCACCCAGGAACCTGCTTAACCCTTCCAGGGCCTCATCCACACCCCAAAGGATGCAGTTACACCCAGCCAAGCCAGGATCCTGTGCAAGGAGGGAAATAAGGAGAGGGAAAAGAGGGACAGGGCAGGAAAAGAAAAGCCAAAGAAGCAAGAGGAGCTGTACGAGGCTCTGTTCCCATCATCTTCTAGCCTTGTTCAGCTCTGCAGGGTGAGCATTGAACTCCTCATGTCTGGCAAGGTTCCTCAGGAGCTGGGTGAAGGAAGGGTGAGTTCCCTCATCCCAGTAGTGCAAGAGATAAAGTCCCACAGTCCATGATTGTCTTGAAGGATCATTTCTTTATATCTCTTTTTAGAATCACAGAGTTATGGAATATCCTGAGCTGGAGGCACCCACAGGGATCACCCAGCCCAGCTCCTGGCCCTGCACAGACACCCCAACAATCCCACCCTGGGCATCCCTGGCAGCAGTGCCCAAAGGCTCCTGGAGCTCTGGCAGCCTCGGGGCCGTGCCCATTCCCTGGGGAGCCTGGGCAGTGCCCAGCACCCTCTGGGGGAAGAACCTTTCCCTGAGATCCAACCTAAGGACCCTGAAAGCAGCCAACAGATTCTTCCTCCAGCAGTTTGGCCCTGCCCAGGCCTATTTGTTTTGTGTTTGGCTTTCTTGGTTTGCCCTCTGTGCACACAGAGAAGAGCTCTGTTAGACTTTGGACAGCTCAGATCTTCACACAGCCTCCCTTTCCCAGGAAATTCCTGGTCTTGCCCTGAGGGGTTGCTGTAAACCCCGGGGAGGAGTTGAACTTGGAGCCAAGGGATGCTCCACACTGCATGCCTGGCTGAGGGTGACATTCACTGCAGTGCAAAGCCCTTGGATATTAAGGAATATCAGGATTAAAATATCCTGATCCCATTCCTCTCCTCACCTGTAAACGTTTGCATGAGCACTTGGAGCTCTCTTCCAAGGCAGAGGGTGTAAGGTCCAGGTCAGCCAAGCCTGAACAAAGCTTCCTCCTGCCAGGAGTGTCCCAGCACTGATCATTCCATGAAGGACACTCTCTACAGCCCAATTAGAGCCTGGTTTTGCCAGGACTAGCACCCAGTGGACACTGGTACTGTTGGCAGTGTAGGAAATTGGCTGGGAGGGCTCAGGGATGCCCAGGATGGCTCCCCCAGGACAGGCTCTGGGCACATTTCTGAGTCTGCAGCAGCTTGAACACAAACTGAATTTTAATGAATAAAAGAAAGCAGGGAGGAGGAGGTGGTGGGGAAGAGGGAAGGGCTGAGAGCTCTGGGAGTCCAGATCCGAGGAGTGACCACCCAGCTCTCCCTGATACCCATCCTGGGTGAGGAATCCCCGGGGAAAGGGAAGAGTTCTGCTGTCAGCCCTGCCCCAGGATTGTTTTACACTTTCCTGTGGTTCCCTAACTCCGTTCTGCACTCTGGTTTTCCCAAACCTGCCCTGCTGCCCAGGGCAAACACCAGTCTCCCCTCCCCATTCAGAGCAACATGTCAGTGGGGAGCAGAGATGCTCCTGGGAGCAGCTCAGCTGCATTTCTTCAGACATCTCTGATAGCAGAGGCCTCCCTGTGCCCTGGAAGTGCCAATTTCTCTCTGTCAGCTGCAGACAACCAAGACAACGAGCTCAGGGGAGCAGGAGAAGATGGGCTGCATCTACTCACTCACAGCTCTGTTTGGACAGATAAAACCCAAGCAATTATTTCCACTTTTAAACATGCCAGGCTCTGGAGGCAGATCTGGGGAGAGCTGAGCAAGAGGAGCTGTTGGATCTCCTGGAAGATGCTGGTTTCAGAGCCACCAGCTTGTGCAGGGTTATGCACCAAGGGGACAAGGAGCAGGAGAATTGTCCTGCTCCAGCAGCAGCAGAGCTGCAGCAGCCTCAGCAGAAAGCTGGGTGCTGAGCACACACTCTTAAAATCAGGTTTTGGGTGCTGAACACTCTTTCATCAGGTTTTGGGCTGATTGTGCACAGGATTGCTGGAGGTTTCCCATTCTACTTCTTCCACTGGAGGTGGGTTTGGAAGAGCCTTCCTGCTCAGGTTAATTGTGGCAGCAAGAGACAGAATCTGTGGTGAGGGCAAACATCTGAGCTCAGTGTTGGTTCTGGAGCATCTCTGAGCCCCAGGGCCTCCTCTGGGGTCTGCCTGTGCTGGGAGCTGCTGCTGGACCAGGGGGATGGGAGACCAGCCCTTCCCCAAGGGTTAAGCTGCGCTGCTCAGAAGATGAGTTCAGTTACTTCTCATCGTCTGAGCCTCTCTAATGAAACCTCCTCTCCCCGTTTGAGGTAATCTGCCTTTGATCAAATCCTCTTCTCTTCTGATGAGAATACAGCACAGTAATCAAGGAGCTAATCTGAGCCAGAGCAGGCTCCCAGACCCCTCATCACCCTCATCCAGTGGCTTCCTAGCCTCCCTCTCCTCCCTGGTCCGTGCCAGGAATCCTCCTTCATCCTGCTCCTGCATCCTGCCCCTGAATCCTGTCACTGCATCCTGTCCCTGGATCCTATCCCTGCATCCGACGCCTGCATCCTGCTCATG
>VZRF01004781.1:17018-45884 GCA_013396875.1 Vireo altiloquus
CCTGGATCCTGCTCCTGGATCTTGCCCCTGGATCCTGCTCCTGGATCCTGCTCCTGGATCCTGCTCCTGGATCTTGCCCCTGAATCCTGCTCCTGGATCCTGCTCCTGCATCCTGCTCCTGCATCCTGCTCCTGCATCCTGCCCCTGGATCCTGCTCCTGGATCCTGCCCCTGGATCCTGCTCCTGGATCTTGCCCCTGGATCCTGCTCCTGCATCCTATCCCCGGATCCTGCCCCTGCATCCTGCCCCGGATCCTGCTCCTGGATCTTGCCCCTGGATCCTGCTCCTGGTTCCTGCCCCTGGATCCTGCCCCTGGATCCTGCTCCAGCCCCACCTTGCAGAGCTCCTGGCAGGGCCCTGCAGGCACTGGGCTCCCAAAACAGGGAGCAGAGAGTGCCTGCCCACACCTTGCCTTGAGTGAACTCTCTCCAAACACCCAAGGGGCCTTTAAACTCTAAATCCAGTTTTATTAGAATGTAAACTTGAATAACCACATTTCTGGGAGANTGGATCCTGCTCCTGGATCCTGCCCCTGGATCCTGCTCCTGGATCTTGCCCCTGGATCCTGCTCCTGCATCCTATCCCCGGATCCTGCCCCTGCATCCTGCCCCGGATCCTGCTCCTGGATCTTGCCCCTGGATCCTGCTCCAGCCCCACCTTGCAGAGCTCCTGGCAGGGCCCTGCAGGCACAGGGAGCAGAGAGTGCCTGCCCACACCTTGCCTTGAGTGAACTCTCTCCAAACACCCAAGGGGCCTTTAAACTCTAAATCCAGTTTTATTAGAATGTAAACTTGAATAACCACATTTCTGGGAGAGGAGGAACTCAGTGACCAGGTCAGATGGACTAGAAATAAAAAACAGAGTTATAAACAACTCTTTCCCTTCCCTCTGTGCCCCCATGGCTGAGTCTTTACCCCAGTTTGGTTTAGTCAGTGGCTCTCTGAGTTGTAACAGACTCTTTCTTATGGCATATCTTTCCCTTTCTGTCACCCAAACCCTTGCCCAAGATGGGAAAATGCCGTTCCACCGCATGGAAAATGCACTGTGCAGGATCAGGAGGGTGACTTGGGAAGAACAAGATGCACCCTGGCTGCTCTGTGGCTGACAGAAATTACAGCTGAGGCAGGAATCTCCTTTGCTTTTCCATCTTTCCTCCCTTGAAGGAAGGACAGAAGTGATTTTGTGGGGATATCCCTGGGAACACACCAGGAGTGTGGCCCTGCCTTGCTCCTTGCACAACTTGAGCTGTGACCCAGACATGACGCCCAGGCCATGAGGGTTTATCCAGCCCTCCCTGGGAGTGAGTCCTGGCAGGGCAGAGCTCATCACAAACACTGAGCAGCACTTCAGGTGATGAACGAGCTGCTTTGCTCCCAGCACGATCCACACACTCTCCTCATCCCACGTGCTTCCCTCCTCGGGTGAGCACTTCCCCCTTGAAGAGGCAGAGCTGTGGGACTTGAAAATGCAAATTCAGGCCTCAACATCCAAGAAGGAACATGGAAGCAAGCACTCCAATGGCTGAGCCCCTGCAAGGCTCCTCACACGGAGCAAGAGGCACCTGAGGCTCCTCGAGCACCTGAGGGAAGGTTTTTGCTCTGCTCAGCAGGAGCTGCAGCCCTGGGAGCAGTGCTGGCCTCACGCAGAGTGCCAAGTGCTGGTTTGCTAAAAATGAAACTCCTTCGATGGTGGGGAAGATGAAACAGGGAAACCTTATAAAGATGATTGCTCGACAAAACATTCTGAAAATATGAAGCCTGTAAGTGAAGTGGAAGTGAAAGCTAGCTTTGAGATGTAGGATGCCGATGCATTAGTTACTGAACAACCCAAAAACAATGAGCTGGGCAGCTGAAGGAGAATCCCTGTTGGTTGAACAATGTCCTTAGCAGAGAAAGAGAAGAGTCCAAGGTTCAAGACTCTGCCAGTTGGGCAGGGAAGACAAAAAGAGTTTAGAAAGTAGCTTTTAGAAGTTCAAATGTAACACGGGATGGAAATGTAGTAGTTTTGATAGGCTGTATGTAAATTCTATAAGATTTGTGTCTTTTACTGGTTGGATGCTGTAAGATTACCATATTCAGTATAGGAAAGGATAGAATGTCATGTAACCAGATTTTAGCCCTCTCTAATGCATGCTTGAAGCTGTGGCTGGCAGCTGAAGCAAAGCTTTTGTACCCATGACCTGCAAATAACTCTCCTGCTTCAAGAGCTGTCTTAGATTGCAGAGGTCTCTTGCTGTCCTCATCCCATCTCTCTCCCTTTATTTTTTCCTACACTTCACCGATTTCCAGAGGTGGGGAATCCAGGAGTCCATCCCAGGGCTGCATTCCCCAGCAGTGGTGCTCAGTTTCACAGCAGGGTTGCCACAGCAGGCAGAGAGTCCTGCTCATCCCCTGGCTCCACAGCCTCTGGGTGCTGCAGTGCCGAACCCTGGGATGAGGTGGAATTCCCACCAGAGCCTCTCTCCTGTTTTTCTGCATGTTGGAGGAGCCCTGTGTCTGTCCCACAAGGGTGGGAACACAACTCCCTCCTCCAGCAGGAAAGGAGAAGTGGCCAATGTCTGTCCTGCACCTGGGCATCATTTTTCTGCTGGATTTCTCCTGCTCTTCCCACTGGGGGCTTCATCCTGCTTCGTTCTTCCTCACAAGGACCAGAAGGAGCATCCCTGAGTGCCTGGTGTCCATGGGGGTTCTGTACTTCCCTTGGGAAGAGCAGCCTGCACCCCACATCCTCCTGGAGCAGCCTCTCCTCTGTCATTATTCCCACTGGACTCAGGTGGGCACACCCACAGGGTGTGAGATCCTGGGCTGGGGGCTGTGCTGTGACCCTGGCACAGGATCCAGGCTGGCACAGGATCCAGGCTGGCAGGTCAGGCTGGCAGTGCTGAGTGGGACAATCACAGCAAAACATCTGCAAATGCAGCCCTGCAGCAGCACCTGGGTCCTGCTCTGCAGGACTGTCAGTTCTGGGGTGTTGGAAATGTTGGGCAAACAATGCTGGCACCATCTGGAAGATCTGGTGGATGATCCAGTTGAAGATGTCCCTGCTGATTGTAGGGGTTGGACCAGATGGCCTTTAAAGATCCTTTCCAACCCAAACTATTCCATGAAAACTCGCAATAACTCACTGCTAAATTCAGGGATTAAACCCACTCTGTCGATTTAACCTCTGTAGTATTTATTTTGTTCTCTTCTTTCCAAGGGGAAATTTCTCCCAGTGCTGCCCATTATCTCTTATTGATCTGAAACAGAAGCACGACAATAAAAAAGGTAATTTCTGGTAAAATCCACAGAGCAGGAAATGAACTGCTGCACATCACCAGCGAGTCCTGGCAGCTGAGCCTGAGCTCAGTGCCTGGAGACCCCAGGATTGTCACCGTGGTGGGGCTGAGTGGCACAAAGCAGCAATCCAGCAAGTGTGGAAAGAGTCTCACGGCCCTGGGACGCTTGCAAACCTGGTCACAAATTCTGCAAGTGCTTGATTCAAACCATGCCAGGCGCAGGAAAGTCACTGACTCATGGAATCACGGAATCACACAGTGGTTTGGGTGGGAAGGGTCCACAGAGCTCATCCATTCCCATCCATTCACCTTCCACCATCCCAGAGTGCTCCAAGCCCCATCCGACCTGGCCTTGGACACTTCCAGTGTGAATAAGGCCCTTCCCTTCTGCACAGGAGCCAGCAATACCTCCAGAGAAAACAACATTCGTGGCTTTAGGACTTCTCTGGAGCTTGTGAACCTCCTCTCTTAAAAAATTAGAAAGAAATGGCCAAAGTTTGGAGTGCCTCTCTCCAGTCCTGCCTATGGTATGGGGCTGGCTGGGGCCATGCTTTCCTTGCCCAGCCCTCATCACTGTCACTCTGGGAAGAATGGGGACAATTCCTCAGGGACATGCTATATCCAAGAGAAATCCTTGACAAGGTGAGCAATGTGTTTTACACCAAGAAGGAGCCTCTGTCCATCCCAGGAAACCTGAGTGCTGCAGTGGAAATTCTCCACAAATGCCCAGAATCTACCAGACTGATTGTGTAATTCTCTGCCTGGATGGAGGATGTGGGTGAAGAACTCCATGGCTTTCCTACCCCTGGGTCAGAGCAGCTCTGCTGGGCAGGGTGGCACCCAGGGCCCTGCCCACAGCCTGGCATTAAAGCCCAGGTGTAGCTCATAAATCAAAGGTTTTCTTGCAGAGGGAAAGAGAAAGAGATGAGATTGTAGCCACATCCCAGTGGGATTTCAGCTTTCCCCTGTGGGAGGGCACAGCCTGGCTGCTCCTCCTCTGCTCCTCACACACGAGTTGTGGCAGGTATCGGCATTTGTCCTGGGTTGTGAAGTAAGATGTGACCAAAAGCATATATTCTATCACCATCTTCATGAGCTGTTGGGACCACGTGGGGCAGTGCTCCCTGCCTCCTGCCTCTGGATTATCTCCTGTTAATGGAACCATCAGTGCCCTGCCCATGGCTCACAGATAACTCTGAACTATCTCCNTATTTCTCCTGCCTTGTTTATATATATATATATATATATATATTAGTAAAGAACTGTTATTCCTGTTTCCCATATCTTTGCCTGAAAGTCCCTTGATTTCAAAATTATAATAATTTGGAGGGAAGGGTGAGGAGGTTGCATCTTCCATTCCAAAGGGAGGCTCCTGCCTTCCTTAGCAGATCTTTCAAACCAAGACAGCATTGCTCTGTGATGCTGTGGCACATCCCTACTAAAGCTTTCCAGAGGCTTGGACCCCTCCAGGCTCTCCAGGGGCACTTGAGAGCTTCATCCGTGGGGCCCAAGTGCCCTGTGGCACCACCTGGACATGGGCAGCATGTGGGGCTGGAATCAGAGAACACGGAATAGCCACAGACTAAAGATCTGCAGCAATAATGAGGGCAATAAAACTGCTTTGGGAGCCTTGTAAAAAGGGGTCCAGGGGGATCCTATCCAGGTCTGTATTCCTGGGATAGCCAGCTGAGTATCTCCTTTGCGAGGATGCCAAGGACACAACACAGGCTGATCCCTCCTCTCCCCCTCAGGGCTGTGAGAGCAAACCTGAGGAGATTTGGTCATCCCTGCCCAGCCTGGTTTTGGAGAGAGGCTGAAGCAGGAGCACAGGAGGTGCTGACACTGGAGAAAGGCCTGGATTTGCTGGGTCTTGTGTGGGAGCCACAGAAAACCCCAAAAAATAAGTATTTGAATGCTTTAAAATGCAAAACTCCTGGAGTAAAATGCTGCCGACTTCAGGAAACTCCTGGGTGCTGAGGGGTTCCAAAGGGATCTCACCTGCACACGCACACCTGTATTTATCAACTGTGGTTGGAAAAAAGGAGGAAAACCCCATCCCAACCTCACTTCCCACTCAGCCCATTGCCTGAGGAGTGCTGTACTGAAAATTCCATCAAGGAATTCTCCTGGTGGATCTTGAAAGCTGTGGAAGGCAAAGGTGTGGCCAGTGGTGGAGCCAGAGCTGTGGAGTTGTGAGAGCACATCTAAGGGTGGAAATGTCTCTGCCGAGGATTTAAGCTTTGGCAATAACGCTGCATGTTTGCTTTGGAGGGATCGTCCCCAAAATCACAGGGAAAAGAAGGAATTTAGAACAATGGGACTAAAGTCCCCTGAAAAAGGGCTCAAAAATGAGCTGCATGCAGGCTTAGGACAGCATTAAGATTCGTGAAAAGGAGATGTGTTTCTGCTGGCAATTATTGTGCAAAGAGTGCAATTTAAAGATTCTCACTGAAATGAGAAATAAAATCTGGAGCGATAACAGAATGAAAAGCCAGACTATCACACACCTCACCCGGAGAGCCAGGCAGGGAAGGATCAATCAGATTTCAGCCCTGCACACAAAAGAAGCGAGTTCTGCCTTTTATCAGCTCAGGCAGCGAGGAAAAAGGCCTCAGGCAAAACCCATTGTACAGGGAAAGTCCAGAGAGGGAAGCAGCAGCTGATCCCAGGGGAAGGCCAAGCAGGACAGGACCCTGCAAATCCACAGGAGGAGAGGAAAGGGCCTCAAGCTGTGACAGGGGAGGCTCAGGTTGGACATCAGGAGGAATTTCCTCATGGAAAGGGTGCTCAGGCCAGGGATGTGTGTGAGCAGTGTAACCTTCTCCAGGGAGCCAGAGAGGGGCCAGGGCAACTCTGGGACCCCCCAACACACAAAGTGACTCCACCCCAGAGCAGAGGATGGTCACTCACAAGGAAACAGCCCCCCTCTGGCATCACTTTTTTCCCCCTTCACTGATTCTTCAAGGCCTTGGAAAAACTCATATTGCACCCCTTGCCACCTGCGTGCTGGAGCAGCTGCCAGAGCAGTCAGTGCCATTTTCAGCCAGAAGTTCTTTCATTGAGGACAGACTTGAACATAAAAAACTCTAAAATATCCTTACTAGGTCTGTAAAGAGCTTTTTAGCCCCCAGATTCCCTCTCTCCTCCATTTCTGCTGGCACTGGACCCCTGAGATGTCCCTGCCTCTCCTGCTCTGACCTTCAACTTGCTGTGCTTGGGATCTTGGCTCTTTAAAGGACAGTCAGGACCTTTGCAAAGAGCCTGGAAGGAGAAGTTCCTCCTGCTTTGAGGCAAACACAGCCCCTAAAATAAGCTTCTCCCTGGTTTTCAGGCAGGTTCTCCACAGCGTTCTCCTGCAGCCACTGCACACTGCAGGGCTCAGAGGCTCCTGCTCTGCTCAGCGGTGGCTTTCTGCCTCCCTTCTTCCTTTTCCTCCTCCAACCTCCTGCTCTGTGACTCTTCCAGAGCATCCTCATCCTGTGACATAAAGACCCAGCTGGGACCTCTCCAGCTGTGCAGCTTGAGATGAGCATCGAGGCTGTAATTCCCCCTAAGGGATCAGAAACAAGAACAGCTGGAAAACTTTAACCCCTGTAGGACTGCAGCCCAAGAGCCACAAGTGTCCCTGCTGAGCAGAGAGGGCAGGGCTGGGCTGTCCCAGAGCCCCAGGCCCTGCTGCATGGTCCTCTCACGTGTCACAGTGTCTGGGGGCTGCAGTGACACGGCCAGGCTTGCTTCGAAGAAAATTCAGACCCCAAGGTCCTCTGGGTCTCTGTGCACTCCCACAGCCAGATTGCCCTTGCTCCCAGAAAGAACCCAGCAGGGTGGGACAGGCAGGGAACAAGCAGATCATGGAGAAGCTGTGGAAAAGTGCTCCAGGAGCCAGGTCCTCCTCTGGCAGAGCTGACCCCACCATCAGCCAGACAGCCACCAACTCCCCACTGATAAAAGTGACTAATCAGTCCACCAGGAACAAGCTCCTCCTTAGCCTCAAGGGTTGTTATTACAATCTGTGGGGTGGCTGCTACCTCGGAATTGCTTCAGAAGTTATGGGGTAATTACTGAGTGGTGGCAGGGAGAGGAAATGATGGAGCATCGCCCTTGTTTGAATATGGGAGGGGTTTTATCCACCTGTGCTGTGGAGGGCTGAGCAGTGAGGGCAGCAGGAATTGAAACAGAGACACAAATGGAGTGACTGGGAGGGCTGATGTGTCCAGGAGCAGAAGCTGCTTTGGGGGTAGTGTGTCCAGGCTGTGCTGACCCACAGGAGCAGGGCTGAGATGAACAAGCACTGGGAATATTTGATGTGGAACTGGCCACGGGGCAGTTGCAGCTCTGTTCCTCGGGGAACTTGCAGCTCTGCCTGCAACACGCAGATATTTCCCACTGCTTCCCAAAAAACGCACTGAATCCCAGATCCTTGTGCAGATCTCCCTGCACAGCCCAGCACTGCCCCGCTCAGATCCCACAAATCAATGCCTGGTAAGTGGACAAGGATGGAATTCCATCCTCCTGCCTCCCCAGCCCTGGGTCCCTATGCAAAGGCCACCCAAGGGTGTCTCAGAGGGGTGATGGTGTCTGTGCCCCACAGGAGAGACACAGTTTGGAGGCCAGAATAGATCCTGCATCCCAAAATAGGGAACAAAATGAATGGCAAGACATGAATCACGCAGCGCCTTTGTCAGAGCTCCGAGCCCTCCTCTGCCAGATCCAGGAACCCTTTATCATTCCGTTTGGAAAAGTGAGTGAAAGACCTGGGGGAGAAAACAGGAGGCACAATTCAGTTTTTTTCCAGGAACAAGGACTAGAAGATGAAGACATGGAGTTTGGCATGAAACAGCAACTGAATCACGAGTGTAAGGTTTGAAATGGCCTCACAGACTCCTCGTTCTGAGTGGTTAAAAAGCTGCATTTTTGGGAAAAGCCACAAGCCAGGCTCTCCTCCAGGCTGCAGACCCCCAAGCCTGGCAGGGATGCTGCTTGCAGCCCAGCATTCCCATCCCACGGAGCATGCAGCTGGAAACACCACACAAACCTGTCAACCCTCTCCTCTCAGCCTTGTCCTTTGTTTACCGACACAAGAAGATGATTTTGCCTCTCTGGGAAGTCCTTGGAGGGCCTGGATTGGGAGCCTGCTGAGGAACAGCAGCCAGGCGTGACCTGTGAGTGCTGACACACGGACACAGCGAAGGATGAAGGCTGGGACAGGTGTCCCCAGGGGGCTGCAGGTCCCCAGGAGCCTCGCAGGGAAGTGCTCAGCTCATGGCCCCTGCCACGCCAGGATGCAAAACTGAAGGCAAAAGAAAAGAGGCAGGAGAAATGGAAAAAACGCACCTGGAAAAAAAACCAAAGTGAACCTGTTTGTGTCATATTGTGGTGAGCAGGACTAAACAGTGTTTGGAATGAACCTTAGCTGTTTCCAATCCACAACATGCATAGAATTCCAGAACCTTCTCCCATTAATAGTTATGTAACATGAAAGTTCCCCCCAACCCTTCCTTACTCTTACTACAAGCACTTCCCAATATTAATTACCCCTCTACCTCACGACTAACAATTTAAACAATTAATGCAATAATCAAAAACCCTCTCAGCTACAAAACCCAACTCCAATGGTTCGCGTATAACACTGGAGAAGTCATTTCTCTCTGCACTGCCAGAAGCACAGAATGAACTCTTGGTGCCTGGGGTGCTTCTGGGCGACACAGTTTTCAGCAGGAATCAAAACAGAGACGCAGCAGAGAGCCCTGGAAACAGAGTCACTCACAGAAGGCTTTTCTTCTGTTTTCTTTACCCAGAAAAAAATAAAAGGGATTATTTGAACTTGTGGAAAATGATAGCAGGAGCGAGGAGAGCAGCACAGTCCTAGGGCAGAGCCCACAGAGACTCTTGGCCCTGTTGATCTCTCTGAGCTCCTGGATTTTCACACATTTTCCTGCATCTTTAGCCTCTGCCACAGATCAGAAACTCCGCTAAGCATCGTTGTTTAATTGGGTTCCTTGGATCAGCTGCTCCTTACCTGTCTCACTCTCGTAATCCACCCACAGGCTCAGTTTGGGATCTGCACTCCTAGGGAAGGATTTTTCTGCCACCGCCCACTGCTGCACTGGAATTGACCCCCCCAGTAGCACACAACCCCAATTGCACTGCTGGGGAGATTTATTCCTATCACTTAAAATTCATGTCCCCTTTGGGTGCAGAGGTAATTAAATCTTACTATCATTATTGTGTAATAAAGGGCAACTGAAATTTGTTTAGTATGTGCTGGGTGAGAGGTGCTTCATTATAAAACTCCCTTATTTATCCTCAGGGAACAGTGCAGGGAGCAGAGCAGCAGCAAGTGGAGAAGCAAAGCTGCCTGGGAGGGGAGAGCACATTCCTGGTGCCAGTGGTGATCTGGGGAGTCAGCCAGGACCCCGAGGGGCTGATGTGGCATCTGGGGACATGGGATGAGGAGGGAATGTTGTCACTGCAGAGCTCGGTGCTGGGACCCCTGTCAGCACAGGAAGGCAGAGCTGTCGTGACAATCAGCTCCTCAGAGAAAAGCTCAGGAGAAAAGCTCCCTCCCCTGGGACACAGATCCTGGGTGTATTTTAGTAACACTGCACATAAATCCTGGCCCAGATTCATTCACCCAGATCTGTGCAGGAGGCACTGGGAGGGCCGGCTGCAACACGATTTCATGATCCGGGGAGGAATCTGTCTCCCACTGAAAGGAAGCATTTCCAAACAGTCCTTTAAATTCAAGGTTTAACTTCCCACTCTTGCAAAGCCCATGGACAAATGGAAACACTCCCCAGCACTCCTAACCCTGCTGTCCCTGGGAAGCAAAGCCCACAAGGAATCAGGAAGTTCATGGGCAAAGAGTTTTAAAGCTCCTTGAGAGCCATGCTTTTCTCTGAGGACCTTCCTGCTGGGAAAGCACGTGAAGGCAGAGCCTCCTGCCCATTTCCCACCACACTTGTGCTGCACCAGTGGCTCTGCTGGGAGTATCTCAGCGGGACTAATTATAGGGATCCCCTGGAGGAACAGGAGCGGGGCTGGCTGGGATTGTGCCGTTGATGTCACAGCTCTCGCAGGTAAAGAGCAGATGCTGGCGCTTCCCGAGGCCTGTGAGTCACTTCCAGCCACATGAAGCTCTGAGCCTTGTGTGATTCAGGGGCTGATGAGCGAGTTGGATGAGGGAGATGAAGGAGAGTTGGACAGGGGAGATGAAGGACCTGATGTGGTGCTCTGGAGACACTGCTCTCATGTCTCAGCTGCCTCTCACGTCTCCCCTGCACCCCAGGGCTGGATGCAGATGGGAGAGGATGGTGACACACTTCCAGGGCTTGAATCAGCTTTTATTCCAAACCTTTATCCCTTTTGATAACACACAGCATTTTTCAGAGGTGGCTTTGAGCTATTCTTTTGCTATTGTCGCACAACCTCTGCAAAAATACTTCAATGGCACCTTTGATTGATTCAGGGACGGCAAAGGCAGGAGGAACAGTCAATCAATCAACTGCTCTGAGCTCCTGTGTGGCACAAGGCAGATAATCCCACCAGGACACCCCACCTCAGGACCAAAGGCTTGCCTCTGACTAAATTACATCCCCTGGGAGGGTTCCCAGTCATCTCCTCTGAGGGGATTTTTTGGGAGCTGAGTCACCTCCCGTGTGTTCCATGTGCTTTCAGCAGCACATGACTGCTTGCACAAAGGGCTGTGGCAACAAAATCCAGCCTGGTTTGGCACCAGATCATGGCTGCCAGAGATGGAAATTTCCAGAACTTCCCATTTCCCCTCTCCAGCCATGGCGTGGGAGGTCATCCATGAGGGGTGGCAGTCTCTGATGTGGAGAACCAGGACAAGTCTGTGCTGGGGAGCTGGAATGGGGGGGTCAGGACTGCTGGCATCCCAGTAAAGCTGTTTTGGAGTGGCTGTGCATTCCCACAGTCCCATGGACATTCTGACCCCATGAAGATCAGCACTGTGTTCACACCAGAACAACCTTTCTCCTTCCTGCTGGCATGGGGCTCTTGGGGCAGAGCCGGGATCCCAGTTCCAGTGCCATCCCAGAGGGAGAAGCCTGTCTGGACACAGGCAGTCCTGCAAGGGCAGCTCTGGCTGGTGCCAACCCTCACACGTGAGGAGGGAGCGCTCAGAAACGCTGGAATTCACATGGAACCATCCCCACGGGAGCTGATGTGGATCTGATCATCAGCCCCTGTGCTCTGTGGAGCTGGCACTGCCCCTGCTCTCATTGCTCCTGTGGGCACAGAGAGCTGCTTTCCTCCCCCGTGACCTCCTCTCCAGGCATTCCAACCACCAGCTCCCCCCTCTAGGAATGTATTCCCTGCAGGATCCTGCTGCGCTCCAAGGAACCTGCCTGTCCCTGCCTCATCCCTCGGGAGCTCTCTGGAGTGACCCTGCAGCTCACACCTCACAGCAGAGCCGATGGAGCCCTGCCCTGGGAGGAGCAGGGAATGTCAGACCCTCCTCCCAGCCTGCTCCTCAGCACCGTCCCCAGATCACCCCCATGGCTTTCAGGCAATGATTGTCCCCTGACCTGTGAGAGGGGACATCCTCTGAGCCACCAGGATCCCATTCCTGAACAGATGCCATCTGTCAGAACAGAACAAGGCCTTGGCCACACCACAGGAGTTGCAGAAGCTCCCCTCTGGGAACCCAAGCAGTTTCTGCAGCCTCTCCCAGTGCAGCCACACTTTTGCTGTCAGGTTGATCAGGAGAGGGATCCTGACCTGGCTCGTTCCCCTCCGTGGGAAGTGGCAGAACCAGCAGGGCCACAGGTGTTGCTGGCACTGCCCTTGTCCTTGCAGCCTCCCTTGAGAGCTGAACCACACACAGGTGAGAAAGCTGCAGGCTTGTGGCACCTGGGAACGTGGTTTGAGGGTGATTATAGTGGTGCTGGGCTGATGGTTGGACAGATGGTCTTGAAGGTCTTTTCCAACCTTCATGAAAGGCATCGCTTTCCCACCGAGGCTCCGTCTTCCTTGTCCTCTCATGTCCCCTCTTTTGGAGGCCCTGACTTGTGGAGTCACTGTGCTCCTGTCTGCCTGTGGCATTTCCATGCAGGGTGAGCTGAGCTCTGCATCCCGAGCTCAGTTCCAACCCTGGATTCTCCTGGACAAGCTGCCCATCAGAGATCCAGGCTTTGTGGAAGCAGCATCCCTGCTATCACCTGAAAAACCTCCAAATTCGGGGCATGAGACAGCAAAAATCTGTCTGTCTGGCCTCCAAGCTCACAGCAGAAACTGCAAATCACTCCTCCAGATGCTTTTCCAGCTGTCACAACCCTCGGAGAGGTTTCCTTGTTAAACGAGCAATAAAATGGATTGCAGAGAGCTGACACGGGAGGGGACCAGAGCAGATGTGACTGGTGTGTGGAACAGGGACAGAACAGGAGGATGTGTCTGGCTTTGAGGTCTGAGCATCAGAGCAGATGAAAAAAGGCCACTGGAGCACTGAAGGGCATCCATTTCTTGATGTATGTTGGTCACAGATGGAACCTCCCTGCTGGCTTTGCAGCAGCTCTCACCAGGGTCAGGTTAAAGGCAGGGAAAATGTTACATCCAACCTGTTAAAGGACATCTTCTGTGGCAGAAGAGACCAGGAGTGTGGCAGCAGGGGTGACACCAGGCCCAGTGTGAGGCTGCTGCATCCCAAGGCCAAACTGGGATTTCACACCCAGCTGGGACTGCAGCGCTGCCATGGTGGGAGGCAATCCCAGGGAGGGCAGATGGCAGCTGAAGAGAAAGCCCATGGAAAGGAAAATTTCGCCAGGTTTTCCCATTGGCTGTGCCCCTGAGCAGCTGCAGGGACACAGCAATGCCCAAGCAGCAGGCACAGGCCTCTCAAACCTCCCCTGTCACCATTTGTGGACACAGGAGATTCTTCCTCAGCACCACTCCCAAACCTTGGATTTCACTTCCCAAAAGCTGCAGCTGAATCCAGCTCTGTGACCTGGACACACCAAGGACAGCACATCCACCAGGGCTCTGCCAGGCTTCTCTGTGCCGTCTCCTCTGTGAGGGCTCTTGGAGGAGGAAAAGCCTTTCAGTGTGAAGGCATAAATACTCCCTGATCCATCAGAATAAACAAAGAATAATTAACTCATCTAAAAGAACAACTCCAAAGCAATCGGGAAAGGCAAAGGGATATTGAAAAAGGCTTATAAACTGACTCATGGTGGTTATAGAGCTCTAGGCAGAGTTTTGCCTCCCTGAGTTGTAGAGAACTCTGACACTTCTTTCACTCACCTGCTGCACCCTGGGGATGTTCTCCAGTGGGAGCAGGCTCGGGTGGGAGCCTGGGACATCCCTGTCCCTTCCTGGTGCAGAGGAACCCAGCTGAGCTGGCTGTCACAGCTGGATCCTGGGAGGGCAGTGCTGCAGGTTCCCTCACCTTCCCCAAGCCCAGGTTTAGTGTCCACCAGGGTTTGACCACATTCCTCAGGGAGGAGGTCCTGCTGTGCCCAGCAGGGTGGGCAGCACGGGGAGGATGCCCCAGGGAGGTCCCTCCAAGCCCTCAGGAGGGTGCAGCCCCCCCAGTGTGGGACCCTGGTAGGATGTTTTTTCTGCCCAGGATGCTTTTTCTTCTCAATCTCTCATCTCAGGGAAAAATAACAAAAGACTTCGTTGCTGCTTCAGGTTGTTTATTTTAGGTTATCAAGGGTTCAGGAACACAGTGTCTGCACTGTGCCAAATGGCCACAGACACCCAGAGCAGGGAGATTATAGAGTTTTATCATCAAATAGGAAGATTCTACATACATTATTTTGTTTCTAAATCCAATAACTATCAATATTGTTATCATGTCTCTTCTAAACTAAATTCTCTCTACCAATTACTACATGATAGGAACTGAGGTCACAGAAAAGGGAAGAAGAAGGAGAAGAGGGAAGAAGGAGAAGGACAAGGCACCGACACCCTAAAATCTCCATCTTGGTCCCATAGTAATACATGAGGCAATTCCTAAAACTACAAACCCATTTTTCTGTGGCACATCAAACATTCAGCTTTTCATTTCTTTGGTGCTTGCTGATCACCCAGCAGTGGGGGCAGCCTCTGCCAAGGGCTCATTTCGATGGCAAAGCCTTCTTGTGGAGCTCTGGGGGTAAATTTGGTCCCCAGGAGAAGAGGCAAAGCTGTTTGACTTTGCTGGTCTCCAGCACCCAGGAATGCCCTCCCTCACCCCAGGGCAGCCCCTCCCTCTCAGCACAGCCACTGACTTCATCCTGCAACAGAGAGGAGCTGGCCCCAGCTTCCAGAATTGACTTCTGACAACCAAGATCAGCGCTAATTAGCCCGGTTTGGAACACAGCTTCATCTGCATTTCCAGCCAGACAAAGTCAGTTAATCCAAGCCTGGGGTAGAAATCACTAACTCCCACTTGCTGAAAGGCTCTCAAGTCTTCTGCCTCTGCTCACAGCACACCTGAGCAGCTCAGATCGGTGACCTCCAGCACTTGGGTCACACCAACCTCTGCCTGGGCAGGGGCAACGAGGTCACACCGAGTGGGACCTTCAGCATCTGAACCACATCTCCTTTGCAGGTCTCAGGCTCTGCATTCCCAGGTTTTCCCTCATTTTAACACCTGTGTTCACTCACTCAGCCACCCCTCTTTCAGCTGTGTTGGAGCACAGTGCAGTTTCTGGGACATTTGTATTTCTGGTTGATTTCCCAGCCCAAGGGCAGATCGTGCTCAGGGGGAGGCAGTGAGATGCCCGTGGGTGCTCATGGAGGTGCAGAAGGGTCAGAACCTGCCTTGTGCAGGCTCCAGAGGTGTCCAGGGCACAGTGCTTGCTCCAGACAGCCCCACATGCCCAGTGCTACCACCCTGACACGTGATGGGTCGATGCCTCAGGGGACTTGCCACCCCTCCAGTGCCACCAGCTCCACCTGAGCTCACCCAGCCACCCTCAGGAGCAGAAGTTCCTCACGGCTTGGTGGTTGGAAATACAAAACCTAGAGCCAGGTGCTGCAATGCCTTCCCCTTCTTCCTAAACTCACCTTCAGTGCACAATTGTTCTTTTTGTCTCAACGGGAATCTCTAAGGGAGTGCAAATTTCACTGGGAGCTTGTGTGGGGTGTGGTGAGGAAGGTGTCGATAAACCCCAAATTATCTGGTTTTTTGCTTTTCATCTCTTCATTAAAAAAGTTATAACTCCTCACTGCACATCCCTCATCTGCTTTCAGCGTCCCAAAGTGGTGCTGGCAGATGTGAGGAGAGGCTCAGGTGCCTCCCACTAGACCCAGGGAAGGGCTGGAGCTGGGCCAGGGCAGGCTCAGGCTGAGCTCAGGGAAAGGTTCTTCCCCCAGAGGGTGCTGGGCACTGCCCAGGCTCCCCAGGGAATGGGCACGGCCCCGAGGCTGCCAGAGCTCCAGGAGCCTTTGGGCACTGCTGCCAGGGATGCCCAGGGTGGAATTGTTGGGGCGTCTGTGCAGGGCCAGGAGCTGGGCTGGGTGATCCCTGTGGGTCCTTTCCAGCTCAGGACATTCCATGATTCTCTGTCTAGAGACACATCAGTGGTGTGACTCCTCTATCCAATTGTGGCAATGGTGGCGTTGGACACTGTAAATAAAAAGAGGCATTTGAGTGATCCATGTGTTATTTTACCTGTCCAGCTCCAAGTTTTTGACACCAGTGCCATTAGGATTAATTAAGATTAATGGCACTGGTCAGTAAGAGAACAGAACACAGCTCAGCCTGCCTGGGCACTTCACCACCACCCTGCACCCTGCCAGACCCCTCGATGCTCCACAATGCACCAGAACCCCTTTACTGATGAGGAAAGCTTTGTCCTGGATCCACAGCTGCCAGGGAGATCCCTGCTCTGCTTCTGGCTTTGTTTGAGTCCCTCTCTCACAAGGAACAGCAAAAAGCCTCACTCATATCCAGTCACTTCCCCTGGGCAGGAAACGATAAGAGAACATCTCGCTTTCTTGTGATTTGATTTTGCAGCTGGATGTTTGTCGTGTAATACATGCCAAAAATGAGAATATCCCAGGCATTAGGAGGGCTCAGGGAGCTTTGCACTAATGCTGGGAGCAGATGATGTGTTAATGTATTTATCTGATCCAGCTCAAGCTCTCCCTAATCTATTAACATGAATATCTGAGGTGGGGAGAGAGCCACACACAAACCAGGCTGTGCCAAGCCCAACTCCATCTCCTCCACACAACCCTGGTGAGGGTTTGCCATGGCAAAGCCTTCTGAACTCATGGAATTGGGGACAAAGCAGGGACCACAAGGAGAAGAGGACTCCTAAGCTGGACTTTCCAACGTGGAAAACCCTCTGGGATTTGGGTATGGTCACATTTAAACACCTTGGAGCTGCAAAATCTCACTGGCACCTGAGAGCAGCGCAGAGTGGGACAAACCCTGCTCCAGAGGTTTCCCCTTTTGCAGGAAAAACAGGAAACATGAGAGCTGAACTCCTGGCTTTTACATGGCCAGGACAAAGCCCTTCCCTCCCTCCTCTTGTGTGGATTCTGAGCCTCCCTGGCCGCTTGTCTTCACCTGTCCAAGGCATGGATTTCCAGGGACCTGCAGCAGCAGGAGCTCCCCTGGCAGTGAGTATCCCTAGGGATCTTTGGGAGGCACTTTGCAGCCCATTTCCATAAAATAAATTGCCCTACACTGTGATTTAAAGGTCTGAGTCCCTGTTGTAGGGCAGTGAGCTTCCTCTGCCAGCCCTGCAGGGCCGGGAGGCACATCCCAGTGTCACATGGAACTGGGAACCACTTCCCGGAGCAGAAATGTGTCCTGCTGCAGACCCTGGGCTTGGCTCTGCCTAGGACCAGCTGCAGGAAGCCACATCCTCCTCCCCATGGAGGGAGAAAATTCCTCCCAGCCCCTCCTGCCACAGCACCCTGCAGACCATGGCGAAGAGTGATGGGTTGGTTATTCCCACAAATTTCTTCCATTTCTCACCTGAGGAGGTGGAGTGATATCCATTTTCCTGGAAAAGATTCTGCATTTAACAGTGGGGCTCAATTAAGACCACGGGATAGGAGAAAACACTGCCGCAGTAAAAATAATTAGGATGTGCTCGCTTTGTTAATTGAGCCAAAAATTCTGTGGTTCTCCTCAGCCGTGGCAGTGAGTTTAGCCCCAAAAGATGAAATATCTCTCTCTGTGGCTCATGAATCAAAGACAGAGAGAGAAGCTGAGCTGGTTCTGCAGCATGTCCTTCACCTGAAACCAGGAGTCAAACATTTCCATGTGAGTGAGATAAGCTCGGGGTGACTAATGCCCCTGCCTCCCCTGCCAGCTCCCAAAGACAAAACACAAACATGTGCAACTGTGGCTGTTGTATTTACAGGAATTAGAAAGGTTTGGTTTAATTGGGTTTAGCTTGTTTCCCAAATGGGATTTGCATTCTGGAAATGACACAAATTTCATGGCCGGAGGGAGAAAATTATGTTGAAAGGTGCAGGGAATCCAATCCTGACCTGTCTGCAGACACTGCTGGCAACAAAGACCTGCAGTTAATGGCCAGGATGAGTAAAAAGGGATGCAATCCATGGGAGGGATAAGTTATCAAACCCTCAGACTGAGGAGCACAAGAGGGGTTTTGTTAGAAGCTGCCTTTAAATATTGGGCACCACCTGGGACCTTCAAGCAGCACAGTAGGAAATGCAGATAAATGGACAAACAACCCCAAAAGAGTCCCCAGGAACCCATGGCAAGGTGGGACCCTGCCAAGTGTGGACAACTCCCTGGCTTCTGGAAGAGTTTAGGGCCAAAACCACATTGCTGTCTTCCCAAAGAAAAGCAAAGCCCAAAAGTTCCTGCCAGCTGCTTGGTAGGACAGGAACCCTCCTCCAGAGGGAACAGCACAAGACACCTGTAAATTGTCCTTGCTGTCCTTTTAATGTCTGAAAGGCCTCTCTGTACCTGGTGTCAGGAAAATTAACCCACAAACACCAGAGGTTTATGTCCAAAAAGGAGACAGAGGAGTCCCTTTATTCGAATAAAGGGAGAGGCCATGGGACATTCCCCTGGGGTCTCTCAAGTTTTTGGGGGACGCAGCCTCCTTTTTATCCCAATTTCCTCATTTTCCTCTCTCTTTCCCCACTGCCTGAGGTACTTGAGAGGTACAGACTTCCCGGAACGCTTAATATCTAAGATTCCCTCTAATGTATAATCCCCCCCTCCCTTTTAATTCTTCATGGAATTCATGGTTTTTCCCCATTGTTTCTTTCATCTTTCAATATCCAGTTTCATTTATCAGCAGACTTACAGTAAGTTTGTAAAGGCAAACATCTTTTTCCATTCATCAATCAGTGGAATCCTCCTCATTGTTTTTTTTTTATCTCTCAGTGCTGATTTTGTCTACCAGCAGCCCCACAGTTTGTTTATAAAGACAAATCCTGTCCTTCCTCTCACTGGGAACTTGCTGGATTTCAGCAGTGACCCTCATTTTGTATCTATTTATTCTGCATCAGTCCAGGAAAACTTCCCCCAAATGACCTTGATCTATTGTTCTTGATCTGTTTAATAAATCCTTTTCAATTCAACTCTTGTAGCAAGGGCCACACACCCAAGTGTCCTGTCAGAAATGCACCTTCCTCCTTGGAGAGCTGCTGCCAAAGGTGAAATGTGCATCAAATATTGAAGAACTGAGAAACGGCAGTTAAATGGGAAGGCCAGCAGATAGCTCACAGATTTACACTGGTTTTTTTTGATTTAAACAAAAAGTCTCCAAACTAAATCTGTGTGTTCAGGCAGACAGAAGTGGGTGTATTTATACACCCTGTTGGTGTACTTAGCTCCTGGATGGAGGGATGGAGTGTCAGGTGGTCATGTGGAGGTGCACACACACACACACACACACACACACACACACACTCGTGGGTGCTCCTGCTCACCCACACACCCCCCTGGGCACACTCACCACCCCTCACTCACCACAGGAACCTCTCCAGGCCGAGCAATCAGCAGATAAACCCAAGACCAGCTGCTTAATCACCACCGAGCCTCTCGTGAGCACTTCTTAGGGGGCTGAGTTTAATCATATGATTATTCACTGCCTTTTTGCACAAAACACCTTTCCTTTTCAGCGAGCAGGCTGGACCTGCCTGGCAATTAGTCTGGGCTGTGTCATCAAAGGATCTGAACATTCTTGTGACTGTGATGTAGAACAAAGGGTTGGAAAAAACAATCTGTGCCTGCTCCTCCCACAGGATCACATCTGCTCCTTCACGAGTGACTTAGAGTAAGAAGAGATTGACTGAGAGGAAGACAAGTGTTCTCAGAGCATGTGCCCTTCCTTTTCTGGCTGACCAGCTCCATGCCCAGGTGTGCAGGAGAGCTAAGAGCTCCCATCTGCACAAGGGACTCCTGCACTGAATACCTAAAAGGTTTTGAAAGACACACTTGTGAAGAGTTAGATCCTCCACGTCTGTTCTTTGAACCTGTGTCAGGGGAGGTTTAGGTGGGGATCAGGGAAAGGTTCTGGTCTGGAAAGAGGGTGCTGGGCACTGCCCAGGCTCCCCAGGGAATGGGCACGGCCCCGAGGCTGCCAGAGCTCCAGGAGCCTTTGGGCACTTCTGCCAGGGATGCCCAGGCTGGGATTGTTGGGGTGTCTGTGCAGGGCCAGGAGCTGGATCAGTGATCCCTGTGGGTCCCTTCCAGCTCAGGACATTCCATAACCTGTGATTCTTACAAAGAAAACAAGGGGAGGTTGTGAACTGGGTGCCTGGAGAGCCTCCCTGTGCCCACGGGACAGCAGCACTGACTGCTGGCATAAAAGGACAAAACCCTCAGCAATGCCACACACACTGCAGAACACCCTGCAGGGACAGTGTGAGCAGGGCAGCACCAGGGTGTGCAGCAGAGCAGGGCCTGAGGCGGCCAAAAGAGGTAAAATATTCTTTAGAGCTGCTCCTTTAGCACCTTCCAAGCAGCACGTGGCCTGAGGCAGGAGTCCGTGGGACAAATGGTCTGTGGCTGTGACATTTAAGAGTAGGGAACAATACATACAGATAAGGGAGCTGGGATTATTAACACATAGGTCATTCCTAAGCCTGGCATTTCCCAACTGCTCCCACTCCTGTAAATCAATTCTGGAAGGCACTCTCCCTTTCCAGCTGGAGCAGCATCCTCCAGACCCACTGCAGGTGGCACCCAGCTGTTGTGAGCACTTTGTGCCGTTCCGTTCTGCGCTGCAGGTTCTCATGAAAGGATACACCAGCTCAAACCCTCCCTAAACCAGAACCATTCCTGAAAACAAAATTGACTTTTCTTTCCTCTTTGCTGCCTTTTTGCTCCTGGCTGCAGCAGCTGGCTCTGTTCAGCCTCAGTGTCCAAAGGCAGAACTCTGCTGACCCCACTGGACAATCATTCCTTCCACCACAGCCCAGGGTGGCCTTTCAGGAGCTTGTCCTCAAGACCTTTCTGATTGTAGCACCCACTTAGCCATAAAATCATGGCTTGGGAGGAGCCTAAAACTCATCTCATCCCACCCTTGCCATGGGCAGGGACACCTTCCACTGTGCCAGGCTGCTCCAAGCCCCAATGTCCAACCTGGCCTTGGGCACTGCCAGGGATCCAGGGGCAGCCACAGCTGCTCTGGGCACCCTGTGCCAGGGCCTGCCCACCCTCCCAGGGAACAATTCCTTCCCAATATCCCATCCAGCCCTGCCCTCTGGCACTGGGAAGCCATTCCCCCTGGAATCAGACCCTCAGCTGGGATGCCCAATAGCTGTCCTTGGGACTCAGCAGAGCAATGGGGGTCACATCCTGGTTTTGTAGCTGCCCTAAATACTCCCTAGGCTGTTGCTGTGCCACAGGTCCCTTTGCCCTGTAGATGCCAGGACAGCACCAGCTCAGAGTCCAAAGGGCACAGAAGAAAAGGCCCAAAAAATGCAGACATCCAGAGCTGCCCTGCAGGGAAGCTCCTCCATCCCCCCAGAGCTGGGAGAATTGGCAGCGAGTGTGGAGGGAGCAGCACAGAGCAGGAAAGGAGGCACAGCAGAGCTTCGGGGTGAGCTCTGGGGCATTTACAGCTCTGCTTCTCCAGACTTCACCTTCCAGCACCCAGAGCTTCTCTGCCCAACAGAACAGCCAAGGGATGCAGGGGAAATCCCAGTGCTGAGCAAGTGACACCATCCTGAGCTGAACAAAGTGACTGGCAAAGAAATCAGAGGGGAAATCAGCACAGCCACCCTGTCCTCTGCTCTCTTCGGGGAGTGCCTGGCATTGCCACCCTCTGGAACCCTCCTCACCCACCTCACTGCACACTGAGCACTCCTCAGGGGGCCAAACCCCTGCCCTGGGGATCCATCCATCCTGCAACCAACCTGCTCAGCCTTGCAGAGACAGGACGTGATGGATGCAGAGCCTCTGAGCAGGTGGGGTTTGTGTTTCCAGCACAGCAGCAGCTCCTCACAGAGCGAGCAGAGCTCCTCTGCTGCATTCTGCTGTGACCCCAGGACACAGGCAGGGCCTTCAGCAGGGGCTGCCAAAGGAATTGCTTCTTCCAAACAACTGGGAAGTGTTGTGGCCGAGCCTGAGCTGCTGGGGAAAGAGCCATGCCCCTGTCCAGACCCCCCCTCCATCCAGCCCTCGCTGGGAGCTGCTCAGCCATCCCTGTTCTGTCAGGGGAGGAGGTGTTCTTTTCTTTGCACCCTGACTCCTGGCCCCGCTGTGTTCCTTATTTCAGTGTCCCATGTCCCGAAAAGATGAAATGAAGCTTCTTTCTGCTGTTTCAGAACTTGTTTATTTTTTGTTCTTATCAGAGTTTCAGAGGCACAGACTGTGCTGTGACCTCCAGGAACACGAGGGCAGAATGGCAATGGCTACCCAAAGCAGGTAGCTTTTATATCTATTATCAACCAGTTAGAAAACTTTACCTATCTTATTTTCTTCCCAAAACCAGTGAATATCAACCTCATTGACATGTCTCCTCTACACTAAATTCTGTCTACCAATTAACAAGTCACAGGAACTCATGTCAGAGAAGAAAGGAAGAGAAGGAGAAGAAAGAAGAAGATGAATAAGAAGAAGCCAACACCCTAGAATCTCCATGTTGGCTCTATATAATATATATAGCAAAACCTAAAAACTCCAACTGCACACTCTGTGGTGCACTAAACAACATCTCCTCATTCCTTTGGTGTTCTTAGTCCATCCAGAATTGGGGGTAAATGCTCCCACGAGCTTGGTTCGCAGGCCAAGCCTTTTTTGTGGAGCTCTGAGGGTAAAACAAACACCCAGAGGAGCAGGAAAAGTTCCCAAGCTTTTCCTGACTCCAACATGTTCCGCAGGGCTGGGGGCAGGGGAAGATCTCCACCCTGTGCTGCCAGGACAGAGAGCTCTGCTGGGTTGGATGAAACAGCACCTGGGAGTGCACAGAGGATCTTCAGAGATTTGGGGGAACTATTCCTGTGTGAGATCCCAGGCCAGCACACGTGGCTGGAGGCCCAGGGAATGTGTTTGGAAGGCAGTGGAATAGAGAGAAGCCCCCAGGCTGGCTGTGACCCCACTGTGCTTGCAGAGGTTCCCCTCGAGCTCTGCCACCACTGCCACATTCCCACCAGTGACAGAGGACCTGTCCTCTGCCGTGTGCCGTTCTCAGTGTGCTCAGAGCTGCTCCAGGATGTCACCCTGCAGGAGCAGAGCACATTTCCAAACTCAGAATTGCAAAGGAAGGATGGGAAAGGTAAGTTTGGGAAAGAAAAAATGACTGCTTTTCTTTAATGAACTCTCCAGACCTTGAGCAGGTGCAAGATTGTTAAAGGCTGGGCTGGGCCTCCAGGTTTGGGAACTGGTGAAATGCAGCACTGCAAGTGCTGAGCTGAAAAGCCTCTCTGTCCCCAGGAACAGCATTCCCCTTCCCAGACAGGGAAATCCTGCCTGGAAGGAAGATTTCAGCTATGGAAATTCTCCTCCTGTGTGTTCACAGCTCAAGGACTGTGAGTGTGTCCCACAGCAGAGGACCAGGTAAGATGCTGCCATGACTGGATCGGATCCCAGAACCTTGCTGGTGTCAGTGAAAAGGCTACAGCCTTTTTTAGGACATCCCTCCTGCCCCCAGCAAGCCTGATCCCAGTTAAATTGATTTTCCCTCTTTACAAGTATGCTGGGAAAGGGTCTCTGCCACCTGTGAGGTTCTGGATCCTATCTGCACTCAGTCCAACATCAAACACTCTCCCCTGCAGTCACACCCGAGTGATCTTCTGGGAATACAGGAGTCTATTAGTGATGGATAAATAATCAATAGGACATCTCATTGCTACCAGTGCCAGTGCCATTAGCACAGCAGCAGAGCCTGGCTCAGGCAGCTTTCCCAAGCACACCCCAGGGCACGTGGAGGGTAAATAGTCTGTGACCTGTGGCTGCTCTGAATGTTCCTAATCCAAATTATCCCATGTGCAGGGGAAAGGAGAATGCAGCTCTCTGTGCCCCTGCCATGGGGAACCTGTGGGTCTGTGCCCTTCTCCCTCTGCTCTTCTCATTGGGGCTGCACTAAACAGCCAAAATCCCAGCTCAGAGCCAGCCAGGATAGGAATTAATTTCCTGAATGACTGAGTTGTAATAACCACATTATTGTCAGACCTGTTGTCCTACAGAAGTGTGCCTGCTCAGGAAAACCTGAAGCACCTCCTGACGCTCCACAGCTCTGCCTTTAAAGGGTCACTTAAGTCCTCGAGCTCTCCAAGTTCCTGAGCCCACAAAGGTGCAAAGGCTCTGGGGTGGAATCAGGAGCCATTCCACTTCCTTATAAAACACGAGGGAGATGGGAGAGGCCTCCTCCAGCTGAGGTGCCTGGGGCTTTAATCAGGCAGAATGGTTTGTGACAGACTCTGGGATTTAGAGCAAAGCTTCACTGATGGGCAGCTCTACACCTGGCCTGGAACGTGACAGGTCCCTGCAGGGACTCACCCGGGGAGCTGGAAACCACCTGGGGACAGCACACGGTCCTGGGAAGATTCTGGCAAAGTCCAGAACTACAGAAAGGATTTTCTAAAATCTTTCTTTTTCTAAAAGGGTGCCGAAGACAGCATTGCTTCTGGATTAACTGTGCAAGGGAAACCTCCCAGGGAACACGACAGGATCAGGGCTCTTGCCTGGCAATCCAACCTCTGCAGATCCAGCAGTGCAGGACAGCTCTTTGGAGCTGGGATGGTGATGAGACATGGTGTAGAGATGGGAAAGAGAGAGCTCAGAATCCCCAAAGGGTTTTGGGTTGGGAGGGACCTTAAATCCCATCCAGTGCCACCCCTGCCATGGGCAGGGACACCTCCCACTGTCCCAGGCTGCTCCAAGCCCCAATGGCCAACCTGGCCTTGGGCACTGCCAGGGATCCAGGGGCAGCCACAGCTGCTCTGGGCACCCTGTGCCAGGGCCTGCCCACCCTCCCAGGGAACAATTCCTTCCCAATATCCCATCTAAACCCACTCTGTGTCCGTGTGATCCATTCCCCCTTGCCCTGTCACTCCATGCCCTTGGAAATAGTAATGAAGCAAAGGATACCTCATGTCCTTGGAGCAGCCTGGGACAGTGGGAGGTGTCCCTGCCCATGGCAGGGGTGGCACTGGATGGGATTTAAGGTCCCTCCCAACCCAAACCACTCTGTGATTCCGTGATTCCATGATTCCATACTCAGCCCCACCTCCCCGGTGTCTCCTTGACCATCTCTAATTCTCTTACCTTCCTGTCTGGTCTGTCCCCTTCCCCTTCCATCTCCTCAGCAGTAGAAACATGCCCTTGGCCAAGTTCTGGCCCAGAGCTGAAGGAAAGTGTCCCAGGGAAGGGAAATGTGCATCCCTGATGCTCAGAACATCCATGGTCCAACCTCTGCTGCAGCACTGATGCCATTCCAACCACAGATACAAGGACATCTCAGCCCTGGGGCCACCACGAGCAGCAAATGCTGCCCACGGGAAGTGTGGCTCTGGATCCTGCTGGGATAACAGATTCCAATCTCCCTCTCTGTGTGGAGGCAGGAGCAGCCTGGCAGGGAGCACTGGCAGGGCCACAGGGACCCCTGAGCCCTGTTCCCACAGCTCCTGCTCCATCCTTCATCCTCTCCTTGGGAATCTGGCCCATTTTGGGAACACACAAACCAACTGCTCCAAGCAAACTCTGCTCCTTCCTGGCATTTCTCAGCTGCCAGGTGCTGCCCTGCAGCCAGAGGTCCTGGCTGTGGGAATGTGGCCTTTAAACTCCAAACCAGGCTCTGCACCACAATTAATTACCTCAAACACAAAATCAATGGTGCCGTTATTTCACTCCGCTCAGCAGTGATGGATAAGGAGACTTTTCCTCTCCTCTGCATTAAATAAACTTTTCCCTGGTACGTCCCTGGCAAGGGACAAATCTGCATGTGCTCCTCCTGGTCACTCCAGAGCCTGGGAAGGGTCATGGCTTAGGGCAGATGGTGAGGAGCTGTGTGTGAGCTCCCCAAATGACAAGGACTTGCAGTGGCCAAACTGGTCTGCCTGAGGTAAAGAAGTCCATCCCATCTTTTTCTCCCATGGAGCTGAAACACTCCAAAGGCCCAGAGAAGGGTGTTTCACATACTGTCTGTCCTTTAAATATGGATGTACTCAATTTTTGAACTCATAAATTTATATAACAATGGTATTACGTTACGGGTGTGCCACTGTCCTTGCACAGCTAAAGGCCGGCACTGAGTTTTGTGGCTAAATCTGGGATTCAAACAGCTCATTACACAGGAATGAGGCTTCAAAGAAAGCGTTTTCAAGGAATACACAACTCGAATGACTAATTAATTGTTGTGTTAATTTTAAGACAAGTAATAAAAAAAACAGCACGGTTTGGGGCCATTTTGTTCTTTTGAATATAGATTAGAGCAGATCCTCCAGATTTGCCTCCGAGTTGCAATCATATGAAAGTTGGCTCTTTGGCAATGGTTGCAGTCTCACCCTTTAGGATTAACACCTCTACTGTTGTGTTTTGTCCTTTGAGTGTGATCACCAAGCTGAAGGTTGTTGTGAAGCTGAGGTCACACCAGAGCCCACGTGGTACCCATCAAATGCACATCACATCCCACCCCTGCCATGGGCAGGGACACCTTCCACTGTCCCAGGCTGCTCCAAGCCCCAATGTCCAACCTGGCCTTGGGCACTGCCAGGGATCCAGGGGCAGCCACAGCTTCTCTGGGCACCCTGTGCCAGGGCCTGCCCACCCTCCCAGGGAACAATTCCTTCCCAATATCCCATCCATCCCTGCCCTCTGGCACTGGGAAGCCATTCCCTGTGTCCTGTCCCTCCATCCCTTGTCCCAAGTCCCTTTCCAGCTCTCCTGGAGCCCCTTTAGGCGCTGGAAGGAGCTCTGAGCTCTCCCTGGAGCCTTCTCCTCTCCAGGTGAGCACCCCCAGCTCTCCCAGCCTGGCTCCAGAGCAGAGGAGCTCCAGCCCTTGGAGCATCACTCCCTCCTCTGTGCACACAGGAGCTGTGTGCTGTCACTGCCCTGACTCAGAGCAGCAGCTGTCAAGGAGCTTCTGTTTGCAGATTATTCACAATCAGCTCTTGGAGCATCTCTGTGTCCTCCTCTGAACTCTCTCCAGCAGCTCCAGGTCCTTCCTGTGCTGGGTGCAGCTCTGCAGGTGAGGTCTCACCTGAGTGGGGCAGAGGGGCAGAATCCTCCCCTCCCCTGCTGCCCACCCTGGGGATCAGCCCAGGCTCGGGGGTTTCAGGGCTAGGGCAGGTCCTGCCCTCACCCACCAACTCTCCCAAATCCTTCTCCAAGGGCTGCTCCATCTCTTCATCAGTGGTTTTCTCACGGCACTCTCAGAGGGAACACACAGACACTCCTGGACTGGTTGATATGAGAAACCTCAGCCCAATCCATCACCGAGTGACAAAAGCCACTGCAAATGGGAGAACCTCGGAGCATCAGCTGCACCAGATCCATCTGTGACAGCCACAGATCCGTTACTTATTTTGGCTGAGGACAATATTTTCCCCTCAGAAAATGGAACCATCGATGCAGACAGTCTGCAAAGCTGTCAAACTGCTGCAGTCAAAAGATGAAGTTTTTAAAATGCCCCCAAGATCCAAAATGTTGCAGTTTTTTCTGTACAGCAGGTTTTTGTTGGTTTTTTTTTTCCATCACTTCCATCCTTTCATTTTTAAGTGCTTTGAAAAAACAGGTTACAAAAATGCCCTGACACCACACAGATTAAAGGTTCCCTGGCATGTTCTGGTGAAATGTTCTGGTGAAATCCTCTGCTCAACCCGAAATTATGGCTTTACTGGTCAAAGAAATGCAAAACCTCTTTGCCCAGCTCAGGGCAGGAATAAAAGTGGATCCTTGCTGTGATTTTCGTTGTCAATGTTTGGGCACTGGGGGCTCGCAACACAAGGAACCGAAGGCAATTTGGAGTCAGCTGCAACACTCACTAAACAGGAAAAATAGAAATATCCGTGGTTTTTCCAAAGGAGGCCTGGCAGCCCCCAGGTGCTGACACTGACTGGAGCAGTGGGGATGGTGGCAGTTAATCTGTAAATGTTTAATGAGCCCCTTGTCCCCCTCTGCTGCCAGCCCAACCATGACGAGGCCACTGTCAGTGGCATTTCCAAGTCCAGCCCACGCTCAGCCTGGAGTATCTTTTCCTCCACGTTTGCCAGAGGCTCTCTTTAGCACACCAAAATACTACGGAGCAATCTGAGCCGATTCCTGAATTTTATTTCTCAAAATCACAGCATTTTGATTCACTAAGCGGCAATTAGCATCAGAGTTGTTTTTATTTTATATCATGCCAGTAGAAACACTGAAGTCAATATCCATCAGATTGGTGAAAAATGAGCAAAACCTGGCCCTTTCCAAGCATAATTAGACTTGGGGAATGGTGTTGCTTTCATCTGTAGGTCAGTACCAATATTAGCAATTTGGCTCTGTCTTTTAGTCTCATTTCCAAAAAAATTCCTTTTTAGTTACATCCTCCAGAAAGAATCTTCCAGTGACAGAAGCACAACCCCAGGAAGGCCAGGACGTGAGGAATTAGGAGCAAAACTGAAGAAGCCTAATTAAATTTGCATAAAGTTGGATGCAGCTTGGTTATGGGGTCCTCGAGGGTCAACATTTCTCACCCGGAGTCCTGAAGTTCATGGAAGCAACTGCAAATTCCACCTGATCATCATCATCATGGAATTAGGGAAAGGTTTGGGCTGGGAAGGACCTTAAATCCCATCCAGTGCCACCCTTGCCATGGCAGGGACACCTTCCACTGTCCCAGGCTGCTCCAAGCCCCAATGTCCAGCCTGGCCTTGGGCACTGCCAGGGATCCAGGGGCAGCCACAGCTTCTCTGGGCACCCTGTGCCAGGGCCTGCCCACCCTCCCAGGGAACAATTCCTTCCCAATATCCCATCCATCCCTGCCCTCTGGCACTGCCCCACATCTGCCCTGGAGCCAGAATTCCCTTGCTGGAGTCTAGGAAAAAACTGGGAATTTTTCCTGCTCCTCTGGGTGAGCTGAGAGCACCAAAGAAATGAGGAGATGTTGTTTAGTGCAGCACAGAGTGTGGAGTTGGAGTTTTTAGGTTTTGCTATATACATTATATAGAGCCAACATGGAGATTCTAGGGTGCTGGCTGCTTCTTCTTCATCTTCT
>VZRF01004782.1:0-22410 GCA_013396875.1 Vireo altiloquus
TACTAACTAGAATTGTCACTGAGTTAAATGCTGTATTTCCTCTCCCCTTCTCATTAACTTTTCATAGTGTTTTTCCATGACTTTACTCAGAATAATTTACGTATTTATACTATTTTTAAGTAAAGTATAATATTTACTTGGCTATCCTCTACCATACTTCACTTACTTCTCCTCATAGTGGTTCTTCTTTCCCCCTCTATAGAAAACATTTGGGAAGGGGGAAACCAGCAACAAATTAAGCAAGAATCAGGTGTGAAAGGGGGAAACAAATTGTCCTGAACTAAGTTTGCAGTTAACACTTTATATACAAACACAGAATCTAATGTGAGTGAAAATTCATATTTAGAATGAGGATGATTATATCAAAACCTGAGAAGTGTAAAATGCTCTCTGTTTAGGAAAAGTAACAGAAGACTGTATGCTTGACCTCAAAAGCAGAAACAGCCTACAGTTTTACAGACATGTGAGTGGGGACTGTCAGAAATGCTTGACAAATTTTCATTTGGTGAGCAAGCATTGAAATGGGGGACTGTTATTCTTGAGTCTCGAAAACAAGGATCTTATAGAGAGTTTCTAGAAGAATGTAAAGAGGGAAGACTGTTAGAAATCATCTGAGACATCTGCTAATCTGAGATCATCTCAGAAGAATAAAACAACAAAATCAATCCAGCTTTTGTCTAATGAGTTCTTCCATATGCAAGTAGCCCAAGTAGCATTGGCAAGCTTTTCATCATAGCTTACTTTTTCTACCTGATCACCAAATATTGACTTCTAAAGATACATTACCAATAAATGATCTTTTTGCTGTGTACAGCTTTGTCAAAAAGCAGCTTGGAACTGAAATTTCATTCTAAACTCAAACTGGTGACTCAGGACAACATAAAACAGGTCACACAATTTCTCTAGGGAACCAAAACCTATTAAAGTTTGGTGAAATTGTTTAAAAAATCTTGGTCTTGACAGCTCTCCAGAACATAATTTTTTAACCAGCATCTCTTTGGCTTGAAATATTTGAAAAGTCAAAGTCAAAAACAGTAATTGAATGAGGTCTCACTATTCAGCAATGTTTAAATAAGCCATTACTGCAGGTTATGGTAAAGTCTACATATTTAATTCAACACTTACAAGGGGTTTGACTGCACTAGAGAATGTAGCCCAATTTTGCATCAAGGTATGTGCTGAGACATGTAAAAGAGTAGCCAATCAATATTCCAACGTTCTTGGTATAAATTCTACCTCATTAATGGATTTAGCAGTTCTTTCCTCAGAGGAATAACCATTGCTTTTAGACAGCACAATTAAAATTACAATTTTAATCTAAAAGCAGCACAACTTTGGAACAATATAGCTCAAGAAAAATCCCTATAACATGAGTGCTGACAATGCCTTTAACATCTTATCTAAATTGGCAGGACCCAACACCGTGAATCTAGGACTGATATATTTGCATCTAAAATATGGTAAAAGTAATAAGGAGATGCACTCTGAGCTAAAGTCTGATGCAATTTGCCACCAAAAAAAAAAAATCTTGTTAATATATCACAAATAAATCACAGACCATGCTTGTTTTCTACATGTAGGATTTTAACAGCTATCTTCCTTTTCACAGCCTTAAGGATGAAAGGAAGATGTGCAAAATAAGTTGATATTATTTGTGTTGATTTTATGCATCAGCAGAAAAGAAAATGCACTCTCTGCACTTTCTAGATAAAAACAATTTCCCTACAGTACAGGAAGAAGGCAATCTTGCAGATCCAATAACAAACCAAAATCAAATGTATTTCATAAGCATACCTCTATTATTAAAAAAAAAAAATATGCAGAAGAATAGTTTCCTCCTTCACCTTATTTTTGGTTCAACAAGACTAGTCACAGATTTGAAAATGCAGTTTATTATCTAAGAGACAGCTGAATAACCATAATACATACACTGGGTTTTTTGTGAGATCAAAAGGAAAAATCACAGCTGATGCAATTGTTGATCAGTTCATAATCTTTTCTAAATAAGCATTCAATAGAATATGTTGCATATGTTGCACTATAAAAATCAGAATCCAAGCTCTTTTTGCATCCTTCAGTTTTTATTTTTAAAATTACTTCTTAAATTAACATCCATCACAGATATGCCATTTTGTTCTATAATGCTGCCAGTTGTTGCAAGCTACTGGAGTAGCCTTACAGTATCTATGTTAATCTTATATGTAATGTCCAACAAATCAGCATTTTAATTCCAACATGAAGCTGCAGGCTCCTCCAAAGCACATAGAAAACTATGCAGTGAGTTTGTTTCTTTATTCCTCTATTTGAGACATTTGGTAAAGTGGCTCCACCTGCTGTTTTGGTAACTAAGAAAATGAAGCAGTATTAAAAAAACCCAAAACAGTGCCAGAATTCTGACAGACTAAAACGAATTAACAGTTGTGACCTTGCCACTGTGTGAAATTTTTATGACAGACAGAAGTTTTTCAGACAATATTTGAAAATACAACATTCATATGTTTACAAAAGAACCAGTGCCATGGTCCATTTTTGAAGGTAGGGGGCAGGGAAGAAGAAAATTCTCACTACTTAAAGGTAGCACAAAGTAGTTTCAGAAAAGCTGCTACACCTGCACAGCCTTCTGTGATTTCATTCATCAGATCTGGTGACCTGCTAAATCTGTAACCTGGCTGGGTTTTTTTTCCTCACTTATTAGTCTGCATCTGCCTGCACAGCATTTTTTAAGCTTTCTGATGACTCTGAATATATTGAAGCAAAAAAAAAAAAAATTCTAGAGGCCTTCTATCTCACATTTGCCACAAAATTGCACTTGTTACTTTTACAGGGGATGAAACAATTTTACTCTGAATATTAGATTATCAGTAACCAACATAGCAGCTGAAATTTGACTTCTATCATGTTCAAGTTAAATTAACCCTCCATGCATTTCACCACCATGCTACACTGCCTGCAAATGTTGTAGATGCCCGGGTTGATCTGGTTTCCTCTCTCTCACAGGTGTGCAGGTAAGGGGGGAACAAGGACCCCCTGGTCCCCCAGGCCCTGCTGGACCAAGAGGACAACCAGGTCCTGCAGGAAAGCCAGGGTTTGGAAGTCCGGGTCCCCAAGGCCCCCCTGGTCCCCCAGGACCACCTGGATTCTCTGCAGTTGGAAAGCCAGGAGCGCCAGGTCTACCAGGAAAGCCGGGAGCAAGAGGACTAAATGGTGAGAAAGGAGAATCTGGACCTGTTGGACTCCCAGGAGCAAGAGGGCCACAAGGGCCCCCCGGCGCTCCCGGCCCCGCAGGACTGACTGTCCCTGGCAAGCCAGGACCACAAGGCCCTCCAGGAGCTCAGGGCCCAAGGGGACCCCCTGGTGAGAAAGGAGAGCCAGGCATCCCCGGTATAAATGGACAAAAGGGAGAAAACGGATTTGGCATTCCAGGCCGCCCGGGTGGCAGGGGTCTTCCAGGCCCACAGGGACCCCGGGGCCCCCCTGGTCCTGCTGGGATAGGAAAGCCTGGTGAAAATGGCCTGCCAGGTCAGCCGGGTCTGAAAGGTGACCGAGGTTTTCCAGGTGCACCTGGAGCAGCTGGTCTCCCAGGTCCCCAGGGCCTCCCAGGCGAACCTGGAGAAGTTGGCATTGGCAAGCCTGGGCCAATGGGACCACCAGGAGCAGCAGGCATCCCCGGAGCCAAGGGACATCCTGGACCTGCAGGGTTGCCCGGATCCCCGGGACTGCCAGGTTTTGGAAAGCCAGGACTGCCGGGAATGAAGGGACACAGAGGGCCTGAAGGTGCTCCTGGCCTTCCAGGACCTAAAGGAGACCAAGGTCCAGCTGGTGTACCAGGAGAACCAGGGCCAGTTGGGCCACCAGGAAACATGGGCCCTCAGGGACTCAAAGGTTTGCCTGGTGAGAACGGCCTGCCTGGGCCCAAAGGTGACATGGGCCCTGCAGGCCACCCGGGATTCCCAGGGGCCAAGGGGGAACGAGGCCTACCAGGATTAGAGGGAAAACCAGGATACCCAGGTGAGCAGGGTCTTGCTGGTCCTAAGGGACACCCAGGTCTGCCAGGTCCAAAAGGTGACACAGGCCCTGCTGGGCTACCTGGGCTGCCTGGTCCAATGGGTCCACAAGGAGCCAAGGGAGTGCCAGGGACCAATGGTGAGCCAGGTCCCAGAGGACCGTCAGGAATACCTGGGATCAGAGGCCCCATTGGCCCCCCTGGCCTGCCAGGAGCCCCTGGTGCGAAGGGTGAGCCAGGAGCACCAGGACTGCCAGGCCCAGCAGGCATTTCCACAAAAGGCTTAAGTGGACCCATGGGACCACCTGGACCCCCCGGGCCAAAAGGCAGCAATGGCGAGCCTGGCTTGCCAGGCCCCCCAGGTCCTCCTGGTCCCCCTGGCCAAGCTGTTATCCCACAGATGCCCGAAGGCTATGTTAAAGCAGGAGAGTCTCGGGAGCTATCAGGGATATCCTTCATAAAAGGAGGAGTAAACCAAGCTCTGACAGGGATGCCGGTGTCCGCTTTCAGTGTCATCCTCTCAAAAGCCTATCCTGCAGCAACAGTCCCCATAAAATTTGATAAAATCTTGTACAATAGGCAGCAACACTATGACCCCAGAACAGGAATCTTCACCTGCAGGACCCCTGGACTGTACTATTTCTCTTACCATGTACATGCAAAAGGAACAAATGTTTGGGTTGCACTCTACAAAAATGGTTCCCCACTCATGTACACCTATGATGAGTACAAGAAAGGATACCTTGACCAGGCTTCTGGCAGTGCTGTCATCGATCTCATGGAGAATGACCAAGTATGGCTTCAATTGCCCAATTCAGAATCTAATGGTCTCTACTCCTCTGACTATGTTCACTCTTCTTTCTCAGGTTTCCTGTTTGCTCACATCTAATATCCCATTTACCCTGTCCTGACACACTCTCCTTCAGGCCATTTTAACCAGGTACTGATCTAATTCATCCTTAGCAGGTCATGCAACTTCAATGTTGCAAAAGGAATGGAGGAAGGGAGTGAGAAGGTGAAAGAGAGTGGTTCAAACCTAGTAGAATAATATTGTATGTTTTTAGAGAATTGTCATAAAAAATTTGTTTTGAATGATGATTAATTGTCTGACTGAATGCAACATAAAAATTTTATGAATTAATATAATATACCAGTCTCTGTCCTTTTTTCTTTTTTTTTCTTTTAAAAGGAAAATCAGAATTTCTAACTATCACACCTCATAACACAATAAAGGATGCTAGATCATACTTCACTATATTTGAATTAACTGAAGGCATTTTCTTCCAAGTAAATGGTCTCAAATACACCACAGTCACCTCAACAGCTGGACAATACACTTCAGGAAAATTCTACACCCAGCTTCATCTTTAAGCTATCAACCAGGAGACAAGAACAACAACTCTAATAGAGTGCATGTTGACATCACAGTTTTCATTTAGTTGTACTGTTGCTATTAATAAACAACTACATTGGAGAAAAGTAGATTTACAAATTATTCTGTGTTACTGAAGATCCAAAGTTTCACAATACGAAAAAGCAACCAGATTTGAAGACTCAAAATTCATTTGGCTTTCTTTAATGCACATTGATGCAACAAACTAGTACAATATTTTTACATCTCCTAACATTCTGTAAAACTACAATATTGAGAGTACTATAAAACAACATTAATCAAATCCAAAACTTAAAAACATATCTTCACCATCATGCAGACACCTACAAAACAGAACAGCTTTATCACCCCTAAACTGGAGATAATCCTTGCCCGGATTTTTCCTGAACAGTTAATTCTTTTAAAACACAATAGTGTGAGGAATTTATTTGGTAAATTTATCAGATGGTGGCAGTAATTAGTCAGTAGAAATAAGCGTAATTACCATATCGGCATATAAACATGTCTCACAAAAATTAGTCATTTCAGTCATTTGTTATGCCAGAAGTTAGCTTATTAATTGTTATGAAACCATAATAGCTTGATCACACATTTCTCCCATTCTTCAACAGTTGCCATTCTCGTAATTTAAAAGTATATAGATCAAAACCTTATGAACCCTTAAAACTTCTATTATTAGCTTCATTTTTTTAAATAGAAGTTTTAATCAGTTGCACTGAAAGAGTGTAGGCCTATGCTTAAAATTTTTGTGATATTATCATTTCTTCATGAAAGCAGATCTTGAGGCTTGTTATGTTGTTTACACTTGAAATCAGCAATGTCCTAAATACTTGATAATACACTGAGACTAATAAAAAAAGCTAGGATACCTTTTGCTTGATGGTTGATCCATCATTAGCAAAACTATATAATGTTTTGGAAAATGTAAAGACCTACCATGAAAGCATGAAAGCCAACTTGAAGAATTTTTTTTCTTCCTCTTTTTAAGTGCTGCTGGATAAGGAAGCCTGTGGTTTAGGCTGTAATTCAGTGAAATAACAAATGCTTAAATAAAGAGTGTAACAAGAGATCTATTTATTTTAGCAACCAAGTAGACACAGGCAAGCAGATTGGGACTACTATTATAAAAACTACACACAAATGTTTGTATGGAAATAATAAAAAGAACAGTACCACCATTAATAAATACCAACCATGCAATACTTTTCTTTCAAGCTAAAATAAAACTCCAGACACTTGAGTCTGAATTGTCTACTCCCACTTTTCTAGCTTAATGTTTTAGGATAAATATTAATTACAGATTTTTGAAGAATAATTTCCTTTTTGCACTAAAACTGCTTGCACGTGCAGTAACTCACATTAGTTCAACAGCACTTCCCAGTATTTAAACAAGTGCTGCTGCCCATCCAATCATCCAGCCTGGAACTTTTGTTTCAGAAACAAATAGAGGGACTGGATACGGGAGCTGGAAAATACGACTTAGTAGTTGCGAGACTTCTGGTTAATTACTTTACATATGAAATGTACGCCAAAGCACATGCCTGAAATTGTTGGAGGTGCTTGGTGCTCAGCAGTACACTACTACCCTGTGATTTCAATTAACTTAGAAGAAACTGAAGTACTATTAAAAGCCTTGTTCACTAACCCTTATCATCCATCCATCCACTTTAAATCAGGTTTTGTCTTTCATGTCTTCATTCCTCAAACATGTGGGACTTCAAATAAGTCTTGTACCATGAGGTACCAGCTAGGTATCTCATGCATGTTTTTTCTAAGTCACTATGTTTTTCATAACTGCTCAGATATTAAGTCATTAAGAAAGCAACTCTTAAAACTGAAAAAAGGAACATTTTCTCCATATGAAGATCAGCAATCTATCTAAAGATAAAGCCGTTCCAAAAACCCCATTTCTTCAGGATCTTGGATATTAAAGGAAAGAAAATCTAACATGAGATTCAAATGAAAACTTAACAGCCTGTAATAGTACAAAATCACTTCCAAAGAAGTACTGAAAATTCTGAAGCTTTACCTGATAAAAACCATGAAGCACCCAAACAATCCCTTTTGTATTTAGATGGAAAGCATAGCAAAAAAATGTAACAAAATTACTTTTTACTTGCTTCCTTGTTGCAGTTTTCACAATTAGGACAAATAAAGATATCTCATCACTGTTACATCAGCATTAGGAACTACTAATATTTTTCACAATTTTTGGAAGATTGTTTTTTTTGGCCAAAAAATCAGCTTTGCTTTTTTGTTTCTTATATCTGAAGTTGCATATAAAAGATAAAACACACATATCACAGACATCAAGATTCATTATATTCTGCCAAAACCATAAACTTGTGATCAAAAACATGTGCATCCCATCAAGCCTTGCTATTGGCAATTTATGAAGTCTGCTGACAAGTCAGCCATGATTTTTTTACTTCCAAAATGAAATATAATCTTATAAACTGACTGAAAATATTGCAGATATATAACTTTAGCTGTATAGCCACAGATGCTACAGTTTTCAGAAGTGTCAGGAAAATTACAGGGAAAGACAAGTCTTCAGGAGAGAGAAAGTAGCCTTCAAGATAAGGAATTTTACAAAATTCTGCTTTAAGAGGTTCTATTTGGCAACGTTTCCCTAAAAAAGGAATTGCCTTTTCTGTTAAGAAAAACCATCAAATCTGATAATTTTCACAAGAAAATAATTATACAGTACTTCAAGCTCTTGTTAGTCCTCTGAAGAGCACACTTTGTTTCCACAGTATGGCCACACAGTTTAATAGTGTAAAATACACTGCCCCATGATATTTAAAATTGCTCTTTAGTAATATCTATAAAACATCCACTAAATCAAACAGATTGTTAATGCTAATCACCTCAGAGTCACAGAATATTCCAGTAATAAGAATAAAATATTGAGAATAAAATGGATTCTCAAGCAATGTAATGCTTAGCTTGGATGTCAATTGCAGAGAGCACCTTTGCAGGTATTACTAGGTAAGAAATGACCACATTGCAAATATCTGTGTTCATTGCTATCTGACATCATGCTTTTCTGATAGTATTGTTTCATAGATTTTTTCTTTTTTTTGAGTTATTTTTTCACAACAGAATGCCTAAAATAACACAGGATTATTTGGGAACCCCCTTACTTTTCTTCTGCAAGCCTCAGTTCTTTACAAGTAGATGAGTGGGTTAATACCCTTCATCAAGCTGAGTCAGGACAATCATGCCTATCTGAAAGAGCCATCCAAAAAAAATATCATAGGGCAATTATCTAAGGCAATTACCATAGCTAAGACAATGAAAAGCAAAATCCATCAGACACCTGATTATGATCAAAAAAATTATGTGAAAAAGAGAAGGGACAAAGAGACGCAAGGGCATACTGACAACAAATCAAAGTGAACTGCAAACACTCAGCGGATTTCAAAAACTAACGCAGTCAGTCAGAGCGTTCTGCTCCGCCACTGACAATGGCACCGCTAAGGCGGCATTTCGAGTTGGGAACTTTGCGTCTCCTCAACTGACCACTTAATAAGTTTGCTTTTGAAATTTTACCTTGACTAACTGTTAATGGGCACTGTTCTGCTCTGAAGGGTTAAACTCTCTACAAGTCATGGAGTTAAGTCAAAAGCCTGTGGTTTTCAGGCCAGATTCGGTGCTATGAAAGACACTTGGGCTTCCTGGTATGCAGATGTTGGAAGCCAGGTTTAGGAATTTCCTCAGGAAGGTAAGTTAGATGTGAAACTGAGAAAAATAACATCTCTTTCTCAGAAGTGGTAGAAGATTAGTACCATTATTCTTATTTCACAGAGGGGCCTGAAGCAAAAAGAGATGCTCCATGGGAATATCACTGGTAAGTGATACAGGAAGAAATTATCTCTGGTTCTTCTAACTCCCTGTTCAGTGCTTTAGCTACTGGACCATCTTATTAAATGGAAAATAAAAAAAACCACTATGAAGCCCTTCAAAGTGATGCATGACAGAGTATATTGCTTTCTTGTATTACAGTATTTAAGTAGTGCATATAATCGGTATTGTCTCACTTCTGATATTACAGAGTTTTATCCAATAAAACTTGTGCCTATCAGTTACTATACTCTCCTGTATTTTTGACACTCTTATGCATGTGTCTCTGACAGAAGCTAGAAAGGATTAAGTCATATCACAAATTTGGTTTCCAGATTCCAGATTTACATATAGAAATAGGTACCTGATAGACAGGTATAAAAATAAATATTCACATGTACACACAAGCAGACATATAAAACTTACATATAAATAAAACTGAGCAATTATTTGTATGACTTCAAAGTTTAGACTAACTTTTTTTGGGATCTCATTAATTTCTAAAGAAAACTTTTAAAAATTATTATTTTTGCTGCATGAGCCACACCTTTTTTTAAAAAAGAGCCATCATGGTTTGAAGAACATAACAAAAATTCTAAAAAAATAGTTACAGTTGATTAGGATTGATTTGTATCAGCAGAAAAGAAAGGATATATTTATTTTGTTTACGAATGAGTTCCTAGGGAAATTCATAGCTACCAATCACACTGTAAGCTCCAAAGGAAACACAGTAACAACAACAAACAACACTTTGGGAATATCTTGCTGGTTTCTACCATTTGCATCCTGGTATCAAACTTCTGTTTGGATTCCCTCTGAAATACTTTTGTTTATTACATTTGAAAGGAATACAGCAGGTAGAACAACTCAGGTGAACAAAAAGTAAGTTTTAAGAAGGTCCAGACTAGACCTGTGTCTAGTGAATGTTGCATCAACCAAGGTAATTCTAACAGTAGTTCAGAATTCAGAACTGAGCTGCACATAAATATTTTAAAATAAATATTGTTAAAAATAATTTCAATTAACTGTGTGCACACACAATGGGTAGCCTGTATTACCAACTTATTATTTTTTATGCCTGATAGTAACTCTGAAGTTATGTCTGTGAAGGAAGAAAAATAATTTCTTGCTGAAGGTTATCCAGGATGTTTTCCTATTCTAATTTATATTACAGTATTATAAGGCTGGTTTTGGGTGGAGAAACACTATTATTAAAAATGGTTTCCTGCAACTATTAGGAAGTTCAAAATCTCCTCTCTATTGTGTCAATACTGCATGAGGAATTCTAATCAAAACTAGTGCACTAAAGAAAATCATCAAATATTAGTTATTACTTGGATTTCTTTCCATTGGTTTTAATATAAAATAATTTCTGATTTTATATATGATTACAAGATCATAAGGAACAGATTCAAAACACAGTTCAAGGATGTCCACATTACCCTATCAACCATGGTAAGAAACCATTTTTCTTCTAAATTGAGGGAAATAGCACATCAGAAATGTTATTAAAGATATCAAATCAGTGCAATGAAACAAAATAGTAGTGATAAAGATGTTTTATTCCAGGAAAAACATGCATCTACTATACAACTATTTAAAACTTGAAAAGTAAAAGCTATGTTGAGTAGCCTACAGTGTACTTGCAAACATATTTGCTCTGGCAAGCACATGTAATATTTTCAGTTGTTATAGTGAGTCTTCAGTGAACCCACTTACCTTTAAAAGCTGATATTTTATAATTATGTTGGATAGCAGCCACCATGTCCTTCCAAAAGTCATACTTTCTCTGACCATCATGCTGTAAGCGTCAAAAGGAACCTAGTCATTATACAAAGTATCAGCTATTACAGGCCTTCATATGAAACAGTGACAGAAATGCCATGAATAAACAAAATTATATGGAGTAAGACAGTCTTAAGACTACTTAAGAAGTAGGATTCAGGACATGAGGACTCAGTAGTACCCAGCTTAATTTTGTGTAACTGCAGACAAGTTATATCCCTCCTAGAGAGCTATGATGGGAGGAGGAAGGGAAAAGGAGAAATGATTAATATTTTTGAGGAACTCTAAAATATTACAGCAAAGAGGGGCATCAGATAGAATAGTAACTTATACAATGAGCATCCCACTGACATTTGGGAAAAAGAAGTGCCTAGGGCTGCAGATACTGAACTTAATTAGCATGCTGACATTATCCATAGCCTAGCATCCATATCACCTTCCACCTTAAGAACTGGCAAATCCCTTTGCTATAATTTTGCCAAGAACCCTACCCCAAACATAGTATAAAATACTCATCCAGAAGCCTGGATGAGCAGCACTAGATTGCTTTGTGCTCTGAAGACTGCCAAACCCCAGCTCTGGCAGGACAGGAGAAGGTGATCCTTGACTGTGAACAGTCTCTGGCCATTCCTAGAAAGTTTCTGAGGCATAGCAGAGCTCCAGTTGATCTCAGCTGCCCATTCCCATGCATCTCACATGGGAGACAAAAACCTTCTCAATCAGCTGAGCCCCAGAGCACTCTCAAACTCCACAAATTTTAGTAGTGATGAATGAAACAGACGCAATTACACAGCAAGCCAGTATTACAGAGCAGAGGATTAGCTACAGAGCCTGTAAGAGGTGCTCAGTTACAAAGTAACCTGGCAGCAGCAAAGCAGGTGGTATAGTCTTTATGTGTCATGGAAAGTATTCCTGTAATGCTGTTACAGGCTTTCCACATCTACATTAGGATAAAATTCAAGGCAACTGTTGGCAGGTTTCAGGGCATTGCTGCCCTCTGTGTATTGATACCTGCACTGATATCTGAATAATGACCCATTTTGTAAGCATAAAGTGTTTTGTAGAGAGGGAAACATTCAGAAACTGAAAAAAAAACCAAGCCCAAACCCTTATTGCTGCCAAACAAAAACAAAAACATGTAGTTTATATATCCTGAAGTTAACTGCTATTTCAGGCCAAACCTGTCATGGAGGCTTCCAGAGAACAGTCTGCTTTTACTTTCACAATGAGCAAATCACACAAACAAGGTCTTTTGTGCAAAACTGAAAGCACTATGGCTGTTTGCTTATCATCCATCAGCTCTATAGGTTAAGAGCAGGAAAGATATGGTGCTGTGGCTTTCAGAGGGTTTTTTTTTAATCCATTCCCATAGCAAACTGCCACAGAAATAGGTAAAAGAGCTAATAAAGAGAAAAGGCTTTATATGTCAGCTTCAGCTAGCCATGGATGCTAACCAAGGGTGATTATTCAAAGCCATGTACAGGAGAAACCATCTGTCTAGTGACAATGCAAGTATCTTAAGCTAGTACTCTTCTCAAGACAGACAGACTCAACTGTCTGCTCCCCTCATACTCCATGTGGCTGACTTAGTCCTTAGACCCAAATAACTTTCAGGTTTTTTTGCTTGTTTCTCTGGAAAAAAAAAAAAAAAAAAAAAAGGGTGCTCTGAATCAAAAGCTCCTCTTGAGTGCTGTTTGGAGGACAGATGGATAGTAGCTTAAAACTGGGTACATTTCTTTCAAAACATTTGAGCTCATGGAAGACTAAAATAACCTAAACTAATTTCTTGTAAATCTTCAGCCATTGCATACAAGATGTAAAGGAAAACTAACCAATTCCCAAAAGGCAGAGAGAAAACTGTACACATGGCCATGCAATCCACCACGACTTTGGTGTGATTACAAAACATGATTTTATTAGCTGAACCATCAAGACAAAGCAATGTTTTGTTTAGCTCATCAATGTGAAGATCAAAAACACTAAGAAGCTCCCATGCTTTGTCTGAAAACACGTAAGAGTTCTGGCTCTAGACCCAGCAAAACCAGATACACTTTTAACAGGGCAGGGTAGTCCAGCATCCAACTCACATCTAAACCCACTTTGAATACAAACTTAGCAAACTCGCATTTGCTTCCAGTAGAAAGCTTTCTTGAACATAGAATGGTGTCTGGAAATGGTAAGAAAATAGTAAGCAGGCTCACAGAACAGGACACTACTTTCTTTTAGAAATGTGGAGGAAGAAAATGTAACAGTTTCTAATTCTTAGGACGTAGAATTTTACAGGCATGAGTTGTGGGCTGGAAAGGCTGAGGAAGTCCTGTCTTGCATCCTTCTCAAGTGGCTGATGCTAACCCTCCAGGGAATTACTGTAGCCCTCCTGTTGAAGCTGGAGGTTGTTGAAGCCGACATCCAGTAAAGTACTCGAGAACTGCTAGGAGATAAAGAGGGTGCATGACCCACTTCTTGTAGCTCTCCGGAGAAACGGCACAGGTTTAATTCCCTCTGGCTGAAGATGGCACTGATCCAGGGTCAGTGCTCCAGCCTGTGAACTGGTAACTAGATGTGAAAGCTTATTACACACATGCTATGATGTGCTTTCTCTCTTAATAAGTAGGTGATTTGTGCTGAGTCTAAATTAAATATAAAGTAAATACAATACAGGTGTCACAACTGCAACAGGTTTCTAAGCTGTGAACAGCTTAGAGGCAGGAGATTAACCAGGCAGAAAATTAAGAGTCTTACCGAGCACCTGTCCTCCATGCTTCCCTGATAAGCTAGTTTTAGCTAACTCTTCATGTAGCACTTGGATTTAGGCAGCAATCTACTCAGCATGCTATTTTGGAGTGAAGGCTAAAGCAGCAAGCCACCTAATAGCCAAAGAGACCCCAGATACTCATCTCACAGCTGACTTTCACTCTGCAGACAAGGTTAACTACTGACAATTTTCAGGCCTGCAGTGCTTTGGTACTTCTGGCCAGAAGACTACCTCAGTATTCTTTTGACACCAGAATAGTTACTCCATGAGAAGAACCCTCTCCTACCTCCAGCTGCACACAAGTTAAACATTCAAACCTACTTTTACACAACAAAACCATTATCATCATACTTCAAAGGTAGAATTTAGGACATTCAATCTATCTAAAAAGCACTGAAATAGGTTCAAATAATTGTATTTTCCACCTTAAGAATTTAGCTTACTGTTTAGCAGTGGAAAAAAATTTACAAGATACTTTGCCAGAGGTGTATTTATATCTGTGTACACAGATCAATATATTTAGAACAGAAACAAGCTTAAAAAAGGATGAAATAAAGCTTTCAACACATTAACAACTTGCAAATTAGCAAATCATGTCATTCAGAAACCTTATACTATATTTATTTCAAGTACTATCAAGCATAATTGAAGGACACTTTAATAACTGCATTCTGCATATCACAGGGTAAACTTGAGGCAACAGCACATATTTGTGCCCTCTGGTGGAAGTATTTTTATTTTGAACATGCCATGTAGCTCCCAATTATCTTCAGAGACAACTTTAATACTGTAAGTCCAACATGGAATAGTCCAAATGAGAAAAATAGCTTGGTGTTGTTCAATACCCAAATGCATTTATTTAATGCATTTCTTTAATAATGCATGCAATACATGTGGCAGTGAAAAAAAAACCATAACGCTATACATAATTTTCAAACAATCCAGTTCTTACCTGATCTAAGCTGTCCACAACCCTTGCACACAAGAGAGCTCCTGGCAGGTCAAAATAATTGTCATACAAATAGTATTTAGCTGGAAAAAATAATTTTAAAAATATACTTTAAACACCTCTGTATTGTATGCTTTAATTACAAATAAAAATTACATTCAAATAATAATATAAGCTCCTATTTGGATTTTACTGGTAATAAGCATTATCTGTTTCCCAGCCTTTGTTAGCCTTTATTCCCATTTCTGATTCTCGTAAATGGCAGCTTTAAGTTGTTTACCTATATGAAGATAGCGAGATTTTAATAAGACATTTTAACAGTCTAAAATCCCAGGTGAAAGAAAAGGGAAAGAACTATGAGTTTTAAGTCGGGATGGTATCTTTTGACTCTTCCAAAATATCATTTTCCCTAGCAGTGAAAACACAAGCAAAGCGTTTGAAGAGTTCAGAGACATTTGGACAGGTCTGACAGAGTCATGTCACTTGAACAAAAATGTTGTGTGTTAGGGCACCCCCTGAGGGGATGGGCCCTGGGCGGGAAGCATGGGTTACACGGGGTTCCCCAGACCCCTGCTCTCTGGTCACATGTCCCCAGGCTCTGTACCCTATTGGCTGTCCATGGCCCCCGGCCCGGGAAACTCTGGGGTTTTGGGGGAAGGGGGGGCAGTCTGATCCAGGCCCCCAGCCATGAGGAGGCTGGGTGAAATAAAGTAAATCTATTAACATCCATCAAGAATATCGTCTTCTGATTCTTCCCACGGGCAAAGCTGTCTACCAGAGAAGGTTGCAGGCTCCCCACTGCAACAGTTGTGGACAGGGCCTTGGCCCAAAGGGAAGTGTGCTCACATTATTACATGAGTTCCTGAAACAGAACTGTATCAGGAGGGTGCAAATTTCCCCCCAGACTAAGGTCATGCTCAACAACTCTCTCCAAGGAGTGAAATGACTTAACCAGTGATTATTTTTTTCCCCATGATCTTGTGGGTGCTGTCTCTTAGGTATTTTCAAAAACAAGACAGCAAAATGGGGATTGACATTCACAACAGAAACCAAGTGCATGTGTCAGTAAAAAAGAAAAGCACATTTCCTCCATGACCAAAGGAAACCTCTCTCTTCCTACCTTTTGCAAAAGATTACCTGCAGTTTAGAATAAGCATTGCATTTGTAGTCAGAAAAATCTCAAGGGAAGTATCTCCATTACAGAACAAAATGCACCTTAAGTGAGCACTTCCTGTGTTTTACTCACAACCGCCAAGATCAAAGTAAAGCAGAGAGGAAACACAGAGCAAGAACACAAATCTAGCCATAGTTCCTTCAAAGTGACTCCTCTCTTAAACACAAGGAACTTCAACTGCAAGGGGAGAAGTTTTGTTTCCAGACCCTCATTGCTCTTTGCAGCTGCACCAAGACCTCCAGTAACACCACTGATGGCAATAAGTCAACAAGTAAGAAAAATTTAAGATTTGTCCTAAGTGAGATAGGATATCAATCAGCAGGTATTGAGCAATTTACTGTGCATCACTTGCTCCTCTTGGGTTCTGAGGCTCTCTCTCGTTATCCTCACAATAACTATTAGTAGTATTAGTGTATTTATTATTACAACATTTTGTTTCAATTATAAATTGTTCTCAATGTGAGATTTACCGTTCTTTCTGATTTTCCTGCCCACTGGGCCCAGGCAGGGCGGGAGTGAATGAGCAGCTATATGGTCCTCAGCTGCTGGCTTAGGTTAAATCGTGGTACTGGTAGTATCAGTCTACTTCATCAAGGGACAGCGTGCCCACCACTATAACCAAAACATGCCTATAATGTCAGCTCATTTGTATTATCATAAAATAAATACCATGAAATATATTTAAGGTGAAGTCTATCACTAGAAGTTAAAAATACATAAAAATCAAGACCCCTCCAACACATTTACCTATTCCAGTAATTTCCAGTTCAAGCATTTTTACAAATCTGTGTTAAGAACTAACAGTATGAGGCACTGAAGGGGCCAGAGCAATTTCAAAGAAGAGGACATGCTAAAGTATAGCTACCTGTGCGTGAAACCATCCCACTGACTGTATTAAAATGCTGCCACTCCCTCCTTCCATAGTTCTCCAGGATCTCTTCGAACGTCATGCTCTTTGTACCATGGCTTGCCCTGTTCGATGCATTAAGTTGTTTATAAAAAAAACAAAACAAAACAGAAAAGAGTTGAAAACATTCAAATTACTGCTTGTGCAAAGTAACACACTGCAACGGGATACTGCAGTGCATGCAAGCTCATCAAAACTGACTCTCTTTATAGCTTAGAAGTTTCCCAGGACCTGCTAAGCTTTTATCATATACATTCCAGTTCTCAATAAAAGCCTTACTACACAAAGGTTTGGTTGGCTGGGGGCACAGCTACTGTGCCTCACCTGCTAACACAATCACTCTGGATTGCTCGAATGTTTTCAATTGTGTGAGGACACTCACTATACTTGAGCTATCAGTATACACTGCACAATAAAGCACAGTGCAGAAAGCCTATACATCATTCTGAAGCCTGGTAACATTCACAGAATGCAGGGCAGAACCATGGAAAAGTGCTAGTTTGAGCCCTGCAAGCAGCTCTTTAATACATAAGCACACACAAGCCTTTTTAGGCATTAAAAATCAACTAGATGGACCATCAAATTGGGTCCCATTTTGAAGCAAACACAGGTAATGTCAGAAAAAGTAAATGTGTATCACTCTTTCCTTTAATGAGGTATACCCTTTAATCTTGAATTCTGCATTTAGTACTCCAAAATTCATGCTATTAAATGAATTTTGGGATACACAGAAATGACTCAAAAGTATTTCTTTCTTCTTTTAATGAGATCTGATTTTCCTTAGCATCTTCAGGCTCCTTCTCCCATATGCTATCAGGAGAAAAAAAAAAAAGGAAAAGAAAAAAAGCAGAGTTTGTCTTGCATACTAAATTACAGAGATTTTCATTCTGGAAAAAAATTAGGGAGAAATGGGACTAGGATTGATATGCTTTAGATATATCTACTTTTCAGTTCTTGATTCAAAATAGGAGTCATCTATATTGAAAAAAAAAAAGGAGGGAAAGAAGAACTAAGCATGTACTGAAATGATGACTGAAAGAAGAATAGCTTTTAAGAGGAAATCCCCTAGAATTGTGAAAATGAATGTATCAGTTTCTGTGTTTAATTTATCTCAAGCTATTTAAATTATATGTTGTAAACTTGCAGAATTTTTGAATGTCTATGGCACAAAGATAATAGTCATTCCAGTCATTAGTATTAGTAATTAGCACTGCCCTCCAAGCCAGGTTACTCTCAATCCAAAGAAAAATCTTTGGATTTTAGCAGAACTGGACAAAGAGCACACTGGTAGCTACTTAAAAAAAAAAAAAAATTCACTTTCAAGATCAACCTATCCTCAGAGTCTCAGATTTTATTAAAAAGGAGATATTATTTACTATCTAACTAGCTAACATAAAAACATCACCAAAAGATTCCATATGTAACATTAACAGAAACTGAGCACTGCACCACCAAAGAGTATTTACATCTAATAAATTAATGCATGATGAAATTAGTTTTTTAAATATTTATAAAATTGAGAGATGGCATTTAGAAAGGGGATAAAATGTTAGTGTACTTAATAATACAATTTATATTTAACAATATAGATTTATTGTCAATATTACCTTAAAACTGTTCCATCTTCTGCAAGTTTCAGGAAGTTTCCCTCTTCAATGTCCAACACCAAGCCTTTGCAACTAAGAATAAATTAATTTAAAGGAAGAAACAAAAGATTAATGCTTTCGGAGGACTGTCTTCTTATCTACCAGTGAGATGCAGTTACAGAAGCTATGGTTCTTGTAGCTATGATGCTACAGAAAACCAAACGAGTCACAACCATTCAAATACTTCCATGTTTGAACAATGCTCTCTATAAGAAAGTACATATTATTACAACGAGGACTGGATTTTCCTTATGTAGCAAAATCCTAATAAATAAACCCAGTTCTATGTCTAGTAAATTCAGTGACTGTTTACAGAGATTGGTTGGAGGTTTAAGGTCCAAACAGTTAAAACTAAGAAATGTGATAATTAAGTTACTTCTACCAGAGAATTTTTTTTTTTTGGTGGCAACTCCTCTAGTTATTACTAGACTGATAACAACAGTTATTATAGGAAAAAAGGGTAGAACATTACTCTAAATGAGGCAACTGAATAAGCAAAGAACACATGAAGCAGAAGCATTTCCATGTTAGCCAGCACTAACAAAGAGTTGACAGCGTTGGAGACACTCGGCAAGGGTTTCTAATTCTCCCTAATAAATCTTTATCTTCCAGATAATTGAATCTACATTTGCTTAAGTTCTTCAAAAAATTAATTCAGAGTTCAGCGGTTAGAATACAGATCAATAAACGAGGAGACTGAGGAAGTAATGACACCTTCATCCTCTATAAGGCACCCAAAGGAAAGAAGATATGCCATGAAGGCAGCAAGCAGATCCTAACTTTTCCTGAATGACTCCTGGGCAAGTAGCAACGAGACACTGTTACCACTGTTACTGTGGGCTTGCAGGTCCATTTTAGAGAACCTCGTGCTTCAATAGGAGACCAAACTCAAGATATCTAGAGCTGAACAAATGATTTCTTGCTCCATAGGCCTCAAAATATGATAAATAGGTACAATGCTTGTCTCATAGAAGTTGAAATCAATCTCACTGGAAACTATCCAGTCAAATATTGAATTGTAAAAACCATTAAAATTACAACATTACAAGAATGCGCACATTATTTTTAGAACATCCATGTGTTTCTCCTAAAAATACCTAGTGATTATCTAGCCTTCAAACCTCCACCCCCATGGCCTAGATAATAACCTATTGAAGTTAGAAGACCAAGATTCAAGCTCGAGGTCCTGCTCAGACTACTGAGTGCAGAGCAGGAACTTGTGTTTCACTCTTTTGCATCACAGCTTTGTGCCTGATGTGCCACCCAAGAGCCACCTCCTGGCATTTAACATTTTTGCATTTTCTCAGAAGGCTGCTGGGATTATTCTACCTTACACAAACAAAACAACGTGTTGAGAGAAAAGTGACTAAAATCTATGGTTACTGTTGAATAGAATGTAGAAGACAAAGAAGATATATAAAATAAGAGAGTGAGATTGAAAGGCTTTTGTCCAGACAGCTGGAAGCACTGACAAAGCAAGCTTGGATGCTCAGGTCTCTCTTCAAAATACCATGTTAGAAGTACCTTATGATAAACACTTCTTAGAACAAGTATTTGAAACTGTAATTTTTGACTTGTCCATTGGGCTTGACAATCATGACATCAAATGCCTCATGAATGAAGCTATTTTCTAAGCTTTGTAAAAGTTACAGTTTAAAGGAATTATGTTATTTTCAATATACTCACCAGAAGTCTAGGCTGTCTGGAGCTAGAATCAGCAAGTCTTCGTCATAACCCTTCTCTGTTACCAGGTACTGGGCAAAACTATCATATATTAGCTACAAACGGAAAAATATTTGCATTCATTATATTGATTAAGTGAGATCAAAGACACTGCTTCCTTGGAAAGGGGCAAGATGCGAATATTAGTGCCTCCTAGGCGAAATCAAACCAGGGAGCTATGGGCCCTGTCCCGCTACCTCCACTGGGAAATAGTGCCCGAGGTTATTTCTGTCATGGCTGGAAAACACACAAGAGTTCTGGTGCAATGTGTCCAGCACAACCCACATTACAACATCCTACTTTACAGTCCCTGTGCTTCAAGACTGTTGGGAAATCAAGATGGTAAGTACTTAAAGACCAATCACTATTTCCCTCTCCCCCATCCTTTTTGTTTTGTCCATTCTTTTAAATTTTAAATGTCATGGTTACTGAGATTCAACAAGCAGCTTCCAAACCAATAAATATTTATCCTTAGGGGGAATTTAGAAGTATTGGAAGGAATTTATTTTGAAGAAAACAGGCAACTACTGAATAAACTGTTATTATTTCTAAGTTCAGAAAGCCTCGCATGACACTCAGCAATTTATGAATGTTCTGTGCTGGTAAAGTTTTACAAGATCTATGGAGATGCTGCCATATTCTTGAAGATCATCCAAAAAGAGTAATTGCTCCCTTTTTCTCATAATTGTTTCATTAAAACTGTTCCCTGGCCTTTTCTCTTTAATTACAACAGATGCTCTTGGAATTAATACGAATAGTATGTGACAAAACAAATATGAAGGCCAATGCTGAAATGGTAAGAACTAACTACATCTTCAGCTGGGCTTGTCAGCCTTTTAAAGTACTTTTTATTTCCAAGAGATAAGGAGGCATGCAATGGGCATGTGTCAGTCTGCCTCTGTCTCCTCTGAGAAGATGAAGAGTGAATCGTTTTGTTCATTGGTTGGCTAGTGTTTTTTAAAAGCTCTTAGCAATTGCCTAATGTTTGCCTTTGTAAGACAAATTTTTTATCAGCAAGAATGTGCTTGTGTAAGATGTAATTCATGCGGCACAATATAAAGAACATGGAAGGAAAGCCTAGCGTTACACAGTTTCCACCTAGAAATTTAAAAGCTCATGCATTTTATGGCTACTGTTGAACCCTCTTTGGTAAGGAAGATGCCTCTCCATAGAAGTTCACACATGGCTAAGGGAAGCAATGCACTTTTTCAACACAGGATGCACTGCACCATGCCTATTAATAAATGGGATAGCTCATAAACATTTGTTTCTATACCAAATTCTGAAATATCTTGCAGTTAGTGTGGGAGTCCTGTGCAGTGCAAAATGTACTGTAGGTGAATGGAGGCAAAGAAAAGGGGAGAGTGAGACACCAGGAGCATCCACGACACAAAATAGCTCCCGGACAGAGTCCTGACATCAACGAGTCAGCGTAACATTACCAGGGAGTTTAAAAAAGAAAGTGCCAAGGGTGGGAAAGCACAGCATAGGACAGCACTTCCTCTCCGAAAGAGACCACAGGGCTAAATCAGAAGTGCCGCGTGCCTCTAAACTCGCGTTTTATTGTAAGCACTAGAAAGTTCGCAAAGGTCTCCTGTCCAAAGTGCTGCGGATTCCTCACTCTGCCGCATCTCTGGATTTGGAGGCGCGGGGGGTTGTGCTCTACCTTTTCCTCAGCGCCGCTACGGCCAGGAAGGAAGCACCATTTTCAAGGAAGGAGACATGGCTATCCCCTTCGCTCGGGCAGAGGCCTGCTGAGGAAGCGCCCGGCGAGAGACGCACTTGCGTTTCTCTCATTTTCCGTGGACATCAGAGACAGGCGGTGCAGGGCTCGCCGCCCCCGCCGGAGGGTCTCGGCCCCGCGGCCCGGGACGGCGGGAGCGGGGCGGAGCGGAGCCCCTCCCGGGCTTCCCCGGCCGCGCCGCGCCGCCCGCACTCACCCGAGCGCTCTGCGGGAGGTGATACCGGCACAGCGTGTGGTCCAGGTCGAAGCCCACCACGTCGCAGTCAGCCAGGGAAAAGTGCTGCTGCATCGTCGAGCCGCCGCCGCCGCCGCCGCAGGTGGGCGGGGGAGGAGGAGGAGAAAAAGGCAGGAGGAGCAAGGAGCGCGGGCGGCGCTTCCTGCGGAGCCGTGCCGGGGAGCGCGGAGCGGGGCCCGCAGGACACCCTCGGCTCGGCTCGGCTCGGCTCGGCCCGGCTCGGCTCTGCTCGGCCCGGCTCGGCTCTGCTC
>VZRF01004782.1:22519-147660 GCA_013396875.1 Vireo altiloquus
TCGGCCCGGCTCGGCCTGCCCCGCCTGCCCCGCCCCGGCGGGGCCGCCCTCACCTGCGGCACAGCCCCTCGGCCGGCCCGGGGATGGAGGGGCGGGCACAGCGCGCATGGCCGGGGCGTGTCCAAGAGCTCGGATTCGAAAAACACGCTTCCCGCCGAGGCTTTGTGTGCCTGGAGCAGGCGTGGCAACGGAGGGCTTCTGCTTTTCTGACAGACCGCGAACGCGAGTCTTCGGGGAGTGTTTGCTGGGACCTGGTGAGCAGGCGGGGAACAGGAGTCAGCCTTGGTTAGTGACAGGACAGCCAGTGCCACACTGCAGGGGCCCTACTGGGGATAATTAACATATGCAAGTAGACAAACACTACTTACGACTTCATTATGCACCCTCAGCACGTTTGCGATGATGACCAAGCTGAGTGGTGCAGTGGACACACTGGAGAGAAGGGATGTCATCCAGAGGGACCTTAACAGGCTTGAGAGGTGCGACTGTGAGAACGCCTTATGAGGTTCTACAAGGCTAAGTGCAAGGTCCTGCACTTTGCTCGGGGCAATCCCAAACACAAGTGCAGGCTGGGCAGAGAATGGACAGAGGGCAGGCCTGATGAAAAGGACCTGGGGGATATTGGTGGATGAGAAGCTCAACGTGGCCTGGCAATGTGCACGAGCAGCCCAGAAAGCCAACTGTGTCCTGAGATGCATCAAAAGTAGCGTGGGCAGCAGGGCAAGGGAAGTGATTCTGCCCCTCTACTCCACTCTCGCTGTGCCNGCCTTGGTTAGTGACAGGACAGCCAGTGCCACACTGCAGGGGCCCTACTGGGGATAATTAACATATGCAAGTAGACAAACACTACTTACGACTTCATTATGCACCCTCAGCACGTTTGCGATGATGACCAAGCTGAGTGGTGCAGTGGACACACTGGACAGAAGGGATGTCATCCAGAGGGACCTTAACAGGTTTGAGAGGTGCGACTGTGAGAACGCCTTATGAGGTTCTACAAGGCTAAGTGCAAGGTCCTGCACTTTGCTCGGGGCAATCCCAAACACAAGTGCAGGCTGGGCAGAGAATGGACAGAGGGCAGGCCTGATGAAAAGGACCTGGGGGATATTGGTGGATGAGAAGCTCAACGTGGCCTGGCAATGTGCACGAGCAGCCCAGAAAGCCAACTGTGTCCTGAGATGCATCAAAAGTAGCGTGGGCAGCAGGGCAAGGGAAGTGATTCTGCCCCTCTACTCCACTCTCGCTGTGCCCAGCTCTGGGGCTCCCAGCATAAGAAGAATGTGCACCTGCTGGGGCGAGTCCTGAGGAGGGTCATGAAGATAATCAGGAGACTGGAGCACCTCTCCTACGGAGACAGGCTGAGAGAAGAGAAGGCTTCAGAGAGACTTTACAGCACCCTTACAGTACCTAAAGGAGCTTATAGGAAAGCTGGAGAGGGATTTTCTGCAAAGGCATGTAGTGGCAGGACAAGGGCTTTAAACTGAGAGAAGGATTGGATTACATGTAAGGAAGAATTCTTTCCTATGAGGGGGATGAGGCACTGGAGCCGATTGCCCAAAGAAGTTGTGGATGCCACATCCCATGAAGTGTTGAAGGGTGGTGGCCAGTGGGCCTATTAACCGAGGGGCTATGAGAGTTCCCTGGATGGGAAGGACCCTAAGGGGCATCCCCCAGGTTAGGGTGACAGAAAGAGGCTTCCCTCAGGAGGGACGTTTGTTACATTATATTAATGTACCCCAGTTCTGGTTCCCCAGTTGGCCTGTTGGCCCTCCCCGCCCCTTTCCAACATATGTGTCCCTGCTCCAGAATGTTCTCCATTCTCAGCTCCCCCATTGATCCGTCTTCTTCAGCCACTCCCTCTCTATTTCTCCATTTGCTCCCATACCCTAGCCCCGCCTGTGTCCCACCCCTGTGCCCCCAAACCATTGGTCCCTGATGTGCTCTCTCTGCCCCTACTGACCCCATACTTAGACCTGGACCCTCCATTCTTCTTGGCTTTTCATTCCTGGACATCTTTCTGTTTATGGGTTTAATAAACCTCTCCATGGAATACCATATGAAATCCCTTCCTGGCTCTTTTCTGTTGACCTTATTTGGAGCTATCCAGTGTGTGTGTGCGTGTGCTGGCACTGCCAAGCGGCTTCCCTGTGGAAGGTCATGGCATTTTACCACCCTCACCTGCTGTGACATTGAAGGTCAGGTTGGATGGGGCCCTGAGCAGCCTGGTCTAGTGTAAGGCATTCCTGTTCATGACAGGAGGGTTGGAACCAGATGATCTTTAAAGTCGCTTCCAACACAAAGCACAAACCGTTTTATGATTCTATGTATCAAAAATCCCTACAGGGTATACTGTATACAGTAAACCACACTATGCTGTGAACCAAAATTCCGTAGGTAATTCCATAGGTAACTAGCTATCTTTGATTGACAGTTTTGGTAATCCAAAAAAACGATAACATTAAGAACAGTACAGTCTGTGTCCAGAATACATAAACAAATGCGTTTTTGATAGGCATCTGCTGAATAAATAATGCCATAGTGCAATTAGAAAGAAAGTGGTGTTTGTTAGAAAGTACTGCATTTGGAGAAAAGCAGACAGATGAGAGTTGCACTGAGGTAGTCTTGTTCTCTGTGGTTGAACCTGAATATAGTGTCCATCTGAGGTTGGACTCAGGATGCTAAAACAACTGGGCTTGACGGCCTTGTTTAAAGGACATACTTATTCTTCCATTCTTTCCTTACAGTAGACCAATGACACCATCAAAGCTTTGCTTTCATTCACAAAACATGAAAAATTTTAGTTCAATATATTCTGAATAAATATATTTTCTTTTAAAATTCTCGTATGACTATAAATGGAATAATATAAAATGTATTTGATTTGAGAGTAATTGTTAAAAGACATTTAATACAAGTCTTCTTTTCCAATGTTGCCTGCCTGTGCACAGCTGTAAGTATTGTACTTTGTAGGTGGATAAGTTGGAGTTCAGAAGCATAGCATCAGTGTGCAGCAGAAATTTTGATTATATCAAATTATGATTTGATTTTTGCAGGATGACTCAATGATAATCTGGTGTTACAGAGCAAAATGCTTTTGAAAATACATTCAAGTAGTTGAAAGAGATACAATGTACTCAATATATTTAAGATTTGGTTTGCTATATTCAGGTAGACGCAGATGAGAGAAATTTAATAGCATCAGCTGTCACATGCATTTAAAAATTCTACAGAGAAGTTCAGTAGCAGATTAGGAAGTGGACTAGGCAGGAAAGTGCATAAAATTAGGAATAAAATTCAAAAATGCTAGCAGTAGGACAAGATAGAAATGGATTACATAATTTTGCCAAAGCCCATTGTATAGAAGCTTTTTTCAAAGGTTCTCAGTATCTCCCATAGACACTAATATACTCTTTAATGTTGTGTATGTATATATATGCATACCATATATTATATATACACTGCATATTATACACAAACCATACATTATAAATGTATGCACACTGTAAATTTTGTAGACATAGTGATACCTACATGTGTTTTAGATACATATTAAAGAAATACATGCCTAAATACATAAAAATTAACATGTATGAAACCTGAGCATGCAAAAATGTACATCCTGGACCTCGCACACAACAGAGATGATAACTATCCAGATGAGGCAGCAGCCTGGGAACTCAGAGCACGAGATAATTGACCTTTCTAAACCTTCTCGCTTCAGAAAATACAGAGCAAATTCCTGTCCCACTGAGTTGATGGCCACAATTTTGATTGACTTCAGAAAGTCCAAAAGTGCACCCACAGCTGGTTTTTCATGCTATTGTCATATAAAGTTTGACTGCCTTGCAGTTACTTTTTTTTTTTCCTGAACAGGATTCATGTAGCTTCCAAAATAGTGTTTAGGTTATGGCATTTAAAAGGTATAACTTTTCTTGCTATGCCAGTAAAATGTTTTGTACAAAAACTCACCAAAAAGCAACTTAACACCCTGAAGTATTGAAACACCTGAGCAGATATTGAAAATTATGTATTCATTGCTAGAATGATAAAATGGGTATAGAAGAATCATAGTTTGGGTTACAAGATCATCTAGTCCAACCCTCTGGTCACTGTATTAACTTTCAAATGAATGTAATCTTGGACATCGAGATTTTGTGAGTGTTGCACAATTATATTGATAGCAATGACAAGCTATAATAGAATGTGCAACACAAAAGTACTGATCATACTTATCTTAAACCTCTTTGTATAGGGAACAATTTTCCTCTGTGGAGGAATTCAGCTAGTTAAATTTCAGGTACATGAAGCTGAAGATTAAATCAGAAGTTTGACAACAAGAAATAGAGAAAATAGTGATGAAGAGAATTGGTTTCCAGTTCTGGGGAAAGAGAAGATAAATGAGAGAATAACACTTTGTCTTCAGTATTCACAGCACAAGCCTGGTAATGGGAAAGGTTTGGCAGTCTACTTTCAGCAAGTATACCCCACATTTTATTTCTTTTTCTTTTGTCTTAAAAGTGTTTTGTCTCTCATTTTCTTCCTTTCAGATGAATCCTTTAAGTATACTGACATCCCATTCTAGGGCCTTTCTCAGAAAGAAGCTGCCTTTAATGAAAATCCTCTGCAAAAACTGAAGTACCTTAAAGTGTTTACAGCAGCCTTTCAGCTCTGTCCTTCAGGTTTGATGGCACCATGAGACACTCAGAGATATCCACATAACTGAAGTTGAACTGTTGGGCTATCAGGTCCTAACTGAATTTATTTTAGGTTTCCCCACAGTTAATTATACATCACAGTACTTATTTTTATGTTGTAAATACATGGTAATTGGCAAATTGGGAAAAATCAAAATTCCTGTCCTAGTAGGGGAAATTTCTAACTTGCCACTCTATAGGAGATAGAATTTCTTGTGGTGTGGCACACCTGAAGCTGCAGCATCCCTCAGGCTGGGGCTGCAAGGCTGCCTGGAGGGACATTCCCTCTCTAGCCCTCAGGCCCTGGTGCACAGACACCCATGGAGCCAGCAGGAGAGGGCAGTGGCTTCTGCACACCCTCAGTGCCATCACGTTTTGCAACTTGCAGGAAATGTGTGAAGTGGGAGATTTGATGCCTCAAAGCCTTTCAGAAGCATAGAAAGGAGCATTTTGGTTTCCATCGTGCTTCATCATGCCTGCTTTCCATGCAGAACAGGCTCCTAACACTGGGTAGTTTTACAGCACAAGAGTGTACTAACATGCCATGGAGAACAAAAGGAAAATAACTGAGTGTGGTAATGTACATAAAGGCATGAGAACCGTGTCAAAATACCCAAATAAACCCTCGCTGTCGCACAGAATTTGCAGGCCTCTGGGCAAGGCAAGTACTGCAGCTCCTCGCTTTCTTTGTCCTTAAGGGGGCAGCAGTACAATGCGCTGGAGCATCCCTCTGAGTTAGCTGGGAATCGTCTGAGCCTTCGTCTATTTCACTTTCCTCAAACTTCGTGTGTATTGTCCTAAGGCTGTGTAAGTTGACTTTGTCCCAGCTGTGCAGTTGCAGCCTTTTGTCTATTTTGGTGAGGGTTATAAGACTTTTTAGTTAAAAAAAGAGGGAGGAGTCCTCATATTGCTATGGAAGAGTATGCAATCGTGATATGTGAAAATAAGAATTTGAACAAATACAGATCATTTTCATTTTAGACAAGGAACACCTTTTTATTCAGAAGTAAGGTCAGAACATTCTCGATTTTTCCCTGTTTGTTTTTAAAAACAAATTAAAATTCTTCTCAAGTAACATTAGTCAAACCAAAAAGTACTGGAGTTTGGGGTTTTTTTAGTATATTTTATTTTAGCACACTGCTAAGAGATGAGCCTCAGGATTGCACTTGATTTAGCTTTTAACCCATGAAGTTATTCAGTACACAGGTATAAGACTGCCTCACAGCCCAGTATCACCATCCTGAAGCATCCTATGGTGCTTCAATGGGATTCTTCATGCATTTAAACAGGATTGATGGATTTGGTTTCTTGATTTTAAGTTTAAGACACTAAGAAGGAAACATATTTGTTTAGGAACCATCAGAGGAATAAGCTCAGGATATACAGAAGTAGGGCTATGACTTTTTACAGAGTGATACTTTGGGAGACACAGATCTATCAACACTAATTTATTTTAAGGATAACCTTTGTCTCTGCAAGACAGTGAAATCTGTCAAGAATATATTTTCTTTGAAAAACAGTCTCTAGAACTTAGTATTTCTTTATTAGACTTCTAAAAGTTGAACAAAATACTAAATAATTTTCAAGGCATCCCTCTGTGGCATACAAGATACCTTGTTACTAGGTAGAGGAAGCTGTAAGAATATCCTTAACTATTGATCAGGATTTAAGATTTGATTAAATTCCAGTGATTTCAAAAGTTTTACTGTTTGTTGGGTAGTTTAGGAGCCTTTTTATATGGTACAAAATATGGACATGTCAACTTCTTAGTGGAATTACACACAAAAAATTTATAGTGTCCTGCTGGATTTAGGACATCTGATTGCATCTGGCACCTCAGTACTATGTTTGTTACATTCTATCTCACCAGCATAGAAATAAGACTCAGGCTGCTAAAGACACAGGATTCCCAAAACTAAACCCAATAAAGGTTAAACAGACAGTAATCCGCTAGGTGCTCAGAGTCTCTCAAAAGCCTTCTTACTGTCCTTATCATCTCTCTCAGATCTTGTAATCTACCTCAGGCTGTTCCCACGCAACATGAAAGAAGGAAATGAAAATCAATTTTTTTGTCAGAATGATTAATAACCAAGACTGATTGTTGGACCCTTAGTGAGTATGTATTTTAAAACTCTGCATAGTTGTTTAAAGGTACTTTGAAAGATTTTTCTTTTTGACCTGGATGAATGTTACATTTAGTCAAAAGAAATTGCACTAGAAATACGAACTTTTGGGGAAGCTGTGCGTCCAAAGTAGAGCTTTTTATATTTAATAGTGAGACAACAGTGCAGTTTCTATGATCTATGGAACACTGCCTTATTTTTCCTGTGTTTGAGGTTTTTTTTTCTTGTTCTTTTGGACCTGCAGTTATTTTATGCTTACAATGTTAAGCATAAAATCCAGAGGGCTACTCAGTTCTCAGTCCTTGTTTCCTCTTCATTTGTGGTATATTCATGGACAGATAATATAAGTGGCTTATGGCTTCAATTTCTTCATATGTAAAACAGGAATATGTCTAATTCAGACACTCTGAAGATTTCTTAGTTGTCCGAGTAGGTTACAGGCTCGCATTTCAAGCCTGACACTTGCTGGTGATTGCATTAAAAAAAAAAGTCTAATGTATTTCAATACACAGTCTGCACTAAAGAACAGAGCTATCGAACACCCAGTGGGAAATGCCACAACTATAAAACTGCAGACTGGAAGATAACAGAACTAGGAAAGGCCTAACAACAGCCATCTTCTGCTCTGGGGCAGGATCAATCTTACTACAAACATCTTTAAAAGTCAATTGTCTACTTCTTTAAAAGTGCCACTTTAAAAGAGCCACTGACGCAATTTCTTCCAGTGTTTAATAGTCCTTACATGCAGAACACAGAGTTTTCTCCCTCCCTTCATTTCAAAACAAAGTCTCTGTTGCTCTAATGCATCTTTTTTCTTGTGTTGTGTCCTATTCCTAGAAGATGTGAGAACCATATCATTATGCACTAGGCTTATATTTATTTGAAGAACACTACTATATTTTCCCACAGACTGCTGTTGTTTAATTATTTAGGGTCCTTCCTTAAAGGCTGAGGGATTTTGAGCCTGCTTATCTTTGATTCTCAATCTGGATGATATTCATTCATCACTCCTTCATTATGACATTGGTCATTATCAAATTTTATGGAATACAGGATCAAAAACTGGGCACGTTGCTCTAGTTCTGGTCTTACTAGGACTGAGTATAGAAATATTTAACTCACTGTAATGTAACACAGAAATCTGTGCTTTCAAAATAACATACAAGTTACTTAATTAATTACAATCCTTACCGTGTTAGGATTTTCAATACCAAATTTTATCCTATTGATATGATGAGTAGAGAGATCAGTTTTTTCTTTCTTTAACTGTAGGCCATCTTTCTAAAGGAGCGTTTGATCTTTTATTTAATACATATTTTCTTCTGTATGTGTTCATTGCTGATTATAATTACAGTGATATTCCTTGGAGCTGCAATAACAAAAAGCTAATATTAATGCTTCTAAATTTCAAATATAAGAGCTTATTTTGAATATAAATTGCATTTGATATTTACTGTTCTGTTTCTGCCTCTAGAGGGTGTCTAGTAGTGGTCTGATGGAAGGATAAAAAAAATGTATGCTGGCTTTTGAAAATAAAGAAGTGATGTAGAGGAATATATACTAAGCATCAAGAAGAGTCCACCATACTGATATAACTGTTTAAATATCTGTACTCTGTTTTTATGTATGTCTGTGAAGCAGGTCAGAGCAACCTCTTCTGTTTTCAGAAAACCTGTATGTGTGCATTTAGCTACCTTCATGCTCCTGACAGGGAGGGAGGTAATTCTGATAAGGTTTAAAGCTGGGGAAGCAAAGACAAAGGAATATGAATTTGGGAAATTTTTTTTCAGAGAAAGAAACTGAATTACTTTGTCTGCAACAACAGGATTGCTTATTATAAGTCCTTACTGAAAGTGAGTATCGCTAGAGCTGCTGGCTTCCTACCCCCTTTTGCTATGTTTATAAAGATCATGTCTTTCTTGTTGGGTAATGTTCTTTGTAAGCATCTCATTGCATAGCTGTGAAAGACATGCAACAGAAAGAAAAGTGGAGGTAGGAAACTATACAGAAATTTTCTACATCTCCAGAGAGAGAGAATACAGAAAAAAAGGAAAGGAAGAAGAGTAAGAAGATACATATTTGCAAGATGAGTTGCGTCAGTTTCCTTTGTGGAGCTTTGGATTTTGAATACAAAGAAACAGGTCAGACTGATGCTGAAACACAGTAAAGAAATAACTTCATATACTGCATCTTTGCTTTTACATTAAAACTATTCTAAATATAAATCAAAAACTGATTAAAAAGTAATGATACCTGAACTAAGGGTAAAAAGGTAACCCTACTTTCAGTTAAACCAGTGAGTAACTTGTCACTGACTTCATAGTAAGACGAACATGATTTTAATACCTTTTGCATGCATCTAAGTATTGATATTTATTGACCCTCAGATTATACCTATGTATCTGAAGATGAGTAAGATAATGTTTTTTAAATCAGTTGTTCCCTTGGCCATGGCTACACTATGGTGTTTAAGATTTTAGTTTCCAGAGTTTAACACATGCCCTGACTTCTACTTCCCAACATAATTTTGAAGTAAACCCCAGTTTTATAGCTTCATTTCTGCCTATCCTTTCAATATAAGTGGACAACCTGAGGTTGCTGTGGGGCACTTTCAGTTCCCTTTCCTCTGGCTTATAAGAAGTGTCTTACCTTTTGGGTAATGTTCTTTATGTGGTGCCTCACTCTGAAGGACAGATATAGCAGGACAGATATAGCAGAAAGAAAACAGAAGGTAGAAAATGATTTAGAAAATATACAAGGAGAGAGAGATACCTGGTCAGGAAGGTGGGTGGATCATGCACAGGATTCATACAGTCGTAGAAACTGATTACAGAACCAGTCCTTTTTCTATAGAAAGATTTTGGATATATAAAGTCCTAGTGTATGCATAATTCATGGAAATGAGGTTTGTTTAAACATGCTCTATCTAGCAGGAAGAATAAAAGTAAGATGGAGTAGTTACTGAGAGGCTGATCTCTTGTCCCTGAGATCCAATAACAGGGTGTGTAGAAATGGTTCAAAGTTGCACCAGGGGAGATTTCAGCTGGATGTTAGGAAGCATTTCTTTACTGAGAGGGTAGTCAAACACTGGAATGGTCTTCCTAGAGAGGGAGTTGGCACCCAAAGCCTGTCAGTGTTTAAGAAGTGTTTGGGCAATGCCCTTTATAACATGCTTTAACTTTTGGTCAATCCTGAAGGGGTTAGGCAGATGATCATTGCAGGTCACCCCCAGTTGAACTGTTCTATTCTGTTCTGTTCTATTCTATTCTAAAATTAACAGCTAGTGATTTTCTACTGGTTTTGCCAGTCATATTTCAGTAATCTAAAGTAATTAGTAAGACGTGTTCCTTTATATGGTATTTCAATATATTCTAATAGTAAATTTCAGCTCCCAGTGAAATGCTGCCTTTTTGAGGTACAGTGAAGGTCAGGATGAAGGTGTTGGTTTTGATTTTGGAAAAAAGCTCTGCGCACTTTCACTCGCAGGTGAAACAACGAGTTTGATACAATGCTTTGATACACTGCTCTTTTCCATCCGTCTCTCTTTGGACTCCTCTCCTTTTTTTGATGAAATTCCAACTTAAGATAAAAATGGTAAATCATGTTCACAAGTCATCTATGTCATAGCATGCAGACTTTGATAGAGTTATGTGAGAAATGATCTTGACCCGTCATAAAATTTTCATAAATAAGTACACAGTCTAAATTTAAAAGCTATTCATAACAGGGTCAGGTTTGGAATACATTTTCTTAAAAGAATGGCAAAGTCATGTTTGCTGATAATTCTTTGTCATCCACTTGCCATATTTTTTCCCACACAGATAGATTTGATTAGAAGTATTTTTCATGCCTTAGAGAGCTACATATCTCTGGTTTTATTCAGAGAGGCTGCTTCATAGAAAGCAAATTAAGTTACAATTTTTAGCACTGTGGGCTCTATATCATTTAGAATAATGTACAATGAAATGAAAAATAATGGTTGAGGTCTGGTCCCATTGCAGATAATGGCAAAACTCACATTAAATTTGAGCAAAGTGGGATCTGTTTGCTTGAACAAATAGAGAAAGTCTCTATTCTGTCAAACCTTGACAGAACCTTATTCCTCTCTGTTAATTTGTTGTCAGATGTAGCGTGTTTCAGGCCCAAATTCAGCTAATAAATAAGCAACTCTCATCACCAAAGGGCTTGAAAGTATACTTTTAATGTTTTCTAGGGTAGAGATGAATTACTGGATCAGTCTTATGGAAATAAATAGCCAGAGTTTTCTCATTACAAATGCAGAAAGACTACAAGTTGGAAAATGCCGAATCAAATGTAACTCTACATCTTCGTGGATTTATGGTCTAAGATAATAGACAAAACCAGGAAAGTGATTTATCAATAAGAGTAAACAATTTTGTCAAGAGTAAAATTACGCACATAATTTATTTGCACTGAAAAAAAATGGCAATTTGCAAACTAGAGAAACAAAATGGAAATGCTGATTAAAAGGAATATAAAAAAGCTACAAAGTGGTAGTAATGTGTTCCATTTTAATGTGCAAATGGAAAGAAATATAGCTGAACAGACAGCTGTAATAAAAAAAATCACTGTGCTTTATTTCAGCTTGTTACCTTAAAAAAACTACAAAACTTTAAAATGGTTAGTCATTTAAATTATTTCCCAAGAACAGATTCAAAGCAATATGCTTTTGGTTTTTGGCTAATTTCTTTAAAGATCACATTATTTAAATATTTTACTTTGCTGAAAGATTTGACTTGCTTTACCATAATGCATTAAGAAGTTTTTCTAAGCTAGGTATATCATGTCAAATATTTAAAATAGCATATATTAAATGGAGCAGTATAGCTTCTGGCCTGAAAAAGACTATAAAGTGTAGAAAGCGATGTAGAAAGTGAGGCATCGTAGATTATTTAATTAAAATTATTGTATTTTATACCTTAATTTCTCATTTCCCTGCATGGAGTTTTTTTCCCTTTACAGAATTCAACACAATTATGATGGAAAATGTTTGTTTCTATTGTGATCTCATTAAGAAAAAATACTCTCTTTTTCAATTTCCAATTTCAATTGACTCATATTTCTTAACAAAACTGTTGATGGATATTGCCTTGGAATATTCTTTTTTCCCCAGCAGATCACTGTTCAGACTACAATTCTTCTCTGCATGACATAGGGGAATTGTTTCAAACACCATGTATCATCAGCACTGAAGACTGAGTCTCAGTGATGTTCACTTCTTGTCTCTGAGATATGGACCAGCATATTTATGTGCTGAAGGAGGGTTCATTTTTTCTGAAACTCCAAGTTTTTATGTATTTATGCCAATAGTTCTGTAGAGAACACATACAAACCAATAATTGTAGGAAATATCTGTAATGCAAACTCATACAAAGTAATTTTTGAAAGCATGGAACACAAATAATACTTACATCAAAACAAAACTTTTGAAATATTATGGCTTCAAATCTTATCTGTACTTATTGAATACAACTCAGTCTGATATCTTAATTCATACAGAGCAGGACCTGATTCCAAGATCACTTCAATTAATGTCAGTGTTGCAGATTAGTTTTGTACTAAGTTTACTAAAGGATGTAATGTTAACACATTATTTTTCTGTCCATTAAGTCAGCTAAGAGAAATATGTTTCACCACCATGTTTAAACATGATTTTTTTGTAGAATAAACAAGGCCTAAGGGATATTGACTCCAAGTTAATTAGAATTTGATTTAATGGATTTAGAGGACTTCAAATTAATCCTTTAAGCAGGTCTAAGGCTCCTTGCAAGAGTCTTACTTATACTGGACTTTGCAGGCAACATATAGAACATAAAAAGTAACTTCAGATACCTGTAATCCTTAAACCTATAGTGTCAGTGTGCACTCCTTTCTTTATGGAACAAGGAAATACACATTAAAGCAATGGGAAAGCTTTAAAAGGGGAAAGTAGTGCTTGATTGAATAGATTTGCTTTTTTTTCTAAAATCTAAGTTTATATAGTCGTGTCAGACACAGCTTTTAAACAATCAATCTTTGTTTCAAGGTGTTGCATATTTTAAAAAATTACTTTCAATATTAGTGTTTGGGGTTTTTTTATAAAATAGGGACCAGAATACTAAATTTCATACTGTAAATGTGCCATTCTGGTCATAATAAATTCATCTTTCTCACTAGCTAGTGCTGGCTGTAAGAATGAGGTGAGACCCTTGTATGCTTCTTAAAGCACTTTTGCTAATAAAATTCATCAATATCTCTGATTAAGTATTTTATATTCACTTTACATCCAGTTGCTTATTTTTTTGAACAATTTCTGCTCTGATATTCAGACCCCAAAACAAATTATATAAATATACAGAAGGCAAATAAGCAGTGCAGAACTGTTTGGCCACCTTTTGCAAAAAAAAAAAAANAAAGAAATAAGTTAAGCCAAGCAAAGATTATTCTATTAAATTACAGGTAATATGAATGCAGAGGACTTGCACAACAGTTTATACTGAAAAACCCCTGAATATACATTATTATCCTCATTTGTTCCAAACTGTGAATATGAAAATCAGGATTATGGGATTTATCAGATTTTATTTTTTTCAGTAAAACCAGCAAGAACATTTTTATTATGTGCTAATTTTCTTTTCTTGCCTGTGATAAAATTATATAGTCTCTAAACCATCTAGTGTGCTTCTTTATTTTCAGAAATGCAGTGAATCCTCAATAAAGTCACCAGGATGGGAGCAAAGACCCTTGCAGAAGCTGCTGCAGTTTGGCCACCACAGCAAACTCACTGCCCTGTCCCACATGGGATAGGAAATCTGCTTAGTAATTCTCAGCAATGCCAATCTTCTCTCTTTTTGAGAAGATTTTTAAATCTGATTAATTACTTTAAGGGCTATTTGTTACAGTCCACTTTTTGAATACATAGAATTGGTCCTGAAGATAAGGATGAAAATAATCTTGTTTATAGTTATTAATCACTTCAAGCAAAAGTCTTTCTGTTCTTGTAAAGCCAAGCAGGAATACAAATTGAAAGAGAATATGAATTTAATGCCTGGTGGTCTTGGAGATAAGGTAGTCATATACACAAATATTTGTAGGCTTAAGCCCTGTTGTAGCTACAGTTATCTGAGTGGTCTCAGTGAATGCAGTGTGATTTCCAATGTGTTTGTATATTGGTTCCTGAGTGTAAAGGTGGGACTTGATCCTGAAAAGCGTTGTGCATTGTACAGGTTGATTCTGTATGATGCAAATGGCTTTGTTGTTATGATGAAACTATTCTGAGCAGTAAATGTGCTTGCAAATCTTTGCCAAATCAATGCCCAAGTTGCCAGAGCCACAAAATATTACAGGAAAAGTCAATCAAATATGCAAGCTGAAAACTACCAGATTACTTAGTAACAGTTTCTAATATTCTCTGCTTTCAGTAAATGTACACAATTCTTTAAACAAGATTAATGAAGATAGTTTCTTTATCAATACAGGCTTTTCCTTACTTTGGATATTGTTATTCACACCTAGGAAAATTAAGTATCTCTTGGATATCTGTGTTCTTACTATTATGTGATTAATAGTTGTTGGGGAAACATCATCTTCAGTGGTGCTTCAGAAACTAAGTACGATTATCATAATATGCAAAATCAGCATGCCTTTTTTTTTTTGTCAGACCCAAAAGATGATAAGGTTTAGTGATGACTTAATGTGTATTGTACTTCCTCCTTTATTTAATTTCTTTTGCAGCATGGCAGAAGTGTGAGTAAGCAGTTCCCCATTCCTCTTCAGTGGAGATGCACCTGGTATCAATATTATCACTTTCAGTGGAGATAGCTTTTAGTCATCCCACTGTCCCTAGTTCATCAGTAGCCCTCTGCCACTGGTCTCCTCATTCAAATGAACGAGAGACATGATGAAAGCAAGTGACTTTGGTTTCTGTTATGTAGTTTTTTTTCTTTCTAGTAAAGTAAAACCACAGAAGTCAACAACTCTAAATGGAACTGGGAGATGTGTAACTGGTTTTATAAAACAACACCATAGTCCTGACCAAAAAAAAATAAAAAAGAAAAGAAAAATATGGGAGTCACATTTTTTAATCACCAGGAAGTTATAGGTCCAAAAGTGAGTTTTGGTTGATCTCAATAAATTGATCTGTAAGAGTTTGTCTCTTACTGAAATGCCACCACTATGTGCAGACAGGCTATCTCCTATCTCCTGTGCTTCTTGCTCCAAGCATTGCATGTCCCCCAGGATGTGGTGATTTCCAGGAGTCACAAAGCTTGGGTTGCACCACTGCAATATGTCAGCCAACTCTTCAGCCTGCTTTGCCACAGTACTATCCAGACAACCCCTGTCTGTATGTTGGGTTAGAAGTGCTTTGGAAATGAGAATATACCAGTCAATGCAGTGTCTTTGTTTACATGGTGACTGGAAAACAGCCATTATTTTTATATAGACTTGGTCTGATTAGCCAGTCCCCTAGAGAAATGCTTTTTGGCTAGTGCCTTGGTTTCTTTAAAATGCAGAATAAGGGATGCAGTATATTAAAATATACTGCTTTATTACTGTAAGCCACATATATTTGTTTTTCCTTGTAAAAAGAGCCCATCCCAGCTGAATAAAAACCAAGCCAGAGGGTTGGTTAGAGGGGCGGTTACTTGGCAGGGAATGTGCCCAGGTGTGAGTGAGGGCGGGAGCCACAGGTGCACTCCCGGTGAGGGCGTCTGCCAGTCGCAGGCGAGAAAAGACTTCCCACTGCGAACCGAAACCAGTACACACCAGGAAACAAAAAGAAATATTCATTCCAGCTGACCACGTCAGACTGCTGAGGAAGCAGGCAGGTCAGTTTGGTTAATCATTGGCAAGACAGACATTTACTGCTGATCGTATGACCAGACCACGTCTGAGATAAGAAATCTCATCCCCAGCAAAAGGAATTGAAAAGCCTCCCTTATTTACATGTTCTGACGTTATTGTTTTGCCGTAACAGAGGAGGCTTCACACTTTCCTGTTGTTCTCAGAGCTCAGCCCAGCACAGCTGTTGTGTTGCTTTCCTGTTCTGAAGAGGAAGTGAGAAATTCCCTCCACAACGTGTGCTGGCACTTGAATGCTCAGGTTTCACTCCCTAGCTGGGAGCCCTCTGTAATGAGCTCTCCGTGGGACCCAGAGAGGTGCTTCCAGCTGTGCCAAGAGTTGTTTCATTTTGTGCCAAAGGAGAAGGGGGAGAAGAAGTCCGCAAAAAGCTAATATGTGGATGGTGCAAAAATTGGTCTAAGCGTCTTGCGACCAGGGAAAGCAAAAGAAAAGTAGAAGCAGAGCAAAGAATCAGGATGGGAAACTTTTGCCAGAAGTACTGTCCTTGTTTGGAGCCTTACCTTCCCTGCTTGTTCTTTGGGACAAACGGTGAGCAGGAAGACAAAGGAGGCCAAGTCTTCGCCAACCTTGCTGTGGTAAAACCTGACTTCCAAGCAGGACAGAAGGACCTAGAGAGTAAGATAAAAGAGAAACCTTTACCTCCACTGCCTGGCCAGGATCTAGCAAATATTTGCAACTTTGTGGCACTGTTCGACTATGACGCTCGCACTGAGGAGGACTTGAGCTTCCGAGCTGGGGATAAACTGGAAGTGCTGAATGCATCCCATGAGGGATGGTGGTACGCCAGGCTCCTCCTGCCAGCGGGGTCAGTCTGTCCTGGCCGCAAGCTCGTGGGCTACATCCCTGCCAACTACATAGCTGCTGACCAGAGCATCGAAGCTGAGCCGTGAGTAACCCATGGAATGTGAAATGAGACTCTTTTCTGTTACTTTCAATGGGTTTGGGACAGGAGGTCACAGCCTTTGTCCTTGCTGGGTAGTACCCTGCCACACTCAACCCCTGGTGGTCCTACAGGTGATAGCACTAGTAGGCATGAGCAAGGAAAAGACACTATGGTCACAGGAAAATAAATTTAAAAAGGCACAGGGTAGAGGGGTTTTATTTTGTTGAAAATTATTTCCCTCTGTGATATACCCTAATTAGTTATTTAAAAATCATCTGAGAAGATCAAGTTGGTTACTGCTGTGATGGTTCATTATTGTTGTTTGGATAACAGTAAGTGTGTATCAGACCCGGAGAGTGAAAATATTGACCCCTGCCCTGAACAGTGTTCAGCTTAACCAGCTGCAAAGTTAGCAGTTAATCAGTTAAAGCAGGCTACCTTTACACCTTTTCATCTTCTTTCAAACGATGGGTGAGTCTCTAAAAGATAAGTTTCTTATGGTTTCTTCTAGACTATGTGCATCTTCTCTGGAGGCAAATCTCTACTCTCAGGACAAACTTAACTGGAGCAAGTATTGCAAAAGTGGATGTAGCAACAGAGTACAAAGAAAGTTGTTAAACTTTCATGGAGTTTAATTTTCCATCCCATGTTCTTCTGCCCCTTTGAAGTATGCCAGATCTTATTTAATATTATGAAATAAATCAGGAATCACATGGAATCAGTTACTTGGCTCCCTAGTGATGATGAGTGAGGTCTGAATCAGTTACTTGTAAGCTGCACAGTTACTTGTGTGTTGCAGTCAGAGGCAACGTTTGCTGAAACAGGTCTGGCTGCAGTTCTAGAGGTGTGTTTTGGCAAAGATTATCACTGTGTAAAGAAACAGCATAAGCAACATTCATTATTAGTTTCAGAATTAATGCTGACTTTAGAGGGATGATGTTGCAGCTTTTCAGTTAAATCTCATTTGAACCTGAAACATCATCTTGGACCTGATCTGCCCACTGTACTGCCATGGGCTAGGAAAATTGGCTCAGATATGATTATGCCAGTCTTTTAGCAGCTACAGGATTTGTGTAGGGCAACTCTAAGATTAATCTCTAACCTGAAGACCTTAAATTCCAGAGTCTGACCAGCTGTTTCTATTCCTGTATTCAGGCAGACAACATTTTCAATGGTTATGTTCAGAAAAATTCTTCCAACTGGAGAAATTAATCTGCAGAGAAGACATTTTCTGAATCACTAGATAAATAGTGGTAGGCTCTAATTCTGCTCAGCTTGGCCTTTGGTCCCTTTCAAGAGCTAGTTTTATTAGAAGTCATCAGATTTCTTCATGCTGTTAATAGTTTGAAAGTAATTCAGTTATACAACAATATCTCAACTCCTAAGGTCCTTATCTTTCTATATCTAGAGCTTCAAATACAAAGTTAATTTTGCCAAAGTGCATTGTTGTGTAACCTCTGGTTTTTCACTTGTTACTGAATCAATTTTATTGTTTTTTACTTTTTTTATATACCTGTCTCCCTTTATAGTAAAGACTAAGTTACAAGAAAATATTTTTCTCTATAAATTGTTAGAACACTGGAGAGGAAAAAGTGGAGAGTTTTCCAGCTCTCAGATAACGTAATTTCTCCAAAATGAGCTTTTAATTTCACAGCAAGCCTAGTCTGGCTAAACATGTTGTCTTTTCTCAGCTTTCTCTCTAAGTAACTTGGCTTTAGTGATCTGCATATATATATATATATATGTAAAAGACTGTCTTCTGTCAGCCCACACACCTATAACAATAGACTATCTGAAGTTAGAAAGGACCTCTACAGGACATTTGAAGAGTCATCCCAACTCAAACATGGCCAAAATAAATCTAGACCTCTTTGCTTTGTTGTGCATTTCCAGGTGAGCTGTTCATCCTCATGGTTCGGATTTTTGCTGCCTTGTATCAAATCGGAAAGTTCCTTGCTACAACTTTCCCCAAGAATTCCCTTTCACTCACCCTCTCTAGTTCACACCTCTGTTATCCTAGTGAAAAAGAGTAATGATGGTTTAAAGAACTACCCTTTGTTTTCCCTAAAGATTGCAATTAGAAAAAAGGTTGTTCTAGTGTCTCTGTAATGAAAATTCAAAGCTTAAAAAATACTTGCTGCCCCAGTCTATCTCCTCTCATCTATTTTGATTTTAATTCCCTTTGGTGTTGGCCAATTTTTCATGTCCATGATGTAGACATTTGTGTAAATAGGCAAAGTTTCTAATGCATCCTTGCATCCTCTATGGCCGTCCTTTATGGTCCCAGCACAGAACTGACAAAGAATGGGAGACTTACAACCTCTTGTTCACCTGCCAAAATCCACATTTACCATGTATTTGCAGTGTGTTTTTTATGCTTGCAATATTTGCCAGGCACAGTTGATCAACAGTCTTTGACTTAATTGAATGCACATTTTGTAGCACCAGTCAGCTTCTGTACATCTGCAGAGACAACAGGAATTCTATTTCTGGATTGCATCTCCATATTATCAGACAAAGAAACACTGGCTATTCTGTTCTGAGAAAGAGACTTGATTCATGGTGTGATTCTTAGGAAGCTTGGGAAGAAAACCAAACTGATCACATTCTTTAGCAGCTGATTTCAGCATGTTTGTGTAGAAACTGTTTTAAAAATTGCATTTCATATGAATGCATGGCTGCTCCATGAAGTCGCTGAAACAAAGGAATAGAGGGGCATGGAAGATTCTGCAGTGAGAGATGACAGGGCCACTCTGTAAGTTTAGCCAATGGATGCTTGAAAGCTCCTTGCAGAGTAGTCAAATTTCTTTTGCTTATCGTTCCAGTTTTGCCTGTGACCTTCAAGAGTATTAACAAGCAAATATATCTGGCCCTCTTTTATCAGCATATTGACATGGTCTTTATTACAGGGACAGTTAGAGATCAGACAGTCCATCTGGATCTGTGTTGTCAGTTCTGGCAGAGAATAATGCTGGGTCATTGCTTGTTCTCAGCAAGTGCTGCAGCAGACCAGTTTGTCTCCTTGCTGAAGTGTCTGTGAATTTTTATCAGGGAGAAAGGCATGCTTTTTTGACTTTTCCTTGGTAAAAAAGAGAATGAAGTAAAGCAAGAAGGAAAGTGAGAAACTTCTGTATATAACAATTTTTTTTCCTGGGTGTTTCTGACTGTCCAATACGACTGAGGTAGAGCTGATAGTGTGGATCAATATGTGGGGGAAAGGGCAGGAAGTATTTGCAACAACTTGTCTCTAGAAAACAAAAAATAAACACTATTCATAACAAAGGCAATTTTCACGTATCCTTGGCTATCAGAACTGAGAGAGAATGAGATTTTTTACTGTGTTGCTGTCCTCAGACTAAAGGTAATTGGTAGAAATTGCATATTAAAATAGAAGGGAGACTCTTTTATATTATATTTTGCTAGTGTATTTATATTGTATAATAGAACTAAACTATGTCAAACGTCAAGCACTTCTTATTTGTGCATGATTTCTTGTTAAAAAAGGTCATTTTTCTTCCTTCCTTTGGCCTGAGCAATCCCTTCCTAGGTGGATGAGTTGGATGAAATTAATTACAATCTGTGTGAATAGAGGAAAAAACACATAAATCCATGGCTTGGGTTCTGTCTGCTGCAGCATTTCAGTCCAAACGTGTGCTGCACAAGATGAAATACATCCAAGAAGGGCACACCTGCTACCACGAAGTCTGTTTTGGACAGACTGAAGAAACAAGGCCCTTCGTTTTTATATTTACTGGTAAAACATCTTTTTATTGCTGAGCTCCTCTGGCATCTGCAGTAGTTCTTATACCAAAACCAATCTGTCAGGTGGAGAGATCATGAAGGAATTGTGTGTAGTGTCTCTGGAGACAGATGTGGTCTCCTGGCCCCACCTGGGGTAGGTAGGACAAGGCAGTTGGGGAGTGGAAGCATTCATCTGGCAAACCATAGTCACATAGCAAACTTTCTCTTCACAAGGAAATAAATCTGGTACCATGAGAACATTATTTTAAATAATATCTGACCAAAAATAAGACACAAACTAGGCTAATGATAAATTAGCAGCTGTAGGGGGACGTGGTGATTTTCTTCTCTCTGAGTCACAGGTAGCAGTCAAAACTGTGAGCCAGACAGATTTTTCATTTCCAAGGTAGTTTGAATGAGATTGTATCTGCTGCATCCAATGAATTTGGAATGCTCTTCTTTTTGTGTTTAGACACATAACACTTAGAAAAAGGAAAACAAAAAATGGTACTGGAGATAAAATCACATAATTTAATTTGCACATCCAACAAAGGATTATCAGAAAGAACAACTTGACAAATACAAAAATCTGAATTAAAAGATAGATCGTCTTGGCAAAGTGTGTGACCTTCCTGTCTCTGTGTTCTTTTTCTGTGTCTGTTATTCTGCACTACAAACAGGAGCCACAGTAACACATTCACCTGCTCTTGTTTTATTACTGCCGGTTGTTTAAACTAAACAAGAAAGTGACATAGTGCAAATTGTTCTGGACGAAAAATATAGCCCAGCTCTACAGTTAATTTTAATGAAGTAAAAATAAAAGAAAACACCTCACTGCTGGAGTGACATGAATTCTTTTTTTGCTAGAGGAATGATAGAGTGTAGAGGGGGCTCTTGCCTGCCATCCTGATGGATCTGTTGGCTGTTTATTGAAAGTCAACTTACAACAATAAAATCATAGAGTGACTGAGGTTGAAAAATACCTCTAAGATAATGTAGTCCAACCATTAACCCAGCACCACTGTGTTTGCCACTAAACCTTGTCCCCAAGTGCCACATCCACATGTCTTTTGAACACCTCCAGGCGTGGTGATTCCACCAGTTACCCAGGAAGTTTTTTCCAATGTTTGATGACCCTTTTAATGAAGAAATTTTTTTTAATAGCCAGTCCTCTTCCTCAGTGCAATTTTTCCTCTCTTCCTGTCATTTTCTATTTGGAAGAGACCAACCTCCACATCACTACAATCTCCTTCCAGGTAGTGTAGAGAGAAATGAGATCCCCTCTGAGCCCTTTTTCCTCTAGACTAAACAACTCCAGCTCCCTCAGCTGCTCCTCCTCCTTGTGCTCCAGGCCCTTCCCCAGCTCTGTTGCCCCTCTTTGGACATGCTCCAGCACCTCAATGTCTTTCTTGTAGTGAGGGAGCCCAAAACAGAGCACAGGACTCACCAGTGCTGAGTATGGAGGGACAATCCCTGCCCTGGTCCTGCTGGCCACACTATTGCTGGTACAGGCCAGGGTGCCATTGGCCATCATTCATTCCGTGTGTTCATGCCAGCATTATTGACACGAGACTGCTGTGCTGACGGAAGAAAATCCATACAAATTCCTAGTAGATTAGGTCAAAGAAGATCATAGCAATTACTTTTAACTTCTGTCAGTTTTGAAAACATTTCTTATGTCTTATGTAGGTGTTTCCCAGCTGGTGGAAACTGAGCCCCAGACCTAATCAATGAAACCTCCCCAGTCAATTCCACTGTGAGCTTTTTAAACAACCTTCTGAGAACAGAAGTGTCTTGTAGGTTATTTTTGTCAATCTCCATGATTCCTTCACCTTCTGTTACTTGACTCAGCTTTAACTGTTTCATACATTGACTGAATCTCAGTTACTATATGTGAACAATAAAGCTTTCACTGGGCTGACTTGTTTTAGACTTCCTGCAAAGTGAGGCTTTTGGGGTTTCATTGGTTCATGTGGGTTATTTTTCAAAGTGATATTTACAGTCAAAATGTCTAGAGGCTTTTTAAAAAGTGAAGCCGGTAATTTTACTGAATACCTCAGAAAACTGAATGTAATCCACTGTGGTTTCTGTGTGCCCCCTCTCTCTTGCTCTCATAGTTCCTCTTCCTGTCACAGTACAAACTCCTGAGGACACCACTAGAATCACCACTAACCCTTGTACTGAAATGAACTTGTAAAAATTGCTGACACTACTATGCAAAGTACTAGTAGGTTGTTTGCATATCCTTGAAACCTGTTAAGTACAAAAGTCATTCTTATATATTTTTTTGGTAGAAAAGGTCTCTATCACCAAAATATGTATTTACTATAAAACATTGAAAAGACTGTATGTGAATTTCCATCTTTTCTTTCACTTGATATACTTTATCTACACCTTTTTGTGTGTGCATACATGTGTACACACAGAACATAAAGTTTATAAGACTGATATTTTTAAGATCATGCAATCATCCCTGTGAGACAAGGTATGAATTGCAAAGCTAGATCGTGCTTTTGATGTTTTTTGACTTGGAAGTGCCTTTCTTGAATTTACACAATGGAATAATGCAAAACAACCATGAATTTATCAACTTAACTTCTTTAATTATGGTTAAGCATTCCAGTGCTGTCTTCAAGCACATATCAAACTTTGACTTAATTTCTGCTAGTTTCTTAAATATTCAAAGACTATACTGAACACAAAAGGAAATTGTTTACCAAACTGTGAAATATCAAATTTTTTGAAGTGCCAGCACTATTTATACATCCATGTGCATATCCGTGTCCAGAAAATGTGTCTCTGCTCAGAAAAGTGGAAGGAATTATGGCATTGTAGATGAGTAGTTAATGAAAACTTGTCTAATTAAGGTCACCTATTTTCTGGCAATATGGTTTTCTAAATATATACGACTTTATCTATTCAAAATCTGAGAAATTAAGAAATTTTATCCTACCTTGTCTTTATTTGAAATTAGTGTGTACGTTATATATCCTAATCATTATCTACTAGTTTTCATTACCACATTATAAAAACTCTATCAATGAATCATGTGAACAGCAGAACCAACATCCTTAGAACACATCCTGCAAACACAGCTGGTTAGCCTTCCCTAAGACTTGGTGAAGCCCAGAAGGCCTTTTAGAGATGGAAAAAAACAAAAAAAAAAGGCCACGTACTGGTTGTAACAACTCAATAGTCCTGTTTGGTGAGTTTTTTTCAGACTCAGTAGGAATAAGCGTTCTGCATGCTAGCATAGATTAGTATTGTTTGAGTAATGTTGTTGGCAAAAACATTCTCCAGGTATTGTACAATGTTTCCTCAATAGTAGTCTTTGATGGCTCTCCACCCAGGATGATATGGAGCCATGCAGAGCTGAGTGATCTCTGAGCAGGTTTAGAACTGAGAAATAGTAACCAGCAGTTCAGCTAGGCTGAGAAGTCCTAAACCTGGGCTCATTTTAAACAAACTAGGTCAGGTATCTCTGTGAAGAATTATTTTGTCACATGTGAAAAGCACTGTTGGTTATAGAAGACTTTCTTTGTGTAAGATTCTATCTGTACTGAAGAGATTAAGACATAAAAATGTAAGGGATACCCTACAAGGTCAAACCAATGGCTCCCTCTACTCCCATTACTTTCTGAAAGGTTTTTGTGAAAAGTGCACAAGCCCATCTGCTTTCTTTGGTCTCTTACCTTTGTACTTCACCAAAGGCTGGAACTGTTGTATAAGCAACATCAAAGGTACATCGCTGCCGTGTCTAAGTACAGACCTATTGTCAAGCTTGTTTAGCAAAACCATAGGTTTTGACACTGCACAATTCTTTATTTCTTCCAGTAGGCAGAGACCAAGCTATTAGGACAAAAATCCCCTCTCATCTCTGCAGAAAATTTTATATTTCTAAACAAGTGTTTGGCTTTTTTTTTTTTTTGGTAGATTGTTGATTGTTTAGTCATGAGTGACACAAAAAAAAAAGACATGCTGAAAGTAGATAGGCACAAAAGGAAATGGTAGTACTGCAGAGGTCCCTGTGCCATCCAGGAACTGGTCCCTTACACATCACACCTATCTGCCCCATCTACACTAATGCCTCTAAGTCAACCCAGGCTGCAGGCATCAGTGACTTTACCCTCACAGCTTTACCCATCGATTAATTTTGCTCCCTACCAAAGATGCAGTGCTAAACCCAGGATATGTTCTGTTGTTATCAGATGTTATGTTCTAACATGAGGCTATAGCAGACACTGCAAACATTATGATGCTGAGCAGCCTTCCAGCAGTGTAGTTTAGATGACACAAATTTTACCTGCACTTTAATTTTAAAACAAGTTAGTAGAGAAAATATGATACATAAGACTCAGATGCTTGTCTGTAGTAAAATGTTTTGTTCTTTTTCAAGCTGTGTAAGCAAGGCATGCATAGCAGAGAAGGAACGTAATTTATTAGGCAATATTTAAAAAAGGACAAAATGTTATTACATATTTACTACTCTGTGTAATATGAAAAGTCAATTTTAAGTTATTTTTAAACAATATTATACAAGATATATTTGAAGGCCCTTCTTGTGTTAAAACTTCAAAAATAAGAGATTAAACTTCTTTACATAAGAAGGTTATCCTTCATCCAAATTTTCTTAAAATGTTGACGTTTATGTTTTCACCTTATATCTGTGTAAAGAAAACCATGAATGTTTTAAGGAATTAGAATGGAAATTGACATCTTTCAGTTTTCCAGACAGGCCTAGAAATCATCTGGAAATAGCTGTACTGGTTCGAGACAAATTCAGAGGAAAATATCCTCTGATAGAATGCAGGTTGTAGTCATCCCTCCCCCACCTTGTTCGGGAAAAGAAATATTTCCTCGGAAGAAAGTGAAGAAGAAACAAAACTATTTATTTAACAAACACACAAGGAAAGAATAATAATTCTAAGTAATAAAATCTCTCGCTGTGGAGAGAAACCTGGAAGATTTTAAAGTCCTTCTGTGGGTGTGGTCTCTCTCCTCCTCTTCGGAGCTGGGGTTTCAGCACAGGCCCCTCCGGGCTCCCGGATTCTGTTCTGGTGATGTTGCACAGTTCCAGAAAGAAGAAGAAACCAAAGTCCCAAGGAAAGGAAGTTTAACTCTCTGTCTCTCTCTGGAGAAACAAAACTGAAAGCTGGCTGGAAAGCAAGGAAGGGTGCTTCCTGCCTCTCAGCAGCAGCAGTCATCTCTCCACTGCAGAAGAACGCAGAGAGGACTAGGCAGAGTGACCTTGGAGCACAAAACTGCTTTGAAAAAGTTCATCTGACTCTTTTTATCTCGCACATAGTTTTAAAGGCACAAAATTCATTTCTGGGAATAGAGCGGGCGACATGGGATACACATCATAAAATCACCCCATGACACAGGAGATCAAAATATTGACCATGAAAAAGTATTCCTTTTCTCTATCATTTGAACAACATAGAAATACATACTTTTTTTTTCATACCAATACACTGATTTTATCAATAAAAACAGGAAGAACTAAGCAGTGATTTAAGTGATAAGTGATGGCTCCATAAAAGACGGCGCTAATTGACATTTCACTGCTTCTATGCAGAGTATAATATTTTACATTGTAAATTGATCTGCAGTAATGTTGGTAAGAATTTCTCCTTAGCTTTCTCTCACTAAATTAGATATATTTCTAGTTTAATTAATAGTATTTTTTTCTGTATTTATAGCACAAACAATTTTGCAGCACAGCTTTTTAAACCTCACTGCAAAATAAGAGAAAAAAAGAAATCTAAGATTAACATGTTAAGATGAATATATACCATGAATTTCAGAAACGTTGAGAACTCACCAACCTCAATATTCCTTTTGAAATTACTGATCTTTTCATTTAGTGGAAGTCTCTGTAAGGGAATATGGAAGGAGTCTTTGCTTCTCTAAGGGTGTGTAGTGAAGGAAGCCATACTCAAGGACACTCAGACAAACCTGAGGGACAGATGAGGAGGGTGGTGGTGATGAGGACAAGCTGCTCAGTTGCAGGGACAGAGAAGAGTACGTGGAGTGTGGGAATATTTCTTTTTGGGATTATCTGAGGACTTTGCCAACAAGGAAAGAGAGGGACACCAACACACAAACATCAAACCTGACAAGTTAGTGTTAACAAAGTCAATAACCAGATATAAACTCAGTCACACTACCTGGTGAGCTATCAGGAAATGATAGGCAAACTCAGATTATGCAACTGATAAGGATGTAAACCTGGGGGTTCAGGGTGTTACTTCAGAATAACAACTTGATTAAAATAAAAAAGATAATTATTAGTTTTCTGAATATGTGCAAGGAAAGAAAAGAGAAAGTGAGATCTTTTTCTTATTACAGAGCTAAAAGGCTTGGAAAATCACCCCAAAACTTCCTATGATGCTGACATATCTTTCTGACATGGTGTTGTGATCTCTTGCAAAAGAAATACTGTGTGAGGGTCTTGGTCTGATAATACATACTCTGATATAGAGTTTGATGAGCTCCAGCTTTGCTTCTGGAAGTCAAAGGTATCTTTAGTGTGTCACCCTTCCCATCTCTTGCCCTGAAAATGTTAGTGTGAAAGTTGGGAGACCCTTTTATTAAGAAACTTTTCCCCTCATGAAAGAACTGTTCTGTTCTTTGGCTTAGAGTCACCTAAGGATTGTCAGGCTGCACAGTTCCTTTCTGAGTCCCTCTGAGGACAGAGTGTCCTGGTTGTCCTCCACTGAAAGTTGACCTGACAGAGGACACAAGTCCACCAGACTGCTGGCAACAGTCTGAGGAGATGTGAACCCAACAAGTGACTGTCTGAGAGAGAGCTCTGCACAAAATGGATGAAGATATCTGCTCTGCCACCAGTGTCTTGGGCATTTTGATTCTCAGGGTTTCTGTATTATTTTTATACTGAGGGGAGTTTCTCTGTGAGAAAAGAGAATAATTTCTCTGGAATGATTTTCTCAAGAAAATCAATTGAGTGCTTTTGGAAGCTGTAATGGTTTAAGTGAATGTATGATTGAAAATTTTCTTCTCTATTTGAGTTTCCCATAGTGTTAAATCAATTCATGTTATTTGTGTTCTCTGTACCGTGTTAACATTAAGGCTACCTCAAGATTTCCACTTTGTTCCTTGGTTATGAACAGCATAGTTATTGCTGCTTTTACAGTCTATTATGTCAGTGTATCAGTACAAATGTATACAGGTATTACTAGAATTGATGCAAGATTTTACAATATTATTTGAAAGACTCTACGCAGCAGAAACAGGGTCTCAAGAACACATTTGAAGTTTTGGGTTTTTTTAAAGAGGTGATTATATGGCTGTATTTCACACCCCAAAGCAAGGGTGCTAAAGACAGTGGTAGCCCTTCATTGGCTCCAAATGCAAGCTGTTTCAGAACAAGCTTTAAATGCAATGGAACCCTTATTCAGGTGCAAAACTACAACAGAGAGCAAATGGTCATGACTGACTTTAGCCTTTTAAATTGGACTTGTGTAACTGAAGCATAACAAAAAGTAATATGATATCACTTTCACCTACTGTTCATTTTCTCATATAAAAGAACTTCAGAGCAGATTAAATAATACAGCATGCAGATGACTAATATTGTAGAGGATGAATGCAAATGTTAAAATTAATTACACAATAGCGAAGCGAGGACTCACAAAATGAGATTAATTTACGGATATTTCCCCAAATTAACCTATCAGATTGTGATTTGGTTACTGGTTTATTATCTTTTCTTCCTGTTGTGCTGTGAACCCAGTATTGGGTGAGCTATGCTAAATTACACAGCTCGTGCACTTGGCCTTGTAATACTATTCCTACAGGAGAAACAGTCACTTCCAGTCATTATTGAAGGCAAGAGTAGCCAAAGGTGCAATGGTTTGTCATCCTGCAGCTGACTCAGAGCAAATCAATTTCCGTGTTTGCAGCATGGTCAGCTGCCATTATCAACTACTGAAAAATGAATGCAGTATTGTGTGTAATCCCTTACAACACAATCAGGTGACAGTACAGTCATGGGCCACCAATGTCCTTGTGGGAAAGGTTTACACGAAATGTGTCACTGATTTTTAGACTAATGCACAAGTAATCTTGGTGTTTACATTTAAAAGATGGTAAATTTGTTTTAGACTGGAAGAGGAAATGCCTGCCCTTGTGGTGGGCTAAAACCAACTTACTGTTGAATTTTCCCTTGTCTAAACAATCCCACACAGTTACTTTACTGCAAAAGCCCGTGAAGCCCTGACAAGCCCTTTATTTAGGGCACAACTTATTATTTCTTACCAAAACATTTGTGTAAAACAAAACAAAGATATTTCTTGGACCAAAGCAGACTTTAGGGGCTCAGACATATTTTGCACATCTGTTGCCCTCTTCACATGAGAAAGTAATCTGCACTTTCTTCGTCTCAGTGATTTTTTAGTGGAACCTGGGGCTCCTTTTGGGTCTCAGGTACACACAAGGTCAGTCTGCCAGGGTAGGTGGGAGTTTTACATTTACTATGCTTACCTTGCAGCCATTGGGATTGTGTGGAGTTAGCTACTGTTCAGTGTTAGGGTTGAGCTGTCAGTGAATAGTGAAATTGATACAATCTGTTTTTAAAAGCACCACACAATGAGAGTGTTGTGAATCCACTCCTTCAGTCTAGAAGTATAAAGACTTTTTTTCTGGGAATAACTTGCAAATTCCCATCTTGCTACAAAGAAATGGTAGAAAAAGATCTGGCTAATTTTGGTGGTAGGCTCGTAGACATTCAGTCCCCGAAATATTACCTCTGTTTATTAAAGTGCTGTGTTTTCCATATGACTGTATTTAAACATCTATGCATTTTGTAAATTCCAGTGAGATAGTGACTATTATATATTAGAAACATAGGTTTAAATTGCCTCGTTTTAGCTAAAGGTCCCCTTTACATGGATGAACGTATCACTTGTGTTCTAGTGTGCACATTCATTATCAAATAAGTATAGGATGAGAGAAAGGAAAAATGTCTCCTTTCTTCTGGAAGAAAGAAGCAGAGAGGTTTCTCAAGAGTCCTTCATTTTAGCTTTGTATGAAATCAATATATGCCCTGAAATAAAGTGAATAAAGCTTGGTTTTATCTTGTGCTCAGATAACATAATCACTCCTGAATAAAATTAAAAGAAAAGAAAGGGTTATATTTTGTTGGAACTTCCATTTGAAAATAGAAACAAAACAAAAAAAACATTTAAATTTTAAAATTATTCAAATTCAACACTTTTCTGAATTAAACTGTAATGTTTTATTTAGAAAAAAGATGGAGAAATATAATTCAATTCTTTTTCCCTTTTTGCTTCTATGCCTCTTCTCATATATCCTTTTATATTCTGCCATCTCACCAATAAAACTCTCTCAAGTTAAATTTAGTGTTTCTGGAGAAACACCAACCAGTCAGCTATATCTGCTGACAAGACCACTAGGAAAACATTATCCAAAAGCCAAGAGCAAAATGGGATCTGTTATTTTCCAAAACTGTATTTCACACTGTAATGGTTATTCAAAGAAAAATCACAGTGTTGATCTCAAAGTATGGAAAATACAGAAAAACTTAGAGTGTGTTGCTACAGACGCTTTCAAACATACAGACAGACTTTTAAAAACATAAACTAGTGCTGCTCTGTTGCTTTGATAGATCTCTGGTGCTTACATAGCATAGAAATGAGCCTTTTTTTACACAACTATTTTATACACAACTATTCACATGTTCTATGTTTTTCTCTGTGGGAAAAAACCCAAATTTTTCCACCCACTGTCACTGTGAAAAGACTCAGAAGCTCCAAGTCCCACACACAATGCACACAAGATAGTCTTCCTTTTAGTTTGTGATAAGTTATTCAACAGGGTTCTGAGCAATATACATGACTCAGTTCTCTCCGTATGAAGCAAATTCATTGTAGTTGCCAAAGGTTAAGGGTGATGCCTGCAATAAACATTCCTGAAAACCTGAATTTCTTGTTTCACTTGGAGGGCACTAGATTCTAATTGTGGTAAATAAGTAATCAGAACTATGCTGAGTCACTTTACCTAAACAATTTAAATGTTTTTTTATTTCAAGGCCAAGTCAGGTACCCTCTGCAGTGTGTTAAGATATCAGATAATTTACTTATGTAGGTAGAGAAGTGTGTTGTTACATAAATGTTTTTTAACAACCTCCTCTGACTCACTTTTTGCTCATGGTACTTTGGTGAATGAGGTTTAAAGCAATGACCTGAGGACAATCAATATATGTGATGAAAACTAATGTTAAAGTATTCTTTTGGCAAGTACAAAAATGAGTGGTGTGATGAACTAAGAAAGTGAAAGAGAAAAGATCTGTATAGAGCAATCCTCACAGTGAGAGTTAGTCTGTGAAATTGTTTCAAGAGATGTTCTGTAAAATTGTTTTCCCAAGTAGAACTGAAACGGCTGCCAAAGGCCAGGCTCCCTGTGGGAGCAGGGTAAGATGAAAACCAGCATTTGCTGAGCAGTGCAGCAGCGCAGCAGCAGGCTATAGCCCTTGGGCTCTGAATGCAGTCCTCAGCTTTGTCTTTCTTTCTCATCATTGCCTACTAACTGACTTTCTTCGCTCAATCCATCCCCTTGCTAATATTCTGTGGTCCTCTCAGCTTCAAATTTCTACTGTCCTGTTTTCTCCCTTCCTCCTGCAATGTTCTATGACTTCCTTTATCATTAGCTTTAAATTTCTTCCTCTTAAATTTTGTCCTTCCATGTATCCTTCAGTATCTGATAATAAATGACAGTGAGAGACAGACAGAATTAAAAATGATCCCAGGCATGCCTGCAGAAAGAAGTAAGGAGGAAGGGCTCTGCCTGAAACCCAATCTTAGGTTTTCTAGATTCTACCCAATTAAAGTGTGAAAGCTCTAGAGAAATCCCTTTTGAGATTGATTGAGAGAAATGACTTTTCACTGTGTAAATTCTTGTGCCATATCTGGGAAGGTTTGTGGTTTTGAAAATGCTCTTAAAAGGAATTTTGCTTGCAAGTGTTCATCTTCATGGTTTAGCCAGACTAAAGATTTTTCTGGTATTGTTTGGTTTTACCTGATGTGGTTTTGGTGGGTTTTTTTTGGGGGGAGGGGGGTTGGTGGTTTGTTTATTTGTTTTGGGGGGTTTTTGTTTGTTGTTGTTTTGTTTAGTATTTTTCCTTGGGTTTTTGGTTTTTCTGTTTGTTTGCTTGTTTTGTTTTGTTTTGTTTTGTTTTGTTTTTTTTTCCCTGAAAAATGTCATCAGGTTCACTGTAGACTACACAGGGAAAAATTGAAGCAGCCAGCGCTCATCTCCCACTCTCTCCTTCATGCACACAGCTCATCATTTGTAAGGCACATCTTTTTCTTAACTATGTTATATCTGGGAAGCTTTCATCTCTGCAGTGATATTTCCTAATTTTTTGAAAAATCAGCTCTTCAAGAAATGCTATTACCTTATTAGTCTCATAATTAAAACAATCTAATATGTTCTATCAGAAGAGCTTTTTTAGTTGCTTTTAATTTTTCCAGGCTTTACCTGATTGGGCATGAATTTTCCGGGATTGATACCAGGCACAGGTTAGGCACAGGCTGCCTCTTGCTCTGCCTGAAAGCAAAAAATGTGGCTCAGAACAATACAAGAAATCTTTTGTTCATTAAAGAAAGGGCTTGATATTCAGAAGAGAAGATTGCTGCACTAAAAGTGCGTGCTTTTTTGTTTTCTAAGAACACTTTGCTTCAAAATAACCAAGGCTTTGAAAATGCAATTAGACTTTATATGTAATAACTGGACATAATCATTATAATTTGACAGTTGCATTCTCTATTTTTGATATTTTGGGAAAACCCTAAAGTGCTTGGAGCCTTCCTGTCAGCATAGAGAGGACTTTCTGGTGGCTCCCTCAGAAAACTTCTGCCTCTGCTTCTGCACTATGCTTTACCCACAGCAGACTGCAAACCTGGAATGGATTGAAGCTGGTTCAGCAGTCCTCTTTGTCCTGCATGGATGGCAGCAGTGAAGAGTGGTGCACACAAGCCTGTTCAGGTTTCTGTGTGCTGAGTAAGGGCAGTGGTCACAGGATGGTCATATGACGAAAGTAATTGAATAAAATCCTGGAGGATCTCTCTGTTTCTTTTTGTGTCTCTTTAGCTTTACATGCATCTCTCCTTGTCTTCTGTGGCACAGAAGTTAGCATTTTTTGCTGTCCAAATAAACGACTGCATACTGCAGAACATTAAATTCCCTGAAAGGCAGGCCCTGGACTTTTCAAGTTGGACATCCAAAATTAGTAGAAAATACTTAAAATATTTTCTTATTGCCTTAGTCCCTTTCTGGGCTGTTTCTCCACCACAGAAAGTATATTACATGGAAGAACACCACAAAAAGAGTTTAATGAATGTTTGTAAAGCATTTGGATATTACAGTCATGGACACTGTAATAGAGGCTGCTAGGAAAGAATCCATTCATGTAATTTTGTAACTGGCATTGAGAGCAGAGGCTAAACAATGTAAATTGTTTGAAACAGTAAATGAACTCTATCTGTGCAATGACAAAACAAAATAGAGTGTAACAATTCAGTGAACAGCATTCATATTAACGCTGTAGAGAGCACTGGATATGACTATGTAATTAAAGATGGTATCACACTGGATGTTCTGAAAATGGCTGAGTGGATGCCATGAAAGCAATATTAATATTGTCACATCCTAAATTCAAAGTACTTGATTTTTTTTTTAATGTAAACTTCATATGGTGTTGGAGCTTTTCTTTATTTGTTTTAAATCTTGCATAAGCTTTCTGCATTCCAGAAGAAACTGGGATATATGTGGTTTTGGTATAGATTTTGTCCTCACCTAAGAATTTTGCTCTAATTAAAAAAATTCTCTGCTCTTCTCAGTCGAAGAAAACTCCTCAGCTTTATACTATAGACACCCTTGAGTTAATCTTCTGGAGGGCTAGCTAACTTTTTGTCATCACCATTTGCTCCCTAATGGAGACTTCTGGTTGAGAACCACAGGAATCTCAACAAACCCTCTCGGCTGTTGACATTTAGTAGGCTCATGAGATTTACCCTAACATGAGAAAGTAAATCCCAGTCATAAGCACTCATGAAAAGTGAGAAGAAAGATGCCCTTATACTACAAACTGCTTATCTGGGGTTGGGTTATGCTGTCCATTTTGCTGTTCAGTAATTTTTGAAAATAGATGTTAAATGACTGATGTGCTATTATTCATTCTGTTATTTCTCCATGCTGTTTTTCAGCATTTTTTGTCCCTTTTCCTCCTTCTTCATTCCTACTGTAATGATCACAGATTCTATATGTGCTTGTATCTTACCGCTGACTCAGCCCTCAGGATTTTTGCTTTTAACTGAACATTAACAAAATAAAGAGTATGTCACAGACCTCTACTTTTAGCCTTATCTTACTTCCAGTATCCCGCAACTTGAATGAGAAACTGAAATAATCCCTCCATATTGCAGCTACAGCTAGTTTTTAAAGCAAATTAAGTGACTTCAGGTATGACATTGAGGAGTTAATTCTGACTTTGCTCCTGTACATATTAAATTGAAGTAATGCTAGAGGATAAAAATGGGAAACTGTTCTCTGGTGAGCCTTAAAGGAAATGGGTGACAAACTGCCACATCATATTCTCTGCTGGTTTTCAGCGGCAATAACAAAAGAGCAGTGAGGGACCTCCTGAGATTTCCAAGAAAGTTAAAGATTGCAGCTGTTATTTCAGAGGTGGTGTTTAGCTTGGTCATGAGCATCTTACCCATGTCCCAAAGGGAGATTCTCGCAGAATCCTTAATCATAAATTAGAGTTTCTGTTGGAGTGTAATTGTGAAGGAGCTGCCCAAGGACTGACATGTCCAGTGTAGTGTTTTGTCTGGCCCATGGCTGGGGTGCTTTGGCTCAGGCTCAGCACACACCTGGTGTTAGAGTTATGATTTAGCATGTTGGGGATTCAGGAGAGACCAAGAAGAGAGGTTGAATGTAAGGAGGTGTGGGGTCTGTAAAAGGGGTGTCCAAGGAATGGCAGGCTGCCAAAAAAAATATTTCCCCTGGGAGCATTTTCATCTGGAGCATGGCTGGGAATAGTTTTTCTGGGGGGGAGGGTTTAGTTCTGAGTGATGGATAGAGTTATTTGATAGAGTAATTTCAGGACAGAAAATGCCCATAGTTTCCACATTAGTTGAGATCTTCTGTAAAATCATCAGTCTCTATCTCAGATAAGTGCATTGCACTGATTTGATCAGAAGGGGATTTTGTATTAATGAGAGGGAAGAAAACTCATTTTGCATGCTCTTTTTTTTTTGTTATGGGGATATTTCTGAGTTTTGGTTTTCCCACTGGGGCTTTTGTTCTCTTCTAGGCATGTTACCAGGCACTGGAAATGTTGCCAGTGATATGGCATTGAAGAACTTTGCCTCCGCATTTTAGTTTGCTTTAGCTTTTGGCTCATGTTATTCTTCCTCTCTTCTACTTTCCAGCTTGAAAGTTCCTGCCATATCTTTCTGCTATAAGAAGTGTAGAAGTAGGAGTGACTATTTTTATTTTAGCAGATTTTTATGTAGCAAAGCACAAGGGGACAGTAAGCAGAGCCAGGTAAATGGGGCTTTGACATTTAGATGGAGCTCAGCAGTGCATTCTACTCTGGGGGGACAGAAAGCTTCGCAGGAAAGGCAGTGATAGAGCCAGGTAGAGCTACCAACTTCCTTTGAACTCATGACTCCATTGAAACTCAAACTGGGCTGAATAGATAGGCAGGAGCAAGCATAAGGTGACATGATCTCTGTTTCTTTAAAAAATTGCCCTTCAAGTATAACCACCAGCATTCAGCTAGATGAAGATTTCTTTTGCTGGAAGAAGGTCTTTAGAGGTCTCAGCAGTGATACTGTCACAGTCTAGGAACATGCCATGACAAAGCCTGCTATGATCCATGATGTGATGTGGTGATCATAAACTTGCCAGAGGAACTGATGGCAAATACAGATGTGATTACTATGCTCTCAACAACCACAACAAATCTCTGGTATTCCAGTATTGAGCATCATCTGCAACAAGTGAGGACTGTGTTTGTTATGGACTTACATGAAGGTCATGTTTTCTGCCTTCTATATGTGGTGTCCAGAAGTAACCTGGAAGTACCCTGGAATTTTTAATGAACATATTCCCGATGGCTGTGAATGATGGTGTAAGCAAGGGATTCTGAGGAAGCTGCTAGAAACAATCCCCAAAAACCAGATCTGGCATCCGACACTTAAAAGGAGTTGGGGTGCTGGATGCAGTGTTGGCCAAGAAAGCATATTGCTGGGTCTCACTGGCAGAAGAGCACTATCGATGTGCTAGCTAAACAGCTCCTGCTAGAAATGGAAAACTGTGCCCAATTCTGAATGCATTCATTTGTGCCATACCTGGCAATCAACTGATCCAGTGCTGACAATCATGACCCAAAGTGACCTGGATGTGAGCTGAATTTCAGATTAATACTGTGTAAGAATTGCTAGTTCAAACTTCTCCTGGAGTGCCTGCTGCCAACTGCACTGAAGTCAGAGAGTTACCTACCTTGTGCAATGGAGAGTGCTTCATGTTTAGTTCTCGTTTTCCAAGTATTCTGTTTTAAAACCTTCATCTGTCTTTGAGCTATAAAACATGAATAGATTTACTGAGGATTGGGTGTTGTTTTGGTCTGACCTTCCTATCCTACAGAGCAATACCTCATGGTGAGCAATTACTTTGATTCATTATTACTTTTTAGAGCACTTTTCCCTCTAAGATACACACTTTTGGATGAAGTAAAATATTAAGCCTTTTGAAGCATAAGTTCAATTGCTAGAAATCGAAATAAGCTCTTCAGGCTTTATAACAGGTATTTAAACTTCCATTACACTGAAAATAGTACTTGAAATTCAGATGCACTTTTGTTTAAAAAAAAAGCGAATAACAAATTAAATTATTTGCTTTGAAGTTAAGAGATTGTTTTTTCACATTCAATATTACTTTTGGTACTGCATAATTATTATTACAAACCAAATGGCTTTGAACTAAGAATCAAATATTCAAGTGCTATTAAAAGTAATTTTCGCTGTATTTTTCTGAAACATTTTAATCAGATCATATACAGTCAGGCAAATGAGGTAGTACACAGTATGTGTCCACTTTTCACCTTCCATAATAATTGCTTCAGTTACACTTACCTTCTCTAATATTGTTGCTCTAATTATCTTATTTTGCAAGTTAGAATCTTTTTAACTGCTATGCTTATCTGAAGTCAGAACCTGCATATTATATATCCTCTATATAACCTTTAATGGTAATTTCATATCAATTTAAGTGAAGGTTTTCCAGCCTAATAAAAATAAGCATATAAGCTGAAATGTTTTGGAATCAAAGAAGCAGATACTCATGCCTAAATGCGATGCACTTATGTGCATATTATTTTCCCAAATCATGGTTTATATTGTAGACACTGTTTTACATACACAGAGTAATAGTATTTTATATTTCCAATAGTATTTATGTTTCCAAAATAAACTAATAGTTTCCTCTAGTTGAATAGGCTGTATTACTGGTCAAGTTTTCAGCTTTAGAAATTTGAGTTACATAAAGACTATATTTTGACTTTCCTGACCATAAAATCCAGTCTTGCTAAAAATGCATTGGAAACTCTTTTGGATTTGGTACAAAATTAAATTCTTTTAAAAAGATGCTATTCTTGTAACCCAAGAAGAAAGGAGACAAAAAAATTAAACACCTCTTCTTATACACTCTTATGAGGATCAGTCACTTTGAACATTAAGTGATATCTAGTACTTCAAGGGGAAAAGTATTCAATTTTTTTTCAGCTCATGTAATTTGTTAGATTTCAGAAGTTATTCTCAGAGCAGATATGTTTAGAAATTTCAGAAAGATTCTAATTCAGATTTTAGGGCAGACAGATTTTCTTTGGGACTTGAATACAGTTGAACTTGTACTCTCGTTCCTTTGACAAGAACCTTAGTCAAGGATTTGAACATTTATTGATTACTTAGTTTTCTGTGGTCTAATGAATGAATTAATTAAATTAATTTGTTGAATTAATGAACACATTTAGCTAATTAAAATTGCTACTAACACACTCCGGCTTTCTAGTGAGATTACTTTGCTTGCCAAATATGTATCAAGACCTATTTTATCCAAATCATCTTCAAGTCAGAGGACAGGAATATGGTCCAGAAAATCTGTCTCTAATTTTCTTTTGTTAACAAATCATATTCAGTGTGGGTTAGTGCTGTGTGTATTTGCCTCTTATTTCCTCTTTGTTAATACAGTCATTTATCAGTCCTCATGTTTGACCAGCTAAGGTATCACCCAATATTCTCATTTACTTCCTCCATTCCTCTTGATGACCACAAGCCTTGCAGATACTAAAATTGTCGATGTACTCTGTCTGTACTTTTCACTAGTAGGCAAATCAAGTGGGCAAATTACTTGTGGTGCATTGAATTATATTTGAAGTTTGTAGAATAGTTTTAGCTATTATTAATTTTAAAAAGAGTTCTCCTATGAGTATATGGCATATTTCTGACACCTATTTATCATCATTTGCCTCAAATAAGAGGTGGAGCTAATCTTGCAAAGAGCTTTGCTCTTGAAAGGAAGCTGAACCCACCCCGGTTGAAAATGCTGACTCATCTCTGTCTTATTTCCGTTTAATTTAAACTCAGCACAAAGCTGCAAGAGAGCTAAATCTTATCTTCAGAGGAGCAAATTAAAATTATTGCTTGAACAAGCCTTTATGAACTGCAGGGTTTAGTGAGAGAGGAATAATATTTTGAAAAGCATAACATCACACAGAACACGGTGTTGAGATGTTTGTAGTACTGGGGGGGGTACTCTGGTTTTGTTTGTCAAAAAGCAGCAAAGCTGCAAAATTGCCAGTAACTCATCTGAGATATCGACGTGGCAGTGGAGTGAGGAAGCAGGGTGATTTACACCTTTGTACCTGAGAGCCTGTCAGCAGTTTCAGAGATCTTTTGCTTTCTAAGATGTTGGGATATAAGCACATACCTGCAACTCTACATAGTTAAGGGGCATCAATGGGCTTGGCATCAATTTCTACCTGTGTACCCTTGGCAAAATTTCTTGGTGATTTTTTTCTGGGATAAGACCAGTCTGTCACTTCTGAATGCTTGACTTGTCACTGCCTTGAAAGCAGTAAGACTTTTCATCAGCAATAAAATCCAGATTTCACTCAAATGTAGAAGTGGTGGTTTCTAGCAATAAATTTGTTCTGTAGTTCTCGTTGGCTTTTTCCCCCCATACTATTGACATTTAATTAACATAGCACAGATTATCTCTTAGTAAATATGCAGCATGTTTATAAAAGCTAAACTGTCTTCCTGATATGTTTCACTGAATGGTAAAATTAATGGTTTTTATTTGTTCAGATGGTTCTTTGGCCCAATCAAACGAGCAGATGCCGAGAGACAACTGTTATACCCTGGAAACCAGGAAGGAGCCTTCCTAATCCGAGAAAGTGAAAGTCTAAAAGGAGAATACTCACTCTCAGGTATATTCTAGTTTTTCATCTGAAGCAATGTTTTAAAAAATTCTCAGGTGAACTGGGCTTTTTTGTTTTTGAGAACAATAAACTATGGGAATGAAAATGAAATTAAGTTCATAATAATATTTTTTTCAGTAGATATATAAAGAAAACATGGCAAAAGTAATTTGAGTTTATATTTTATAGAATTTGTTTATCAATATGCCCAGAACAGAAATTAACTTTTTTATGCTCAATATTTCCAGTGTTCTAGCTGCCATAAAATAGATAGTATTTTCATTATCAAAGCATAAAAAAGTACATTACAGTTGTACACTACCATTCTGATTAGTACACAAAACAAAACTAAAAATAAAAACATACTGACAGATAACCACAATTTAAGAAAAGGAGATTTCTGTTAGAGCTTATACTTAGGTTTGTGCTATTTCTTTTCAGGGAAAAATTGTAGGAAGATCTTCAAAGCTGTACTTTGGAATCAATGATATTTCATTGAAAATTTCACTGTAAACATCTGTAAAAAATCAGATTGATGATGATGATGATTATGATGCATTTTGAAATTTATTCAAGTCCTTTATTTGAATCTGAAAGATTTTCAAATTAGGATATTTATTTGTTAATAATTTTACTCACTAGCATCTAAGTAGATCATGTTTTTTCATGCTGTAGATATTTGCTCTTTTAGATAATAAATGTGATTGTTCATTGGTTGTTTTCTGTGAACATTTGCCATCAGACTTGTCATACAACTGTGAGCCAGGAGTATAGAGTTGTCCTTAAGACAACAGAGCCATACACCCCAACTTCCTAATATGCCCTACCTATATTAATTCCAGAGACCAGGAAAGGCTTTTGCTCTTTGTGAATAAACCATGATTAGTCATGTGCAGAATTATGTCAGTAAAATGAGAGGCACCTTGTCCATAACCAGATTCTTTCATATTGGCTCCTCTTTTGCCTGGGTGATTATGTGTCATTCACCTTCTGAAGATTACACAGAAACACAACTTAATGAAATTTCAACACATTCTTAGTTTCACTTTCCTAGTTATAAGTAAAGTGTGTATAGCTGCAATTGTGTGTGGTAATGGGACGAATGCTTTTTATTGCCAAGACAAAGAAATGTGGAGTGAAATACGAGGAAGTTAATTGAAATAAATGTGATATTTAGAGTTCTATCAGAGTTTATGCCATAGTTTTCAGTTTGCCCTCAAGGAGCTTGGTCCTTGCCGTGAAGCGCTTAAAGGAAAACTACCATCAGCAAGGAACCAGACTGCTCCTGAGCTGTGACAGATCTGACCCCTGTGCATGCACACTTTCATCCAAGGACTGCATTACAGCCACAGACCTTTCAAAATGCTTTCTCTCCATGTGCCAAAGTGCTCCTGTATTACGTGGTTTCAGCTTCCTCCAAGTGTTCTTCATCAGTGAACTGATTTCATCCAAGGACTGGGTTGGACTGATAACAGGGTGGTGTTATGCAGGGAAGGAAAGATAGGCCTGTATTATCTTCTTAATGATGGCACTTGAATACATGGCACGTTACTAAAAATCAATTAAAAACCTTTTGCTTATGCTCCTAGGGGTGAAAATGCAATTTCTTTTTACTATTCTCCAACTATAGCCTTTTAGGAAAGATTTAAAATATTAATTAAATCTCTTGCATCCTAACCACTTCTCTGACAGGAAGATAGCAGTATCTAAGTTAACCTATGAGATACTCCAGAGAAAATCCAAACTAATGAAAATAAATATTAGGCCAGCACTTGTAGTAGGATAGGATCATCCTTTGATGCTGCTGTTTGGATTTTTCCTTACAAATGTTGGATGGAAAATTTGTTCTATCTGATTTAGTGTACTTAAATTATGAAATTAAATTATGAAAGCTTGTGGTAGCCCTAAGCTTATTTGGGAACAGGAGATTTGATGATGACTGACAATAGCAAGATATGAAACCAACAGTGTGGATATATTTCAAGGTGGTTTGTTTGATTAGGGAAGGTAAGGGCAGCACTGATGAAAATAATATACATGGAGGCAAGACTTCAGCTGCAGGAGCCAGCTCTCCTTCATGCACAAACATGGGCTGTCCTCTGAGCATGTATGCATGAATGTATGTATCATCTCAGATTTATTAATCATTTGTGCTCTTTTAGGCAAAGAAAGACGATAAACTCTGAAGCAATCTATAGACACTATTGCTGGCATCATTTCCCAGTGCTGCTAGATATTTTAGCAGCTTCTCAGAGTTGAACATTATTTATCCTTAACATGCCACTTCATCCCAAAGAGCTAAATATTATTTGCTGCTTACTTAATCAGCTCAACTGAATGGTGTCTGTTTGCATTGTGCAAGCTCTTTCGCTTCCAACCTAATAGTATACACCATGGTCTAGATATTTTATGTCCATAATCTCATTACTTATTGTCTACTTCTTGGACAGCTAGTGCATTCTAAAGCAAATGATGAAATGGTTTGTGTTATGGGAAGCGTTAGTGGGAAAGAAAGTTGTTTAGTTCACCAGGTGCTATGGAGGAGGCAGTTTTCCTGCATCTCTCCTGTTTTTGCCACCAACAGGAATTATGAGACACTATTAAGCTGAGGCAGGAGGATGGTTTATATCTCCATGGTAGCTCATACTCTGGCAGGAGAGAAGTCGCAACCCGATATTTTGGAATATGTCCCTAAATTCTATTTCCAATTTTTTTCAGTTGAGAAATATTAGACCCCAAAAGTCCCATCTTCTGTAGGTCTGACTGATTTTGCTCTAGCTTTTGTTGCTGTTTTGATTTCGTTGCATAGTAGATGATAACTGCTAGAAGAGTGACAACCTGGCTTTCAAAATTAAGATCTTTAAGAAAATATTTTAATTCTCTGTCCAACATGCCATTTAGGTAAAAAAGAAGTTGAAAAGTAAGAGAGATTTTTACCCAAGAACCCCTAAACTGATTTTATGAGTTTCATCCTTCATTTCATACTCATATGGGCAGTGAGATATATCAGAGATTTAATGTTAATTAAGGAGACAAATGATCACCTAAGTAAGAAAAAAAAAATTCAAAAAAATTTCAATCTTTCATGAAAATTTCACTTTTTACTTCTAACTTGACTTGTTAGGAAAACTCTCAATTTGTGAGATTTGGATAATAAATAATTATTTAAATTCAAAACAAAAATTCATGTTCAGAAAGGTTTTTATCATCTGTGAATAGTTAAATGGAAATCTCATCAAGCCAGATAGGCCACTGAGATATGTTACTATAAATTTAGAGTGTTTGACATTTTAAAAATAGGTTTTCCCATTTTAAAAATGCACATGTTGTTGACAGATTTTTATGTTGATGAATCCAGCATCTGGTGTGAAATGCATTAAATTTTAAACATGTTGGTGCCATCTTAGACGTTGCCTCTTTTTAATTAAAAGCCATAATTTAGATGTGCTCAGCTTAATTGAGTGTCATTGCCAATGATAGCAGGAGGCTCTGTACTTAGCCCGTCACTGAATAATGGTATCTGAAAGACTTATTGCATTAAATAACAATGTAAATTGTTTGTATTTTCTTCGGCTATTTTTTTCATGCTCCTAAAACAATACTGTGTGCTTTCCTCTAGGCCACACTGGGTTCCAGCATAGGAAAAACAGGTAGTTGTTTAAGGCAGCAGAATCATAGAGCTGGCAAAATCATGGCCATACTAAGAGGATGATTTTGGATCTGCCTCTGCACCCATTCTGTGCTGCTGAGAGTGATCTCATGAGTCACCCTCCTCCCACATCCGCCCTGGGTGTGGAGGCAGAGCAGAGGTGCTGGTGGCAGTGCTGCATGGCCAGTGCTAGGGGAGCGCTGCTCACAGGAGCCGAGTTGGGACACCTCGTTCTTGGCACTAATGGCACATTAGTGTCTCCATGATTCATTTGGGGAAGGTGTTGACTCTACTCATGCCACCATAAATTTTTGTGCCCTGGGGAGGGAGTAGTAAATTATTTTATTCGCGTTCTTCAGGTGGCAAAATCTACTTCTGCTTAATCCAATCATGTGAAGATGGATAGCTGGGAGAGGATAATCCTTCTGCTAAACTGAAGCCATGTAGAAATCTAATGGGGAGCTGTAATTCTTTTGGAAAGGGCAAGCTGAGGAGAAAACCTCTGCAGTCTTCAAACCCAGCTGTTCTCAAGCTGTGTGAAACTGAAGCTACAATCCTGTCCTGGTTAGTAGTCTGGCATGGATGTAGAGATGACTGGAAGGGGTTATGGACAGCTCTTTCCTGAGTGACATGTGCTCTGTGTAATGTAGGCAGAGGAGCCACACTGTGCTGCAGAGCTGCAAGTGTGTGCTGCAGGACCTGTACAGCCAGACTCAGCCTTGAGATACAAGTAAACAACCCCCTGTCAAATGCTACACTAATCTCAGCTATTTATTACAGGATGAGACAGTATCAGTGCAGAAATATTCTCCAGCTTCTCCACACATCACCACCTGACCTGCATGCTGTCAATCACAAGGCTTTGTAAAAGGCTCATTTAGGAAATTAGAGCATATCCTTCAAACCAGCTCTTGCATTATTAATGTTAGCTACTTCACAAGTAATAGTTATAATACTGCTAATAAATAAATCAGGTAGTCAAACTGCTATTACTTGTGATATACAACGGAGACTGGATTAACACAGTCATCCTGTTGGCCTTTTATTCAATGCATCATAAGGACTAATTAATTTATCTGGATTAATTTTCCTGTGAACTTTGGAAAAGTCATTACATTCTCAGTCCATTGTTACTGAATTACACTTTCCTTCATTTTGCTTCAACTCCATTTCCAAATGATAGATCACAAAAGCATTCATAAATTTTATACTTAAAAATTAGTAATTATGGGTGTTAATTCAAAAAGAAATATAATTTTAAAAGTGTGATATAGTATGGATTTTGTTTACAAATATTCTCATTCCTGTCCTCATGCAGAATTGTAAGTTCTCAGGTCCCTAAAAATACTACCTGAGGTGGAGTATTTTGAATGGCTCCTGTCTGCTCCCTGGTGGCCTGGGATGACAATCTCACAGTACAGAGAAAAAGTATTTGATTATCCATGATAATACCTAAGGAAGGAGATATTTCCCTTTTAATTTCATCCCTTAGATGGTGAGAGAAATTATTCTTCATATCAGCTTTGTTAATTTCATGCAACCAATTCTATATGTTTTCCACATACACTATGTAACCATGCATTCTTATGTTATTATGACCAAAATTATTGCCAAGATCCATGCAGTGGTACAGTATAAAGAATCTATCTTCTAGGTTTATTGTGGAACACTTTTAATGTTAGAGCTAACAGCTGTGGCCTTCTGAGGAGCTAAATCAGTTACCTTTCTGTATCTAATATAAACTCTCTACTGCCCATTGAACATGGACAATGATGTCTAAATAATGGAGTTGCTTGTAAATAACACCCACATAAGTGACCAAATACCTTTTCAGCTCTTCTGAACTGCCTTCTCTGGTGATTTTGAGCTTGCTATTGCTTCTACTGATACTAAACTGATGGTCTCCAATTTTGTTTTTGTTTTTTGTGAAACTTGTATACATTTTTTGCCTCTCTCTGATGTGGTGCTGGTCCAGGTCTAGCCCCAGCACGCAATGGTTCAACCTTTTTCTGACACATCTAAAGAGTGCTCTGATGGTCATAGGGAGGGACACTTTGGCTGCCATGATATGCAGATAAGTAACTCACAGGAGGTGAGGAGTGGTCTTATTAAGACACAAGAGATTAGAACAAAACACATTTAAATGGAATGAATTAATCAGCTACTTGAAACAGAGCATTATTCACCTGATTTTTACATACTCCAAACATGCAAAATTCAAAAAACCCCTTGGAAGATGTGAATGCTTATCAGAGAATCATGGCCATGTGGAGGGTATATGTTTCCTCTAAAATGCCTGCCAGCCCAGCAGCTGCTGTTTGGACTTTTAACACTAAAATAAAGGAGGATAAAGGAAATATTAAAAACTGACTGCCGTCGATTAGACACTTTTGGCTGGTTTTGGTGTCTTCAAAGACGGGAAACATGAGCTGCCTCACAGAAGGTGTATTTATGTACTTCTACATCAGTTCTTATGGTACAGAATCTCCAAATCTGAATAGCTGAAGACTAATAAACAAAATGCATTAAGCCATCTGAACAAATGGGCTTTGGTTTGAAAGAGGCTTTTTACAGTTGTCATATTTGAAAGTAAAATAATTTATTTTAAGGTCTTCATGAATATATTTAGGAACCTTTTGATGGTTTGGGCATAAATGATATTGTACCACTGCAATAATTCCTGGACACTTAATATATTTATATCTTTTTAGTTTTTGATGGTGCATCTGTGAAGCACTACAGGATCAAAAAGCTGGATGGAAGCTTTTTCCTAAGCAAAAGGAAAACTTTCGAAACTCTGAATGAGTTGGTTGACTATTATAGCAAGCACAGTGATGGCCTCTGTGTGTTGCTCAGACAGCCATGCCTAAAGGTAAGGAGTGGATGCTACACTGTGCAGAGCATTTTTTGTGAGCTAACTCATCAGATATCTGTCAGAAAGTGTCGACCCCATATCTGCTTCTACCATTTCAGAATGTTGGTAATCTGCTTTTCAGGAAGTTCTGGGTAGTGTTATGGTTTCGTAGTTGAGGTTGACAAATTAATAACAAAATACCATGCTGTTTTGAAAAAATCATCAAGTGTCCTGGGGGGGAAATATGCCAAATCATGATTTATGAACACCTTTTTGTAAATATATATGGAGATGAAATCTTCAACTTCATCATAACTCTAGCTGTCCATAAGTAGTTACTGAGACAAAACCACAAAGTTCTGGCAAACACTACGTCACTGTTCAAAAAGCTTGCTAGGGGGATGATTTCTAATTTTTGCTTTTATTGGAAGGATATTTCCTTTAGTATACTGTTGATATGATGTGGCCCTATTTCTAGGGCCTTTCCACAAAACGACTCATGTTCACAGATTGAAATCAGAAGGATTATTTATTAATATCAAGAAGAGAACAAATCTTTCTCCCTTCAGCCAGGTTAGCTGTGGACAGGGTCATCTGTGTCCGACTGTGTCTGTCTCTCCAGCACAGAGTCACAAGAAATATGGAAACAAATAAAGACAGTTCTCCTTCATTGGTCAAGGAGAATGCATTACCAAAACAACTTTCATATTTACATTCTTTGTCAAGGATTTTTCCTGGGAACCTACAGAAGTTCCCTTTAGAAATGAAGTTAACTATTTACAATTCGAGACAAATTAAAAAGGAACTTGCCCTTCTCAAGCCTGTTGCTGTGATCCCTCAGAATCCACTGAGGAGGCAGCACCACAGCATATTTCTTATTTCTAACAAAAAAGCACTCAGTATGTGGGTTATATTTTATGTTCTCGGCTCACTTTATTGCATATGTGCACTCTAAGGAAACATTATTTATATCTGTTCCAGCTTTACATGACATAGTTAACAGTTATTTGTATATGTTGTTGAAAAAATGTTACACATCTCAATTATTGTATTAATTATTTTCTTTTACCAGATACAAACACCAGCTACTTTTGATTTGTCTTATAAAACTGTTGATCAGTGGGAGATAGACCGACTATCTCTGAAATTCGTGAAAAAATTAGGATCTGGTCAGTTTGGTGAAGTATGGGAAGGACTGTGGAATAATACCACCCCCGTGGCAATCAAAACATTAAAACCAGGTATGTGAATTATTTTTAAATGTTAATAATTTGAAATATTAGGAAGAGTGCTCCTTTGCTTTTTAAATGCTACAGCAAAGAGATCTTATCCATATATGCACTCATTCTTAAAATCCACACACCTAAACATGAAGATCAATAAACTCTGGGTCCAAATATCCTTTGGCATTTTGAACTACAATTTTGTACAGTTTTCTCTTTCTAGATGATCTGAATTAATTCAACATCTGTCTTATAGAAAAAGGCAACCACAAGGGTTGTACCTATTTTGTACAGTTTTGTTTATATGGAACTGAGTAACTTTAGATTGAATAATCTGTAGGTGAAGTAATTGATTTACTACTGGTTTGTCATCTGTAGAATTCTTCTAGTGATTAGGTGCTATATTATAGTGATTTCTTTGGTAATATGTAATACTTACTATGCTAAATTTGTATTGAAGAAGTGCTTTAATCCTATTATTGCTTGAATAAAATTTCTCAAAGTTTTTGATACACATTTGTACTTACTATTTGCATGTAATATAAGATTGTGACTAATAGAGCTTTTAGCATTTTTCTTAATTATTTTTCATTAACTTCAAGTAATTCGTGCATTTTAAATTGACAACATAAAATATCTGCCACCAGATGGCAAGAACTACATAGATAAAGGAGGTAGCCTGGATGATATATGTGTTTTTTAAAAAAGAGATAACAACATGAGCTGTGGTTAATTGAAAAAGCTTGTGCTGGGCACTAATGAACATGATTCAGGAAGCAGAACAGATTCAGACCTTTGATTCAGAATAACATCAATATGCTTGAGCACTGCTTGAATGGTCTCCTGAACAGGGAAGAATTTAAGCATGTGTTTTAAGGCTCTCTTGTATCAGGATGTTGTTTGTGTTTAGGGACACGTACATTGAAAGAAAATAAGCACCTTTTTTTTTTTTTTCTCTGCTTAACTAAAAATATAAAAACTGCTCAGACTGAGGACCTTCTATAATTCATATGAAAGACAGAACCCTTTTCAGTGAACAGGTGCATCTCCCTAGTGACTCAGTAAACAGAAACCATCTTGAAATCTCTTTCTCACTGGAATATACATATGACTCATGCAAACTTGTTATCACAGAGAGACTATCACAGTATAGTGGAATAAACTCCTTTCACTGTGATTCTTTTTGTAGTATCATAGTTCACCTGGGAAAAAGGGCTCAATTAATCAATACTTTTTCTATCTCAGTTTTTCCACTCTAGTCTGACTCATGCTAAGGTCAACAGCAGTAATCTCACTGATTGCGTGGTGGGCTATATGCAGTCAGGGCAGACAGAAGCTCCACCTGGATGCAATGCTTGGATAGCAGAGAGTTTGTGACCTAATACTGTCATAAGGAAGCAGTGCATTGCACGTAGTGTTGCTCAGAATGAAGACTTTGATTCCCAAAGCTGTCTTGATAAATTATGTAGTTAATGTTGAATCTCTTATCACTGTACTTTGTGAACTATCTCATGCTACAAAAACAGTTCAAACAGTCAGAAGTATAAGCATTTAACCTTGTAGTATTACTTCTCCAGGGAATTATCCTCTTCTATACAGGTTTTTTCACCGTTTGGAGGGCCTTACAGTAATCAGCACTTTGGTTTTTCACAGCTAGTTCTCGTTGTTACTCATGAGGAATAACACTTCACTAATTAAAGTCAAAGCACAATACCTTCACCCTAATCTGAGTAATAAATGTTTACCTTGGTACTAATAAAATTTCAGCAAAGGGAAGGGCTGGTAATTTCATTCACCATAACACAAAGTTGATAGATGAATGGAAAACATAATAGTTAATGAGTAATCAAGAAATACATTGTGTTGATGACTGAAGCTTCCAATATCCATATAATGTTTCAGGCTTCAAGTGTAACACACTGTAAAATGATCCTCTCCTGTTGCTTGGCTCAAAGATCTAAATCACTTGTCTCACACTGTGGCAGGAGAGGGCATATTTTAAACTACAGACTTTTCACTAAGCTGTTTTACAGTGTAGACTCTCTGGACAAGAAAGTCATCAGAACAGTGGAGGAGTGTGTTAAATTTGAAGTGATCTGACAAATACAGGGGGCTGAGATGGGTTCTGTTAAAAAGGCTTTACCACCAGAGAAATTGTGAAATGAAGCAGTGATCTTTTTACCAAGTAGGAGCAGGTTGATCAAGTGGGGTAATCACATGGTGAACAGTATAGAAGAGCATAATGCAATCAGCCTGTCGGAGATCTATATGCCTGAAGGCCAGAAAGGATTTCTGTTACTTTGAGTTTTTCTGTTGAGCATTATTTTGCAGTATACATCTGTTCTAGACCATATACAGTCTGAATATTTTTCTGTTATGTGCCACTACACATCATCCCTCTGCTGAGATTAGTATTTATATTTAATCAAAACACAGCTTGTTCTTGACTAGACAATAATGTGAAGTCTTCTAGTCCTAGGAAGGCAGCATAAGAATGTGGACCTAATTTCACATTTGAATTTGCCTGTTGTCTTCTCTTTAGCCCTTGCTATGTCTTGTAACAAAATAAAAGCCTATTGGTATGTATTAGTTTTTCTTTCCATTCTGGAGATACACACAGAGTGAGTTAAACCAATTTTCAGTTGTCTTTAGAAAGGCTAAATGCACTTTCTTGTTATATAGAATCCTTCTCATTTCTCAAACAGTTTTTTTCTGGACTTAAGCTAATCTCTAGCTATATCTGCTAGAAGGCTTAAAACCAAGTATGCCAAAGGCATCCTGGCATGTATCAGCAATAGTGGGGCCAGGGAGACCAGGGCAGTGATTGTACCTCTGTTCTTGGTGCTGGCGAGGCCACACCTCAAATCCTGTGTCCAGTTCTGTGCCCCTCAGTACAAAGAAGGACATTGAGGGGCTGGAGTGTGTCCACAGAAGGGTAGTGGAGCTGGAAAAGCATCTGGAAGCTAAGTCCTGTGAGGAGTGCCTGAGGGAATTGGAGTTGTTTAGTCTGCAAACGGGGAGCCTCAGGGAAGATCATATCCCTTTCTAGAACTGCCAAAAATAAGGTTCTAGTGAGGTGAGGATTGGTGCCTTCTCCCAGAGAACAAGCAATAGAAGAAGAGGAAACAGCCTCAAATTGTGCCAGGGGAGGTTTAGGTTGGATATTGTGAAAATTTTTTTTTGTGGAAAGGGTTGTCAAAGGCTGCCTGGGATCTGATGGAGTGACCATGCCTGGAAGGTCTCAGAAGACATGTGGATCTGGTGCTTGGGGTCGACGCTTTGTGGTGAACATGACAGTGCTGGGTGAACGGTTGGACAAAGTGATCTTATAGATCTTTTCAACCTTAATGATTCTATGATTCTATGACTCTGTGACCTTCCAGTATAATAGGAAAAAATTAATCTCCCAGAATTCTGGTGAGGTGGCAGTAATGGGTTTTCCCCAAAGCCAGTTCTCCCTCGATGCAAATGTGTGATTCCTGACTTGTGAGTATTCAAGATATTCAGAAGTCTGTTTCCACTACAATTTGGAGCAAGAGCCAATTTTTCAAATATTTTATACAAACCGGAAATTTCACAACTGATTCTTTCCAAAATATTGATGTGCAGCATATTAGTTACATTTTCCCTCTTTTTAGGTATCTAGCATCTCAGATGTATCAGGATTTTTTAATAATTAGCAGGAAAAAAATAAGCAATCATATATCAGATAAAATCTATAGACTAAAAATGCACATTACAATGAGAAAATAACATGCTATTACAGTGCATTTCTTTGCATTGATTTTAAAGTCTGGATTCCAGGAATCCAAAAATCTTAAAACAGCTTCCTCCCTGCCACCTTCTTCTTGGGCTTAACTTCACTCCTGTACTCTCTAACTCCTCCTCCACCGTGGTGCAGGGTGACAGGGAATGGGGGTTGTGGTCAGTGCATCACATGTTGTCTCCGATGCTCCTTTTGCCTCAGAGGAAGGGCTCCTCACATTCTTCCCCTGCTCCAGCACGGAGTCCCTCCCACAGGAGAGTCCTGTACAACCTTCCCCAACTTGAGTCCTACCTCTGGGCTGAAGTTCTTGACAAACTGCTCCAGTGTGGGTCTCCTCCATGGGATGCAGTCCTCCAGGAGAAGACTGCTCTGGTGTGGCTCACATATTTGCACTCCTCTCTTCTCTGGCTGTTGCTGGTGTTGCACAGGTTTTCTTTTTCTCCTTTTAAAATCTGTTATCCCAGAAGTGCTGCCACCATCTCTGATGAGTTTGGCCTTGGCCAGCAGCAGGTCCATCCAGAGCATTGGCTCTGTCAGACATGGGGGAAGTTTCTAGCAGCTTCTCACAGAAACTACTCTGCAGCCCTGCACTACCAAAAGCTTTCCACTTAAACCCAACACATTCTGCACCTCAGCTCATGGTATCACATAGGTAAGAGCTATCATTAAAGTCCACATTCACCACACAAACTTCATAAACTTCACTAACATCAATAAAAAGAATTCTCGACACCAAAGCAAAATACCATAATCACCATACCAAAGTCAACCATTCGCACACAAGCCACCCCTCATCCCTTCAGCACAATTACAACTGAAATTCCCTGCAATCATTCCACTCCTTGCTCTCAAATATCATTCAGTCAATGTCTTGCCCATTACCTCTCCTTACTCCTTTTACAATCTGTTAATCAGTCTGACTCTAAACAAAAAGCAGTATTAATGTGATGCCTTCATTCAGATAATTCTCTTATTTGTTCTCTGGTTCACTCGTCTTTGCTTTGGAGATGTCTCTGACATTTTACCAGCCAAAATCATAGCCATGAATTTGTGAATGATAAAACAAAACATAAGAACATCTTTGCCTTAATGAACATCTCTGACTTTTGAGCTCTTGACCCATAGTTTTCAAAGAGGTGTAGGGATCAGTGGATAGGAAAACAGTCTAGAAATCAGCAGTTGTTATTTCTGGTTTTGGCTCTGCACAGCACGGTCTTGATGCAAGCCCCTGAACATGTCATTTCACATTTCTGTTTTTATTTCCTCGCTGAGACATTGTTTTTTCTATTTAAGTGGAAATCATTGCAGAAGGGATTTGCACTTTGTCCTATGTTGAGTGTGATGGATTTTCTAGAACCTATTGTCTGGGCTAGCTTGCTTCTCCAGCTGTCAGCATGTGAAGCAGACATCTATCATCACCAATTAATTGTATCTTATAAAGTTCCTTATGCCTGTTGAAGTTGACTGATGCATTTGTCATTATCACGTTGTAAAGCATCTCCCAAGCTTCTCTCTGCATGGAAGCTGCCCAAGCATGATTTTTTTTTTCAAGAGGCTTTCCCAAAATATTGTCTGGGTTGGTACTGTCAGTGGAGTTTTTAATAATATTTTCAATTCTTCAGTAGGCCATCTCTTTAATATATATGCAGTGTAAAAAGCTTTGCACTCAGAGAAGTCCCCCAGTTTCCCTGAAAAAAGAGAGACTTTTATTTAATTTAATTCAGTATGGGGCCTTACACTAACTTGTAAGTTTTCTTCTGAATGGTGACAAAGCTGCTTGAGAACATCCAGATACATATATTATTCATCTGTTAATGTGAAAAGGTTTTTTTGATCTCTTGTGTTGCCAAATACTATTTTAAACATTATTTCTTTATTACAAACTTCTTCAGAAGATCATAGTTATATGGTCAATGTAGTCTCTATGTAAATTAATTTTGTATAAACTTCCTTAGAAGACCAGGTTCCTCTGAAGTACAAGGTTACTTTGAAGCAATGTCAGAAAGTTTATTGAAAGTTGCAAACAAAGGGTCTTGTGAGGAGTGTGTCAAGTATTTAAGGGCCATTTACATTTAGGCCAGTGGAATCCGGAGAGTAACCGACCTTCCTCTCTAACTCATTTCCAGGTTATGAGTGTTTACCTTAGAATGTGAAGCTTCTTCAGATCTAGAATAAAATATTTTCAAAGAGAAGTTAATCAGAACTGATATACCTGTTTTAAGTAAGCTTAAGTTAGAGGTGATTTCGGTGTGCAAAGCTGCACAACATAGAAGATATTAAAGAAACAGATCCCAAAATTTTGTTCTTAAGAATGACTTTGACATTTAGGAAAACATTTTTCATTAAAAACAGATTATCAAGACCATATTTTCTTCAGGTCCTGATAAATTTACTCCCGAACTGGTATCTTGCACAAAAGAAGCCTCTACTTGTTTCAAAAAAGGCTTATGTTAACTAATCATTTTATGACCACATGGTTTCTACTTACAGTAACCTCCTCTCTATCTTGTGTTTACCTCTTACAGATGAAAATGAATATTTCATTAAAAACACACATATTCAACTACAAGCTAAAGCCCCTTCAGCTATTTGAAACTCCATGTGGTGTGTGTTTCCTTCCTCAAAGGGATGCACTGTAAATTCTTTACCACTATTGTGACAGGCTTTATCCAACTAATTTGTAACAAGCATGTTTGGTTGCTTTTAGAAGCAGTTTTTAATTTGCTTATTCAGTTGCTAAAACCTAATCTTAGGCAGAACACTCATAAAGACACTTCTAAATTTTTTTTAGTTGGCATCCAATCTTATTAAATACAAGACCTACAGGGTTCTGGGAGGTTGGGGCACTGTCTGCTACCTGTACTACTTAAAGATATAAACTAAGTAAAATTGAAGGTTACATATGCTCTTTAAAATACGCAGGAAATACTTATTGATCTTTCTCTGGTTTGTTATTATTGTTGTCACTGTTATCTGCTTTTGTAGTGTAGAAAAGGATTTGCAGCTATTCAGCTAATGGAATACTTCCCTCCTGATCAATTTATTGAAAGTTGTCATATGTGAAAAACATGTTGTTGGTTTCAGTTTGTTGAAAGAAGTTTATAGCATGATTAAACTGAGAAATTCCTTGTAGGCAAACTTTGATGGTGGGAACAAATCAGATTGTCATATTCTATGGTGTGAAGAAATCCTGTATAATGATCCATAGAGGGTCCATGATTCAGTAGACCCTAAGTGAGCAAGTACTTTATCCTTTTTAGGATCAACTTGTCAAATTTTGGCACTGATGCTAAATCATTAGTCACGCTCATGCATTTGCTTTTGGAGGCAGAATGCTTCACACCATGCAACTTCTCTGTAGATTTTAGATTGATTTTTATGACAATGCATATATCTTGAAACGAGTAAGCAAATGGAGCGCAATTTTATTGATATACTCACAATATTAAAGTGAGTCCAAACCCTATAAAGACAACCCTAGACTTTTTAATTTTTTTTTTTAATTTAGAATTGGTGGAAAGTTCAAGTAAATCTGTAAAGATTGTGCTATTCTAAACAGGAAAAGGACATAGAGTAAGCATTACAGATATTTGGGGTTTTCTCTGTGTCACAATCTCTGCTTTATCCAGACCAAGTATGATCATTTACTCTTTCTGCAGGCCCCCACTTCCCTCTGACAGACTAAAGAAAATGAGTATAGCTTGTACCTGTTGAGGAGATGTATTATTGGCTGCTCTCCATTTATTGATGGCATGGAAATCCATTAACTTTGACCATTCCTCTTAATGACATCCTATAAAGTGTTCCCAAATTCAGCAATATGGGATTGCCAAGGGAAGTAGGAGGACATGGAAGAGAGGAGTACCTGTTCCCTGCAAAGTAATCTTTACTCTCCCAAGCAGCAATGTCAAGTGGCTCTTTTTTCATAAAATCTATGTCAGGAGCATTTCTGAGTCATTCCTCTTGTATTGATGTGAGGATATGAAACCACACATCATTCCTAGGTTTTGGGAAATAGGTTGGAATATGTTCAGGAGGTGGCATTCAAGGTAGGTATTGGGTGAACAGACTGATTTTCTAGTTAATTTTGTAGAACAGATTTTCTGTTGGAATTTTATTGTCGAGTTATTTAACATCCTTCAAGAATTTCACTTAATTTAAACATCTCTGTTTGGAACACTCAAACTCCCAAATGAAACTTTTAGGTTACCTAATATTAAAAAAATCCATAAAGACTCTTATTCTTGCAGCCTTGGCTTCTCAAATTTCTCAGTCTGCTTACTGAGTAAGATAAGTTTGTTTTTAAACATGACATAGAGCAAAATAGCTTGGATAACTAGATTTTTTCTTCCTTAGTTTTCACTGTAATATTATCTTAATGAGAGTGTTTTGATTTGGGAGGAAAGACATTTGAGTAGTTGAATAATTTCACATTTGTTTGTACAAGCATTTTGAAGCAGACATAATTTACCAAATTCCTCAAACATCTGAAAATATCTGATCGCTACTGGATCATTCATATAGAAAGCTTTGCTTCTTTATTTGTGCATGTTTTCCTAATCAATCCCATATTCAGGTCATATGAGCTTTAATCTTAAATTTGCCTTGACTTTAGCTTCCTGTGATGTTTCTGATGGCTTCTTTGACATAGCTTCTGCATCGGTTCTTTGTGTATATGAATAGAACTAGAGATGCTACAACTTTATGTAACACTTAAAAAGTTGGCATCCTTTGCTATTCAGACACTTTGGTATTTAAGGGATTGTAAAATTAACATTACATCTGTGCATGCATTGGTATTTCTAAGTTTGCTATTACATGATCCTTATAAATAGCTATTTGTTCTTGTATATATAAAATGCAGATGTCTTCTCTGCATATGCTAAACTGATTTCAGTGCTTTCAGGATTTGATTGGTGAAGCTGAAAATATTTCTGCAACAACTTTTTATTGCAGCACTAGTTTTCTCTCAGAAATTTTATGTTCATTACCTGGACACTCTCACCTCAGTTTCTGGTCCTTTCGTTAACCAGTTGTTTATTTAAAATGTATCCCTTAACATTCTAGCCTCACTTTTTTTTCCTGTTTGGGGGGAGGCCTGATTTTAGCCTTTATATTTCTGGTGTCTGGGACACATATGTTCTCTGTCCCTACGCAACTGGCATGTTTCACTCATTAACTGTTTGTTTCAGCTGCGCTGTCTGATTTCCGTGGGAACTGTGAAGATTTGAGATGCTAATGTACTTTCAAAGACAGAAAACAATCTCAGTTGCTCCCTTAAGACTGCTAGGCTGGTAGGAAGGGCTTTAATAACCTCAGCTTATGTTTTGTTATATGCTGTTGTTTCAGGTTCAATGGATCCAAAGGACTTTCTGAGGGAAGCACAAATAATGAAGAACTTGAGACATCCAAAGCTTATACAGCTTTATGCTGTCTGCACTTTGGAGGACCCAATTTATATTATTACTGAGCTGATGAGACATGGAAGTCTTCTAGAATATCTTCAAAGTAAGCAAATGACTCTATTCTAATTTTAAGAGTGCTGCAGTTTAATGAACACACTAACGTAAAAGATAGAAGTACAGCACCCTGGTTTAATATAAATGCTGCATTATTTGTCCTGTGTGGGGGTGAGAAAAGCAGAAAGAAAGGTTTATAAATTTTTGACATGCCAAAATATTTAAGAAGTAGGAAAGAGTCACATTCACAATCTGATTCTTGTGTTATAATGGCCCATATTTTTTCACGCAGTTCTGTGGGAACATACACAAAGGAATAAAAATATAAGTATCCAGAAGGATAGGTCATCATATTTGACATGAAATAAAGGCACTTCCACAAAATGTACTTAACAGCTTTGAAAACTATTACTAGTCAGGGATAGCTTTTCACTACAAATTTGTCCCTTGCCTATCTCATCAGGGCTTTTATCTCACCAGCACTTCAAAGTGCTCTTTTGAAGGCAAATAATAATTAAAAATAAAATTGTACAGCCTGGAACAGCACAATGATAGCACTTTTAAGTTCACTCCTGTTATTGGGAAATACTTGATTGTAGTATTGTTACCCATTTTCAGTTTAGCAGATGTCTGTGAGATGCTTAATGTCTTTAAAGCTGTAATGATCTCTTGAAGACAAAATGTTTGCCGCTATTGCCATGCTGAATTTCTTCTCTGTTTCCAACACATAAAGCAAAGCCCTGTGTAATATCACAGACAGCTTTTACCATGACACGTCTTCCCCCATCTTCTCTGCACAACCATTTTTAAATGGGGCCTGTCCATGCACAATTACAGCTACAGAAATATCTGACATATGCACAGCCATACCAGAAACTGCCCAGAGTGGGTTTGCCATGACCTTGGGTCAGAGGGGTAAAAGTTTTGTAGGCATTTGCTGGCCAGAGGCAGCAAGGCAGAAATTTCCTTTAAATTCTCACCTTTGGTGCCTTTGTGTGCAGATTGCTGCTTATCTGATTGAAAGAGCCTGGCACATCAGGAAACAATTTCTGTGCATGGAAACATTTATTGCACTGGAGAAACAGCTCTGAGAAAGGCGGGATGAGTCACAGCTATTGCAGAGGTGAAAACTGGCCTGTTGGTGTGCACAGAGTAAACGTGTCCAGGGCACATCAGAGCTGCAGTCTGTGTGTGGATCAGTTGCCAGCATATGCACAGCATCCTACTCCATGCCTTAGTGCTCCCTCCTGTAGCTCTTCATCAGAGACTGTGGAAAGTCAGCTGGTTTCCAGGCAGCCATCAAGACATCCGTAATAATGTCCAGTTGAAACCTAGCCTAGAGTTATCACTGCTTGTCTGATGGCCGATGCACAGGGAGGTGCACAGAGCCAAGAGGTGGAGGCAGAGGTCCAAGGGTCTTGATAGGTGTTGTGGTCAGAGAAAACTCTTTGCTGTCAGCGAGAGTAATAAGGAAAGAGTTTTGAAGCTTGTATAGAGCTCTGTGACTGGAAGTGATCTGTATCAGCTGGAGTGCACAACTACTGATAAGTTTTCTCGAGACTCAGCCTCTGCAGGGAACAGGAAAGTATTTCCAGAAGGCTTCTGTCTCTGTGTGCACTAGGGGTAAATATGGAAAACTAGAGCAAAGGCCAGAGATATCCTTTGTTCCTATTCCCCTCCTAGAACTGCATGGTATGCTTTTCCAGCTTTAAAAGTCCCTAATATTTTATTCACAGTTACTATCACATTTCCCTGTAATGACAGCTACTTAATAATGACGGACATGTGAATTCCCTGTGCACACTGTAAATGTACTTTGGGAGAGTTCTTGATGAACACTGCTATGCAGAGTTATTGAGCTGCCACCAGTATGAGAAAAATGCAGCTGAAAACTTTTCTTTGTTATTGGAAGTGAATGAAATTGTCATAAATGTATGAGTGCTTTTATAAATTCTGATAGACCTGGGGCTTGTTCTGGCAGGGACGCAGTCTTGAAGTGCAGTGAATTATTATGGAAGCAATGCCCTCACCGGAGAAAGTGCCGCTTATTTATTTTTCCCTTTTTTATTGTCAGATATCTGTCAATGAGAATATTTTCCTGTCTTTTCTGTATGAGATACTGTGATTGATTTCTTAGAACAGGGTGCAGACCCCAAGACTTCTTTAATATTTTTTCTAATAAATTTTTCATATGAGGTTGAAGGTTTTGTCAAAAAATATTAGTAAAAAAGGACATGGAGGTGCTACATTTTCTTTATCAGTTAAGGAATAATCCATGGGAAGATTTTATAAATTCAGCAGTAGTGCCTGATTTTGTGTGTGGAAGTTATACAAACATATATACATATACATATATATATATAAAAACTTATAACAGCCTTCCAGTACCTAAAGGGAGCCTAGAAGAGAGCTGGAAAAGGACTTTTTATAAGGCCGTGTAGGGACAGGACAAAGGGGAATGACTTTAAACTGAAAGACAATTGATTTACATTTGGTAATTCTTTGAAATTCTTCGCTGTGAGGGTGGTGAGGCATGGGGACAGCTTGTCCAGAGAAGTTGTGCTTGAACTTGTGTGCTTTGTCTGGCCCAGCCTGGAGTTTTGGAGGTATAGTCAGAAATCTTTATGAGACAGACATACATGATTTACACCTCAGATCCCAAAGAGACCTGTGATTTCATCCTCTGTCTTTGTTCACAGGTTGTAGCTCCTGGTCAGCTGAGGCTCTTCCTTAAAACTTTCTCTTCTTTAGCTCCAGAACAGCTGCAGTGCAAAACCAGCTTACAGAGAGAGATGATCCAAGATATACTGCAGCAGCCAGGGCAACAGTGGCCTCTTCCCCTCCCTCAGCCCACAGGCTAAAGGCAGTAGGTCAGCCCCATCTGGCATTCCAAACAGGCCCCAATGAAAGAAATGGTTTTTCAGCTGCCACTCCACTGTTACAGGTGGATCTCATCCTTGTCCTTTAGCACAGTGCACCTGAGAGTCCTGCAGGGAACGAGACAGGGAGGGTTTAGCAGCTCTAGCTCCTATTCTGCGCTGAAGCAGCTCATTAAACAGGAGGCTGATGAGTCACCCCTTTTTCCCGTGGCATTGCCTTGTTTTGTCTCTTGGAGCAAGCTTAAAATATCCAGGCCATCCTGGATCATCATCAGACCAGTGACAAACTTATGCTCAAGTTTGTTAGCATCCTTGTCTGTTCTCACCAGCAGGCAGTTCACAACATGTGCCATGTGAAAGGGAGCATTTAAAGCTGACTCACATAGGCTGCCTTCCAAAACCTAGGTACTAATGCAAGGTGCTTGTATACATTTAGTTATTTTCTGATTAAATATAATGTGAGCGTCATCTGTGGATTTATATCTTTGTCTGGCAAGATAATAATAAATGTTAATTATAGTAATAAATAATAAATAATAATAAATAATAAATGTTGATGCCTGCCATTTATCAGAACTGAAAATCTTCAGAATGTTGTATTATTCTGTGGACTGAGTGGATTTTCACAAAACCTGATTTTTGTCCTTCTGTCTGTTAAAAATTGAGGCACCTATGATACGCACGTGTAGGAGAGGAAAAGACATTCTGAGTCAAAAACATGGAGTAAATAATCTTAGTGCTGAATTATCATGACAATGAGTTTAGTATCAAAAAGGAAGTAGGGTAAGACTCATACAAGACAAATATAATAATTTAATTTTTTTTGCCTAATTATGTCAGAACATCCAGATGCGCAGGAAATTCAAGGCCTGGAGATTGCAGAATTGAGTAGTAAACAATGGCATTTCACACTCTTCGTACGTTGGGATCACAAGGTTATGTCAGATAAAGTGCCAGAACTGGAAGAGGTTATGCAAAACAATGCTATCACACTATCACTGCAAATCAATTAAAAATAAACAATAGAAAATTTCCAGCTGCAAAAGTTTTATTTCTCTAACGCAGAGGCAGTAAGTAAAGTCGCCAACCTGATGAGAAAGAAGAACTGCCAATAAGCCAAGCAGCAAGCATTCAGCTTTTTGATATTAAGGTTCTGAAACAGAAAGTTGAAACTGTTTTGAGTGTTAGAGGCTACAGAGGTTGGAACTCATGGTTCAGCGCTGCAGCATTCCGGATTGTGTGCCAGCAGTCCTTGACTGTAACACTGAATTGTTTTACCATCGATTACCTCATGGTTTAAATGATTTGCATTGAGAAGGTTGGTTAGCTGTCCCCAAAATGCCACAAAACCCCTGAATTTGTACTCTAATGTCTTATACTGGATTTTTCTTTGGTTGCCTGTCTTACAATTTTTGGCTGCAGTTTTTTGTGGCCTAAGTTTCTTTCCTTCATTTGTGGAGGCAAGTTTCTCAGCTCAAAGTTCTTCTACTGCATTGTTTGAACGGTGATCTTTGACTGCTAAATCTCAGTTTCTGGGATTTGCTTATCTTAGTGTGGTGAGAGTGACATGCACACTGCTTTAAAAAGTTCTACTGAAGAAGCAGGCAGCTTGAAAGCATCTCAAGGAGTCCTACTGTTGAGTAGCAACCATGGAGATAACAGCATGAAGCAGTCAAGTGGACTGGAAAGTGAAAATGAGTTACACTTGACAGCAGATGGTAGTTTTCCCTAGTAAGAATCATCAGAGAACAGGGAACAAGGATAATTCTGTGCTTTTCCATCTTTAGTCAGCTCTGGCTACAGCCACTGGGTACTGACATTAGCTCTTGCTCACAGTTTGGAACAGTTTTATGAACCTGTCAGAAAGGTGCATGCTATGTTACTATGAGTAGATAAAAGATTTTCTCTTTGGACTCTGTCAGCAGCTCCTTCCTGGCTCCTTCCTGGCCTAGATCAACTCCTGCATTTAGTATCTACTCTTTTAGAGAAGACGGGACAGGCATTGTTACTCAGTTATTGTGGAATAAGTAATGTCATTCACTAATCTATATCATTTGGCTGGGCTGTTACTTTATTGTATTGCATGGTTTGGTTTCTTCGTGTTGGCTGCTTGAACCAGTCAGGTTTTCAGTTATTTATGTTGGAAACTGTCACGTTATTCTTGTTCTTATGTTGTTCTTGTCATCTCCTTTTTAAACAGAAGATGGAGGCTCTCAAATCTCCTTGATACATCAAGTAGACATGGCTGCTCAGGTGGCTTCTGGGATGGCGTACCTTGAATCTCAGAACTATATCCATCGGGATCTGGCAGCCAGGAATGTTCTTGTTGGTGAACACAATGTTTACAAAGTGGCAGACTTTGGGCTTGCAAGAGTTTTTAAGGTAGGTTGTGAGAGGGTTATTTGTCTCTGCTTTTAACTCTGGAGAACAAGGTGGAAGAGGCCAACTGAAAAACGACTTGTCGACCTGAATTGCTGGATTCAGACAAAGGCAAGCTCAGGGAGAAAAGGACCTATAATGTGTTCATTTGTATCTTCTACCTATCTTATCCCATAAAAGGCTAGAATTGTTCTGTGCCTTTGTGAAGAATCCTGGTGTCTGCTTCCTGTCTAGCCACCCAGGAAGGAGCCTGGCAAGCAATACCCTTTGCTGGACAAGCTTTATCCATAGTGTCTGCAACATGGAGAGGAATGATGGAAAGATTATACACCTGGGCCTGTAAGGAAAGGCATATAAAAATGTATTGACAGACATTCTCTCCTTGTTCACTTCCTCACTGCCTCCATGATGCTTGAGAGCGCAGGTAGTAATCATAAAAAGACCTGATTCCCCTCCACAGCTAACAGCAAAATTCATAAAGTTAGCTCTCAGAGCTTTAAATCTGATGCAGTCACAAATTCTTTGCCACTGCACTGTTTTTGTTTTTATTTTTCTCTAGCCCTTGAAGGCAGAGAATGCCAGGTATCACTGACCAAGATCTACCTATGAAAAAGTCATGGTTTAGAAATGAGAATTCCTACCTCTGAAAATTATTTAATCAGTACTGGAAAGATTTCATTTGCCACATTTTATGGATTTCAATATGAAATACATAATTTCTGAGTCTTTGCTTGTTTGGATTTTATTATTCATTTATGTTCTTGCACTGAAAAAGAAAAACAGAGAAAAAAGTCCTCTGCTTCTCATTTTGTTTTTTCATTTAAGCAGTAGAAATTGAAGTTCATAATAGAATTGGATTTATTAAATATTGAAGTATAGAGTAATGGCTTAAAAAAGGCATCAAGGGACTTTGAAAATTTTTTTCATTGAATTTTGATTCTTCTAAATATGCATAAGTCCATATTGAAAGTTTTTTAATGTAAAAAAATATATATTTTTAAATGAACAACACTCATAATGGATATTTCTCTTCTGTCCTCATTAGAGAGGGTAATAATTTATAGCTGCTGACATTTCTTTTTAAAACTGAACTTTACTGAAAGAGTCATAGAGTAATTTAGGCAGACTTTCTTATATTTTGTCTCCTAAACCAAAACACTAACATGGTCACATACAAAGGATTGTGAGAAATGAAATCTGTATTTTCACATGTGTTATTTATATAATGAAATAAATTTTTGTTTCTAAAAATGAGTGTTATGGTCAAGATGCCAATGGTATCAGTATAGAGATACAAATCAGTAACAACCAGTATTTTCAAAACTATAGAGCACTGCAGCTGGGAAATATACATTCTGTATTTAAAAAATCAAAAAAGCAAAAATCTGGTACACGTATGCATGTGGAAAACTTGACCAAGCCTTGGGTGTGACCCGTGTACACTAAATTACATGTAGGAATTAAAGAGAGAATAAATGTTCACAAAATTTAGATGCCTGTGCAATAAACATTTAAGGACATGACTCTACAGATTTGTAAGTCAACAGTTTTTCTATGTGTCTTTCACCTACACTTTATGTTAATTAATTTGACTTACTGGAAGCTAATATGTTAATTTGAATCAACCAGAGTTTATTCTTTCGTCCCCAAAAATCTGCTTAAGTGACCGTTATCAAAGTAAATGGCCTTTCAACACCACAATAAATCACAGAAGAAAGGTTCTGAAATTCATTAGCTCTTGCTCTTGCCTTCTCTGTTTACTGAAGAATAGATGTGGAGACATTTGGTCTCTAGTGTCAGCAGGATGCTTACATTGCCACTCCTGACAGACTTCTGAAATCTTGCATGCCCCGTCCGGAATTCACAGTAGCAAGTCATAATTAATCAGGAGACACTCCAACACTGTGTGCTTGCTTGAAATGATAAATGCTTTAGAAAAGCCTCTGCATTTCTCAACTGCGAAGCCGAATCCAATGATAGACTTCGGAAAATGCGTACTTTAATGCCATGAAAGACATGAGTTTGGATAAAAGATGATAAGATAAAGCACATGCTGAGCTTAGTCAAATGTCGAAGTGCTTTGCTGAAGGAGGTCTGAAATTGGACTTGCTTCATTTTACCCATGACAGGTAGAAAATGAAAACGTTTATGAAGCTAGGACTGAAACAAAACTCCCAGTGAAATGGACAGCCCCGGAGGCAATCCGCTACAACAGATTCAGCATTAAATCAGATGTCTGGTCATTTGGGATACTTCTGTTTGAAATAATCACCTATGGGAAGATGCCTTATGCTGGTAAGTACTTTTACCTAAAGAATGAAGTCTAATTTTTTCTTCCTTTCAGAATGACACAAAAAAAAAAGAAGGTTGAATGCCTGTACTACAGGCATGTTAAAGGGTTAAAACTTTAAAGAGAGAAGGAAGGCTGTTCAGATGAGATCCATTTAGTGGGTCAGATCTTCTGGTTTCCCCAGGCTCCCTGCAAGCATCGTGAAGGCTGTGATTAGCACACATCCAAGCTGCCTCTTGCTGGAGTCAACCTGCCCTGCACAGGCACCTAAGCCAGCTGGCTATTATCCTCCAGCATCAGATCAAAGATGCCAATTCTAGGAATATGAAAAAAGGGAAGAAAGAAAGGAAGGGGGTTTTATTCCCCAACCTGTCCTTTTTAATTTTTTCTTTTTAGTATATCCCATGGAAGAATAGATTATGTGTGAAGCACTGCACAAGCACTTCAGGAAAGCATCTGAAAATTAAATCAGGGTGTTTTTACCCCCTTCCCTCATATTTGACTACTGCAATGAAAAGTCTTCATAAAGGAAAGGATCATAAGAATTAAATAATTAAAAAATTAAATGTCACCAACCTCAAAGTAGATATAGTAGTCTCAGGGCAGCTACTATTTCTAGTACTGTAAGAAATACTCAAGGAACTGTGGCTCCAATAACACAAGATATCAGTGAGATGATTGACTGTGACTCATTTTGTGCTGGTGAGTAGAACTCAAGGGAAGGACTAAAGTAAAAAAAAAGTTATGTTGCATCTATACAGGCCTGAGGGGTGGTGTGTTTGCCATAAACTACATTTCACTGGGTCCCAAACTGATATTTTCTGTAAAAGGAAAAATTGATTTTGCTTTTTGATTCCCACAGTCACCCCCTGCAAAATTGTTCTGAAGAAAGAAAAGCAAAGCAAAATGTCCTTCAGTCTTATACAAACTATAGGTGTGTGTATGCGAACACACTCATGAAGAAATCATTTTGGTATAAAAAATATGTAACACTATTTTATACCAAATCATTTTGGTATAAAAAATATGTAACACCATTCAGTATTACCCCTTTGCAAAGGCATAGCTTATCTGTATCTAAAAAGTAGAAAATCTCCTTTGTCCATGGCTTTTTGCTTACTTGGTATTGCTTCCAGGAGTCTGTTCTCAGTAATAACCTAGGAGAAGAGGCTATGTTGATTTGTGGTGGCAGTGGGTAATGTGCAGAGGAAACACCATTCAGACATCTAGGGAAAAGAAGTTAGCACAATTCAAGATTTAATTTAAAGAGTAAAATTTGAAAGGGAACAGGACAATAGTCTTAGTATATAAAAGCATAGCAAAGATAGGGAAATGGTTTCTTCTCTGTGACTGGTGGCGATGGAGCAGGCAGGATGCCATCGTCCAGCTGTCCTCCAGGAAACTTAGGGCCGACTTTAGGGAAAAGCTCCTGAATGTGAGGAAAATTCAGCAGCAGGACAGGTTTTCTTGGGAGATTTTGTAGTCATTGAGACTAGAGAGATTTAGGAACTATTATAGCTAAGCAGATGACAGAAGAATTTTGACAAACCCAAATGGTGGAGGAAAAGCCTCACTCCCAGACAAACTATTTGTGATGTTTTGCAGGTGGCATAGTCAGGGTGAGGTGGTTGGGAAATGTTGGAGGTGGTTTTCAATTGCTGAAAAACAGTAAGAAATGAGGCCCTGTCCCTGGAATTGAAATTTCAAGGTCAGGCTGGTAGGGGCTTTGAGCGGCCTGGTCAAAGTGGAAGGTGTTTTGGAACTCAGTGATCTTTAAGGTCCTTTCCAACCCAAACCATTCTACAGTAATTCTATGATGAAGAGAGAGAGGAACACATGGCATCCCTAAGTGTACCCTGAGTAGCCTGATGAACTCGTTTTGGGTTGCAGGAATGCCAGGACACCAGGTGATCCAGCTGCTGGACGATGGGTACAGGCTGCCTCAGCCGGAGGCGTGCCCAGCGCCGCTGTACGAGATGATGCTGCAGTGCTGGAGCGCCGAGGCCGGCGCACGGCCCACCTTCGATGCCCTCAACAAGCAGCTGGAGAGCTACTTTGACACCAAGTTCTATTCCTATGCCTAGGCCCAGGCCATGGGAAGTGAACCCTCAGGAAGCTCCCGAAGGACATGTCCTAGCCAACATGGCTAATAGGGGGCTGTGGAATCAGCCTAACCACCCATGTGTGGGTTGTTTTGGGGTGCTGAAGAATCCTGGTACATTTCATCCCTTCTCTGAACTTCAAAGACTCTTAAAAGTTTTTGCTGCTGGCAAGTATTTTGTGAGACAAAGCATCAGGAACCTGGAGTGGGTGTTTCTAAAAAATAAAGTGTCTTTATTTATTTTAAAATGAGAGATTGCAGGAATAAACAAATGAAATGAGTCTAGCTAAGTAACTTTTGTAGCTTTTTGTAATTTCTTTGTTGGAACAATTATTTGCTGTTACTTAAATTTTTTATTCCTATCAGTTTGTTCTCATGAAGGAATGTGATGGCTCTACACAGCAGGATCTGTGCTCCCTGAGTCCTCCCGTTGTAAAGAATAATAAAAGTAATCCCCTGACTGTGATGACTCTGATTTGGCAGAGTCCAAATTAATTGCCTTGCTTAGACTTGAATTACATGTGCTTTTGCTATATCTGAAAATAAAGATATTCATGGGAGAAAAGGAATTATTTTGTTTTGTGGATGCACAGGCTGATCTTTTTATAGGTTGTCTACTGTACTTCTTTTACAAGAATAAACAAAATTATTAATAGATTTCTGAAGCTGTTTGTTCTTAAGATCATCAAATTGTGCTACAGAACCTATGAGTTATTGTCCATTGAACAGTAAGGATTTATTTTATGGTTCTTAATTGTAGAGATATTGGAGGAAAAGATATTTTAACATTAACTCAAGACTATCTCAGCGGTTTAGAGTGAAAGCCTTTTCAATCCTGCTCCCCCAAATCATGAACCCTCTCCAACAGCACAGGTCTACGTATATTGCAGAGTAACTAGCAATCTCTTCTTCTACCTTCTCCAGATTCAAATTTAATACAGGAGATTTAAGTAATAGGTAATCCATTTTATTTTTTTCCATGGAGAAATGGAGCCCAGGTGCTTCTTCTAGCAGTCTTTATAGCTAGAGATGTTAAATTTTTGTTGTCCTTTCCCTAGCTACAATATTGGTTCTGCTAAAATCTGGTATCATGACAGTTTTATATTCTCATTTTGAGGCTTACAGAACCAAGTTTTAATTATTTACGTATGATTCATCGGTTAATTATTTAACAGCATAATTCAGGAATTAAGAGCTGTATTGTGTTAACATAGTGTGAGGTCAGTATAAGTGTGCTGCCATTTTCCTCTAATATCAGAAAGATTTATGACTTTAAAGTCTGGGTGGCTTTTATTACATATTTTTCATATTATTTTCTTTGCTTTATATTTCAAATATATTAATCTCATTTGCTTGCCTTGCTTCTAATTTTTAATTTCCTTTCCCCCCCTACCTTTGCAAGGCAGAAGACCGCTTGTTTCTTTCATACACCTTTTATGTACTCATCATTCAAAAGCCCTTTCCTTATTTATTATTTTTCTCCACTTTCTATCTCACTACAGCATCTTTCCAGCACTTTGTCTATGTTCAACTTAATTTACTGTGCAGTGTTTCTCTCTACTAACCCACTTTATACTAATTAAATTTGTAAAGCATAATACAGCCATAATTAATTAGCTGTCATAGCATCCATGTGATTTTGGAAAGTAATCATCCACTCCAAAAGAAGAAGAGGTTAAATGGCTTTGCCAATCCCATCTGATAAGAATTGGCATGGAAGGACCTGGGAGATTCCCAGGCAAAGTCTCCTGCTGTCCTTCGTCCATGCTTGTTTTGAGACTTGTGCTAGCTACTGGCTCATGGCCTCAACAAGATGTTATTTATGATTATCAAACCTCCATCAATCCATGTATCACTCGTCTAGCTAGGAGCTGTGTTTAACACTGTTACAGTATGAGGTTAACAAACCCCACAGAGTGGGTTTTGTGGAATGAGAATAGGAATGCTGCTATTTGGAAAGATCTTCGAGTCAAACTTGTAATCTTCATGTTCAAGTAATATTTCTAACATGATTTTTCAGACTTATAACATTAAGAATGTTGGAAATAAAAGTTGTGTTTGCCCTATCAAAAAAAACCCCAAAACTGCTGATAAAAGATATAATCTTAAAAAGTACAGATGAGTGCATTTTACAGGAGACAAGGTGCCAGGAAAACAAAAAAGAATTGACAGCAGAGAAATAGGAGAGTTTTCAGAATTCGAAACAACACCAGCTGGTCCAAGCTGCTCTCTGCTGGCCTCTGCCCTTGGGTGGAAGTCAACAGGATATTGCAGAACCCCACTGAAGTGACACCAGTAATTCTGAAGAAAACCCACCTCTACAGTGAATATATTCCTAAACCAACATTTATAGAGTAGAAAGTCTATTTGTCCAGCTAAATGGACTTCTTTGTCTCCCTAATTTTGTCTAGAGTCAAAGGAGAGAGAGAGGTTCCTTGAGACGATGAATCAGTGCCCCAAAACTGCATTTCTCCTCTGCAGCACCCTTGGCAGGGCTCTCTGTGTTTGCTGCTGTGAAGGAATCTGGCACAGCTGCGACCCTTTGAGAGGAGTGTGTGTAGTAACCCACAGCTGCAATCTGCAATCAGCTGTTTCAAGCTCCCTCTACCAAGCGTGGCCTCGGGAGCCACCTCAGGCAGAAAGGAGCAGAAGCTGCAGGTGAGCTGCATCCTGCTGAGCGGTGTGAGGAGCAGGCACCTGCATGTGATGGCCTCCAGGTGATGCAGCCTGGCACTCGGGGCTGCTGCTGGCAGGCACCTTTCCCTGCGGTCGCATCCTGCCACTCCATCGCTGCTTTCTCCTTGCGTGCTTGCACAGCCGCAGCTGGTTAATGGAGTTTGGGTCTGCCAGCTGCCCCTCCTATGTGCTGGCCCAGGATGGGAGACCTACAGTGCTGTCTGAGAGCAGCAGGGAGGTTCACTTTGGTGTGTCTCGTTATAGGCACTACGCCAAGTAATTTAATTTTGTGTCCATCTTTGAGGCAGTCTGTGCTTGTCTGGCCTCCCCAAAATGTACTGTAGATGAAAAGGTGAGGTGAATCTTTGTCTTCCATGCATGAGCTCCTTTTCCACCTTACTGATGTGTGTCCTGAGACCAGTTCTTTTCATAGCAAACTTAAAAGCAAGGGAAATCAGGAAAGTAGGTTGTCCATTTTTCTCTTTCTCTGGGTTGCACTAAGTCTGGTGCCTGGTAGAGTCCCTTTGCCACTATGAACAATCCAGTGGAACAATCCAAGCTTGGAAACCACAGATGCTGATCTGAGATCCATTGGTTCCTCTTTCTGGCTTAAATCCGTGCACTTGCACTCATGCCCTCATTTTTCCTGTCTGGAAACTGCTGCTGTACAAGAAAAACCTGCCAGCCTAATATGAGGTCTAATTTTGGATTTTTGTTTTTCCTTGGGCTAGCTGGGCAACAAAGGAGACAAAAAAAAATCACTAAATGCAATAGAATCAATAAAACTCTGGAAATACAAAGTAATATGGAAAATTAATAATTTGTTTTCAGCTCCTTCTTTCCATATTTTTGCAGTCAAATGGATCCATTATTAAGAAAGACTGGTGGAAGAAGGCAGCAAAGAGTGACAAACCTTCACAGAGTTCAATTTGCTTACAGGCAATGCAACAAGCAAAACTGTGCTTTTTTGAGCCCATTTCCATTTTATAATAATTTTATTTATGTGACAGATAACAATTACAGTCAGAAGTCTTTGCTATGACTTGTTTTAAATTAAACCTCAAGGTTATAATTTCCAGCTATAGTGCACAGCAAGATAAGTTTAACAGATCTCATTCTATTCTTGAGGCCTTTTATGTTCAAGGCTCTGCTAGAACTGTCTATTGCACTTGTTTTTACCTGATGGATCATGGAGGGAAAATAATGGATTCAGTTATGAGAAACAGTAATAGATTTTTTTGAACTGACATAAATTTCTGTGTTTAGATAGAATAAAAGGATCAGGAAGAGATAAGTTGAATTTTCTACAATAGACTGGTCCTTGTGAAATTCACTTCACATAAATTGTGCTGAGATGTCTTTTATGTAATATTTTATTTATGTAATTCAGTTATTCTTTGACAACTAAATCATTTTATGTGGTTTTACAAATGATAACTTAAAAATGTCCAACCATAAAGAAAGAACCTCTATTTTTCTTAAATTCTCCATTCCTCAGAAAGTTATGGAACAATGCAATTGAGCAGTAAGCATCAGTGAGTCCCTGATGTTTATTTTTTTACTTCTGTTGGAGAACTTTGCTCACCTGATATGCATTCAAGAACCTATGCAGGGATATTAAATGTGAGAGGGTAACAGGGAATCTTCTACCTCTTGTATTACTTTCTTTTTCTGTCCATTGTATCCCATGCTTGCTCTCTGAATTACTTGACTATTAGCAGAAATTTTCTTTGTGTGCATTTGTAACTTACAGCAAACAAGGAACTGAACCAGCCGAGTGCATTATTTTGTGGTGGTTCAGACTCAACAAATTATCAGCACATAGAAATGGAGCACATGACTCATTCAGGTGATTGCTCCTTATGTTCTCTCTCCTATATGCTTCTGTTTCACACCTTTGAAAAGTGCTGTAGCAAAATGCCCACTCAGTGCCCCCCAGCCATTGTGACTGGCCAGCTACTTGTAGTGTATGGATCTTGGAGCAGGGAAAAATGCTGTGTGTAGGAGCTGTGCCCCTGTGCTCCGAGAGATACAAACGTGTGGTGTATTTTTACGGAAAACTGTGTGGCTTCCATTCTCTTCCAACAACATCTGGGCCAGTGTATGCCTCAGTCGCTGCTGCGAAACTTTGCTCAGAAGAACTCTGTCTATGCTTCAACAAAATACTGAACTGGGGTCTCTGAAAAAATACTTAATTCTATCCACGCTTGCTATTAGCAGGCCCATGTAATTTATTTTTTCAGTCTCAGGCTTCTCAGGAAAGACTAATGCAAAAGAAAAAAAAATCAATGGCATGTATGAGCAAGCTGGGGAAATCACTGAAAAGTACTTTGGCATTTTAATCTTCACAGCTATATTGGGCTGAAGAATTCAGTATGGCCTTAGTTTGGTACAGAGAAAATTAAAATGTGTGCTTGAAGCATTCAGTGGCCTAGAAATGAATTTTAACCAATTTCTAGATCTCAATATCACTAGAATTGAAAGCCATGATAGAAATTGTACCTTGGTTCCCACCACTATTTTCAACAAAATAAATTCTCCAAAATTAAGCAGATATGGAGAAGACAGGTATACAACATCTTAATTTCTTTTCCCTTCCCCCATTTCTTTACCAATATCATTATAGGAAGATTAGAATTGCCACTGAGCGAAAAGACTCTTCAGTTATTCTGAGAGATAGAGTTTTTTTCTGTTCTTTTTCTAAGTAAAGGAAAAAAAATAGTTGAGGCTTAAAGATTATTCCTAAAACTACATTAAAAAAAAAAACAAAAACAAAAGAGAGATGGCTAAAACTACATTAAAAAAAAACCAAAAACAAAAGAGAGATGGGAACAGTTGTTCATACTTTCACCATTGTTCATGTCTTTAGAAAAGACAACAATGAACATTTCAGAGCAAAGAAATTGAACATTTCAGAAAACTGCTACTAAATTTGTAACAAATGCTCGGAATAAGCTGATTATGCTATTTACACTATTAAAGGAAAGCATATTGCATTGCATTCTTGTTTTTTAATTAATTTGATATAACAATCTGAGCATACTGATCGGAATTGTGTTTTAATATACTAGAAAATTCAAATATATATATGCAGTAATATCAAACCCATTTCCTGTTTCTCTCTCTAGCTTGACAGTTATACCTCTCTGCTTAAGAGAATATCTAAACATTCTAAGGTTTCTGTTGTCGGTCATAATGATTTCCACGACTTTCAACACTTTTTTCCCCTCTCACTATTTTTTTCTGTTCTTGATATTTAAAAAACATTTACTTGGATGTTTTTATGCTATGATCTATTCATTTACATTTGCAAAAAGCAAAGCCTGCTCATATTCCAAAGTGCTCTATTACACTGCTAGATGTTTAAAATGACCAAAAATAGAACACAAAGCATTTGGTGGTTTTTTTTTCTCTGAGGCAGCTTCTTATAAGAAATACCTGTCTTCTCCGTGTCATCAACAGCATCTTAGTTCCACAGCCCTCTCAGAAGCTAGAAGAATGAAATCTGAGCTTCCATGTTCTTCTGGAACTCCTTAGCTCTGGATTAATTTGCACCAAAATCAAAAGTTTGAAAAATGTACATTTCATTGTTCCTTTTACCTCGTCTTCCAAACATAGGCACCAGTCCTCCAAAGTCAGCAATGTCACCTGAAGCCACGCTCTTACCACAACACTTTGATAACAACTGTCTTCCACCATCAGCATTGGCTGTCTCCTTAGCAAGCTGGCTCTTATCCATACTATCATCTCTGCCAGATACCAGATCAGTTGTGGAAAGAGAGCCATGTAGTAACAAGTTAGAATCCCAGAAGTCTTCCCTGATTTATTTAACTGTCCTTCTGCCACGCACACGCACATTGGATTATGATAATAACAGAAGCTCCTATTTCAGCTAACAGACTGCCTTTGGAACTGATGAGGAATGACTCAAGACAAATCTTTGGGAGCCCTCAACTATGAAAATAACACTACTATAGTCAGATTAATACTGTGCTGAAATTTGGAAGAAATGGGGTATGAGAGCTGCTACTTTAGAAACTTCACAACAGCCTTCCCTGAAAGAGAAACACAGGCCTGTTTCCTTGGGGTAGGGGTGATGGAACAAGAAATTCATTGATGGTGGGGTACAAGAGATTGTGAGGGTTCCCTAAATTCCTGATGTCAGGGTCTTAATATTGATCTGGCATTTTCCTGTGCAACTAGAAATAGAAAATGGACTAGACTGGTAGTGTAGGAAAAATCAATGGTACAGAGGTGACTCTAAGGTGTTAGTAAAGCATGAAGCTGCAAACATGGCTGTTTCAGCGAAGGCTGGCAAGCTCTTTTTCTATCTGTACTGTGACTACAAGAGGGACTGGTTCCTAAGCTGTTTGCCTCAAAAGTAAAACACACACACTGGAGACCAAAACCGAGAAGAAATTTCACCACTGTCAATTACCTTTAAGAAAACGTCTGTCTTACAATCCTGTAAGGCAAACACTGATGACAAATTTTAAGTATTTGTTTGCACACTGTGGATGTGTGTAGGAATATCCCAACTTGCTTCAGCTGTCTGCCTTCAGTAGCTGCTGTCATCTGGCTATGGCATGTGAAAACAGCTGTTCCTGATTGAGATCAGTCTGACTTTTGATGTGGATGAGATTTCTGAAATAACATTGGTGCATTTTGGAGCTTGCACACAACCAAGACAAAGTTCTGCAGGGAAAGGCTTTGTTTTGAGAAGTGCTTATACCCTGCTCAGCTGCTTTCCCATGATCTTTGAGAGACTTAATAAGAACTCAGGTTGCAGCAGAAGACCCAATCCTACAGCCAGTGACTTTCTGTATCAGCAGCAGAAGATAATGATCCAGGTAAGTTAGCATAGTTTCTGAAGAGAACATAAATAAGAGATGAACAAGGAAGAAGAAAGTTCAGAGCAATAAATGAATTGGGTTTTGAATCAGTTCTCCATTTAAATCTTCAGGTTTGTATGGATATTTCATTTTATCCTTTACACTTGGATGTTTTTAAAGTTTGGGGTTTTTTCTCTCTCAGGAAAACTGGTCCTAACCAAAGCCATTATTATTACCTAGAATTTCTAGCTTATTTTAATTCAGCTTGGCAAGTGAAACTTTTTAGTGTCAAACTGACTGAATTAGATAAAAGTTGGAAGCACTCCCACACCAAGCTCATTTCCCACGCAGCTTGTAGCTTTAGCCCTGTATAGCCCAGTAATGCCACAGATTGCTGGGTAGGGTCATAGGGTCACTGGTAAGATGAAAGAGCTTCAGGGTGTTCCAACAGCTCTCCCCATCCTGGCACTGCAGCAGTACGTGTTTGTATCTCTGCATGTCTATCTCCTGAAAACACTTACCCTCTCCATTTCAGGACCATGCAATGCAGCTGGGATTTCTTCTAATCAATTTTCATGCCAATAAAGGAAGGGTATTTGCTAATCCCTGCCTCATATGAGTCATTATAAGAGGTTTCATATGCTTGTGGCTTCTGGAGGTCTGATAAGTGCGTATCACAACCTCTTACAGGTCCCAAAACTCTAAAATAATTGCGGTTTTCTCAATCACCCTTGATATAAGAAATGTTGCTCCAGCAATCAGTTAGCATGTGAAATGATTCTTAAGGGCAGAGATAGAACATCCAGAGTATTAGAGAATAACCATATTTTATTTTTTTAATTCTTCATATAACTAAATTAGGAGTTATAATGAGAAATTAAAAATGATTTATTTAAGACGGATTTTGGAACATCATTGTGAGAAGCATACTTACAATTATAAGTTTTTTATTATATTGGTCCTTCTTTAGCCTGATCTATGGAATAATTGTACTCTCAACAGTGATTTCTTAATGTACTTTAGAGCAATATAATTTAAATATAGTGCAAGTGTCAAATATTGATTTGGAGTTGACTTATGACTGATATCTAAATCATAATGGTGCTGTTTCTTAAGGCTACAAACATCTGACCCCTTACTTTATTATCTTTTATATTTTATTAGCAAAATTAAACTTCTGTCCTTCTAAAATTAAAATTTACTGTTGCATACTCTCTACATGAATACATTCCTGTGGCTATGAAAGCAGCTTAGAAACCTTCTGGCACTTCAAAGAGGCTTTTTGAAATAAAGAAATAGCAGTTTTCACTATGATATTTCCATGCTGCAGGCAAAGGTGTAACTTCATTCTCTGTGGATTTAATAGAGAAAGATTTACATCACAAGGTAACTTGGTACCATTACCAAATAGTTGTAGAAAATTAGAACCCATTACTAGCCTCACTGAGAAAGCTGGAAAAATGTATTACCAAGTTAGTCTCTGCCACTTTGTGATGATTTGGCCTTGTTGTTAGCAACCTCTGCACTAGCTGGTGAAGTTATATCTGGTAGGTTAGCATAAGTTTCAATGATTGCAATGAAGATGTATATTCTCTGTACTTTTGAGAAACTGATAAGGTGAAGACTTTATCACCTGGTCATCCGTGTTCAGTATTTTGGTTTCAAAAGTGGGAGATGAAAGAATAATAGTCTCTTGAGTGGCATTTTGAGTTAGCTCTCAAAATGCCATTGTTTCTTTTCTTACCCATCCCAGGTAACATGGAGCTCGGTACACTGCAGGTGTTCAGCTGAGTGCTGTTTTTGGTCTGTGTTACTGCAGATGCTGCTACTGAATTCAACTAATGGGTGAGGAATGGCCTGTACAAAACACAGACTTACTTTTGATTTACAGTGAAAAAAACTGAAAACAATTTGTTTGCCTTAAGTGGGTGAAGGTGAAAAGATAAGCAAAGAGGGAGAATGCCTATGGGGATAAAATGTTCCTGTCTAAAGACCAGCACTGCAGTCAAGAACATGACTACTAAATACCTGGAGTCCTCCTTTGGGTGTTTCCAAAATAATGAGGCTAAAAGACTGGGTCTCCATGTGACACTGTGTGAGTCCAGTAGGATTTAGATGGCCTTTGTTCATTTTGGCTAGAAAAAAATAATTCAAAGAAAGTCATCAAGTATTTTTTTTTTTAAGGCACAAATTCCTTTGGCAGTTTGACTGCCTTTCCTTGTGTTGGAATAGGAGGTGCTGGTATAAAGTTTACAAAAGGCTTTTTTAGAGTTTACGTGGAGCGTGACTTCAGCAAGCCTTCAGTACAGTGTCTGTAGCGAGTGCAGTGATGAGCTGTGTGGTTAAAGGAACAGTCACTTCTGTCTCCAGGCTCTGTGGCACAGGGTGGAGCTGGGGCAGACCCACATCTCACAGCATCTACTAACATTAACCACTTGGTTTCTACTGTGATGAGTAGCAAGCTGCAAAATAATAATGTAGTTCTAGTTTTCATACTTGTGGAAAATGCTACCAGGGAGTTAATTCCTTCAGAGTAGGGGTTTTCCAGCCTGGCCCTCACCCTGGTGCCTACTCTGCTTTTTCTCTTGCTCTGTGTTTCAGATTAAAAAGGGACTCTCCAGCAGTTCTGCAGTCTTTGCAGGTTGTATTTAATTTCTTTCTTTTTCTGAGGTGGTAGGGGTGTGATTGTGAGTTTTGTATGTGTGTGATTTGATTTTGCTTTGCTTCGTTTTTAAATTTTCTCCAGTAAAAGCATAAACAAGCGAAGTTATAGAATGGTTTGGGAAGCAGTGTAAAACCCTGTGTGGAGACTCCTGCGTGGTCAAACTTCGTCTTTACCTCAAATTTCACTAAATCCTCTTTCAGTTATGATGCCACACATGCTACTGACACGCAGGTATTTGCTCAACTTGACTTTACCTGCTGTGATCCTTGTAGCTGTGGAAAGCCTTGCTAGTCTTGAACTTGAATTCAACCTTTAACATTTCTGAGAGAAGAATTTCCTTTCCTGCCTTTCCTGATGTGGGGGGGGGGTAGGGATAAAAGAAGACAAATGCTGGATGTAGAGGCAGACACTTGCTAGCAGTTGCTTACATTCCCCCTCCTTGGTGGAAGCTGACTGAAGTGCAGGAAGAAAGTAGAGCAGAAACAGACTGATATAAATTATTCAAGGATGTTGCTGTTTCTAAGAAGAATCCAGAAGCAGTCTGCCTATAAAACATTAACATGACATTTTTGAATTGTGATAGGTGGGTTGAGAGAAGAAAGCTTAAGAATGAGCAGAGCATTGCTCTAAGGAAACAGACACATTTTTTTAAACTACAAACAAGCCTGCTTTATCACTGAGTTGCACACAAGTTTGCAGTGATTATGAGTTTGGGAAAAAGGGAGATGGGGGTGGAACAGGGCATATTAAAATCTTACATATTCTTTTCAATGGGCTACAAAAGATCTGTTCAGTGCTACTATGGGGAATCAGAAAAAGAGTCAGAGTCCAACTGGGCTTCTCTGCTGTTTCAGTCCTTTGGCTAAAACTGGGGAGTCATCCTCTTGCCCAGCTTAAAATGTTGAAAACTCCTTTTTCTTCTAATTGACAATTTGGAATCTTAAATTGGTTGTGATTGGCCTGATTTCCCTGGAGACTCCAAAGTACAAGAGGTGCAAAGAAGGTGTAATTTTTTATTTAGCTTCAGTAGATAGTACCAATACAATGGTGCCAAATTCCCTTATCTGACAGAGCATTTTTTCAATTGAGAAGCCCTACGGCAATGTCAGATGCCCTCTATTTAATGACATCCCTATATCTTAGAAGCAAAATACTATTTTGGACAGACTGAAAGCAATTTTCCAGGTGAATAAAATATCTCCCAGGACTAGAGACAGTGAACAATACCTTATGTTGAATGGAGCAACTATGTAGAATTCATGAATTTGTCACTGTATTTTTTGGCTTTGTACCTTTAGCTCAATGTTTCAAATCTCTGACTCCTATGATTTAGCCCTATGGCCTTTCTCTTTTTCCCTATAGGCGATTCAAGCTTTCTGTTCCTAATGCAGGTTTTCTGCAAAAGCAAAGTGTGCTACCTATACAGAAGCTAGGCATAAAAGTGATGCTCACAAAAGGCCAGCCTACAGAAGTAGATTTCCTTCTCTGTCTCTTTCCATATATAATTTGTATATGGTACGATTTCATTTCCCAGCTGAATTCCTTTCTTTACTGTTTTTGTCCCTCTTGGGCTGACTTTTTTTCTCCTCTCTGTCCTGCAGTGTATGATTTTCTTTTTATCTGCTCACCATTCCTTTTTTCCTCAGATATACAATGTAGATAGTATTTGAGTCAAATTTTTAACAGATGAATACATTTAAAATAATGCAGAGTTATCCTGCCTACTTTGTCCAGACAAAGGAAAGTAACACACCTTTGCATAGGTAGACAAAGGTGAGATTCAAAACTATGTCTCTGATTAAATTTTTATGATATACATGCCCCTAAAATGGACCCTAAATTTTGTGGTGTAAATTTGTTTTAGCTCCCTCTTGTTATTGAATGCATGGCCAGAAAATCCCGGGTTATTTTTTTTTAAATGCCCCAAAAGAAGACTTCAGACTTTTAGGCCTGCTTACCACACGGAGGGGCAAATTTGGGGCGCCGAATCTCCTTTCTGAAAACAGCAGTCAGATCTGCAGACCAAGTTCCTGTTCCCACTTAGGCAAGACAATCACCTCCTGTAAAAGCAAGCATCCTTGTTTGGGAATGAGGGGCTATTAACTCCCAGGAAATCTAGGCCAGCCCAGGTAATCCTGAGCAGAGAAATATTCTCTGGTGTTTGCAGTTTGTGCTTGTAACACATCAGAAGATACTATTCACTCTATGTAATTTTTTTACTCCCAGTTTTGTTTCTCTCATACCTCCCAAGGTATCAGCTTCTGCAGCCCTCCCCACAGGCAGGTGATGGCTGAGAGCACTGCACAGCAGGTCACCCTGGCAAGAGGCAGCATTTGTGTGAAGCTTCGTGCCAAAACTCTGCTGCTGGAGTGCTCCAACTGCTCACTCTCCATTTTTGTCTTGGCTCAAGGAACAGCCACCTCCTGCCACGTCTGCTGCTACAGAGCAAAAACTGGATTCCCACCATTATTGCAGTTCACCAGCCAACTCCTACCACTTCTACCAACTGCAGAATGGGCATGAGCAGTCACATTTACTCAGTGTGCATGCTTCCCACATGTTAACCCAGACGTGCCTTTGGCTTGCCGATCACTCACTCCCGTGCCGTCAGAACAATACGTGTAATGCTCCTCTGTCTCTTGGATGGAGGAGAGACTGACAAGATCTCACCTGTAAGCCAGGAAACTTCATTCCTTGAATTAAAAACACCAAATCAAAGTGATAAGACAAAATCTCTTTTGTACACTAAGTTTGAAGGTGTTAGGCTGAGTAGCCACATAGGAAATCTGACAGTCTTCAGGCTTTTTCACCCCCAAGGACTGGATGTGAAAAGCACAGCTCTAACGTGCTGAGTCTTTGGCATGAGGGAGCCGGGCAGAGCAGTAAATGTTTCTTCAATCCCAGCTGCTGGTTGATTGATGGGAACTGAGTTGGTGATAACTCTGGAGGGAGATGTTTGCCCTGTCTTCCATCTGGAGCTGCTGTGTTACGACTCACAGAGATGGTTATTGAACAGCCTGGGCTGGCAGGCCTTCTCCAGCAAGTCAGACTGGAAGCTGTGGAAATAAACAAGTTATCCAGGGGTGCTTGGAGTGAATGCAGTTTGATGTATCTAATGCTGATGGTTTTCATAAAAACACAAAGTGCTGGGAAAGCAGAATGTCACTCTGTCTTTAAGACAAGGAAACAATTGCAGATGTCATCCTCTACCTCTAAAAATTATTGTTTTTCAGGGCCAGATTCTGCCCTTGGAACTGCTGATGCATCACTGTAAAGTACTTAAATTTAGCATGTAAGGTGGTGCCAATTGCCATGGCAATTGCCATGGCATAAATTACAGAGACTCCCATCTCTCCTTTAGCCCAGTGTCCTTCTGTGCCTGGGACTTGCCAAAAGGTTCTGAATCAAATGGGTCAACTCAAATCAAAGTGTAAGGAAAATGGAGATGTGCTGCTGCCTAATCATGGAATTCTTTAAACAATATTCATTAATGGATACCTAAAGCAGGTGTGATATTAATAACTTGCTTTGGTTTTTGCTGGCCCAAGAAAAACATCAAGGGAATCTGGGCGAAAAGAAAATGTAGACATAAACTGTGTAATATGGTACAAGGAAAAGGGATATTACATGGAGAATCACAGCTGAGGTGGGATGTCTGGGGTGAATCTGCGTGTCGCAGAGTATTTGAAAAACACCATTCGGTTTCTATTGCTTTCTATCTATACTGGGGTGAAAAAGTGTTTCCAAATAATAATACAGAAGAAAATCCAAGGAGACTTGCCCAGAGCGTGGGGTCTTTAATCTTAAAACATATTGAATCTGGTCTATGTGCAGAATTTCTGCTGTAGTCCTGGGTAGAAATATGGAGTAAGAAACTCTTTCAACTTTATTCAGAGAAACAAATCCCCACACACAGAGCACTGGGGATGGGAGGCCAGACTATGGTAGCTGTTATATTAATGCCTGGGTTTGGTTATTTTACCCAAAGGCAGGTTTTCTTGGGTTTTTTTGGTGTGGTTCCAGGATTTTTGGTTTTTTGTTTTTTTGTTTGGGTTTTTTTGGAAGTTTGTTTTTTGGGTGAGGGTTTTTTAAGCTTTGTGAACTACAAGGAAATTGCTGAAAGAATAACATTTTTCACAATGTTTTTTATGTGTTAAAAATATTTCACTTTTGTCTTAGAGTGACTTTATGATATATTCCATATAATATATATAATCATTTGCATAATGATTGGTGTTTAGTGGGTTAAATATATAACTACATAACAGTGGAAAAACAATTTTAATTTTTTAATTTTGTATAAATCTTAAATTATTTCTCCTTCTAACTCAATATTCAATTTCAAACTCTCATTTTACTTCCTAATGATTTTATTTTTTACCTCTAATTTAGAATATGGTTTAGAAATGTAGTTGTTTGTAGTCCTTCAGGCCAGAAAAACACATACCAGTTTGCTTCTTTTGTATCTATTTTTCTTTATAATATTTATTTTTTGTGAAAACAAACATCCTCCTGAAAAAACAAACCAAAACCCAAAACACTTGCACTGTAACTAATTTTCATTTCATAGATTAGAATTGTTCTCAAAAATAAATGAAAGGCAAGGTATTGGAGACGAAGGCAGTGCTTAATTGAAAACTCTTCTAACTGCAAGGTTTATGACCCTTTGTATCTATCCAGAAGTCCCACCTCTAAGCTCTTCTGAATTCAAAGCAAAGAGCCTGGCGTACAGAGAAGAAACGTGTGGAAGGTAAGTATTGCTGATCATTTCTTGTCTCTTTAAAGTTGTTGGAATCCCTCAACCTGCTCTTCAGTATTCTGTCCTTCATGGTGCCCTTGATACTTTCTCATTGCTGGTAGGCACAAGTTTGCTGAGCAGGTTGTAGTTAAACCTGAAGAGTTTAGTAGGCTTCTCAAACTGAGAATCTCTCAAGTGACTTCTTCCTTCCTTCACTTGCAGTTGGTGGCTTTGAAAATCTGTAAAACCAATAGCATTTAAAATATTTTAACTACTCTGTGTCCCACTTTGAAGACATTTTCTGTATAATTCAAAGAAGATACCTGTGTAAATTTTACCTGATTTATTAGGGTAAAGAGGAATTCTAAAAATCCTTCTGCTCCAAATGGTTAAGGTAGAAAAGCTACCACCACTGAAAAGGCTGTTTATGCAAAGCTCTGTTTGTCCAGTGTAAAAGACAATGTTAGATGCTGTTTGTTCCTGAAAGCTAAGCAGCAGAACTACTGAAAACCTCTTCACACACACAAAAATCTGAAATATATATATTAATATGAAAAAAGACACCAGTTCTGGTATTTTCCCAATTTTTTTATTAATCTGATATGAGAACTTTTAAAAATGTGTATCCAAATAAAAAAAATTTGCCTTAAAATGTCACTATGATTCATTAACAATATTGTGAAATACTAAATTCACTTCAGATGTTAAAATGTTTTATTTCACTAGAAACATCGTTCACTTCTTTTTATGCTAATGGTTTTGAAATTTGCTCTGAACAAAGCACTTCTGATTTTCATTCTAATTATAAGCCAACTGGAAAATTTTAAAATCTCAATAGAAATAGAATGCCATTTTCCTTTAAACAACTTGATTCACAGAGATAATCTCTAAGAGATTTTCCAACTCCCCTAAAGAAATTTAAACAGTGAAGTGAAGGTTTAGACACTTAAAAATCATATTTTTATATTATTGAAATTCCAAGACTGTTTGATATTGTGGTCAAATGAATTATCTCTAACCTGGACAACCTCTGAACTATCAAATATTATCTTGCTTTAGAACCCTGAATAAACCCTGGGTTTATGTTATTTAAGACGGCATTCCAAGTTATTTTTTTTCTAATTTTAAAAAGTAATGCCATTAGAACTACTATTAAAGATTTAGAACTTGCCCAAAAAACCTGGATAGTTTAACATGAAAATACAGCAACAATAATAAATTCCACATTAACGTGCAGTGAAAACCTCTTGAAACTTTAAATAAAACAAAAAAGAAACTGAGTATAGTGTTTCACTTTTCCCTAAACAAGATATGTCTCCTTTGTCAACTTTTAAAGACTGTTAACAGAAAAATACCTAAATCGATGATGAATGAAGTACTGTGCAACATAAAAAAGGAAAGATGTGATTTTTTGACAGAAAGTGTGAAATGTACTGACTTTCTACTATGATTTGTTTTCTATAAAAATGAATAAATCAACACAAAATCAAATAATTAAATGAAATGGGCAGACATTTAGAAAATATGTTGCTGACCATGTATTTATATTTCGCTCCTTACTTTTCAATCATAAATATTTATGAACAAACTGAAATCCTTTGGACTTAATCACATCTTTAGGCCGTCATCTATTTTGGAAGGAGAATTCAATATCTGTGAGTTGTTTGTAGTCATATTATCAATTTATCACGTTGGAAGTGAAAATTATTTTGTCCAACCTCTGTGAGTATTTTGGCAACAATGGACTTAAAGCAGTGAATATGGTACCTCTTTAACTCTTTGGCACTGAAGGACCATGGGAGCATTTTAAAGCAGTTTTACAAGGATATAAAGGTTCATCAACAGTTTATTTTAGGATTTTGCTATTAGATGTTGATTAAAGTTCATACACAAATTGTGATAAAGTCTGTGGATGTAGACATTGCTTTTTGTTATGCCAGCTAATAGACTGGGGAAAGATAGACAAAATTAGTGACTCTTTTAATGGCTTGCAAAAAGGCTTTTGTACTTTCTTTACTCTTTTACAGCTGTAATAATTCTAATTACTCTATCAGTAAACATTTATTTGCATATATCTAAACACCATTGGTGTCAAAACCTACTACAGTTGGACTAGCACTAAACAATCCATATCTTAGGATACACAGCATTATAGCAGCATTTACATTGTATGTCACCTCTGAGCTTAAATGCTGGATTTAAATGTTAGATAACTTTTCCTAGGCTCTCTCACCCCTTGGTCCCTTCTGGGTCAGAATAAAGGAGCTGAGATTTGGCCAGCTGTTGCTGGTCAGTCAGGTGACCCCAGAGCAGACATGAACTCTGAGGTCAGCTCCCAAACACAGCTGGGCTGCCAGCCTACGTGTGGCCACAACACAGCAGCCCAAAGCCTGGGGCTCCCATTCTGACTGAACACAAGGTGAATGCATGTTTCATCGGCTCAAGTGCCCCTGCCAAGGACAAGGCTTGTAAAAGAAGGTGGTAAGGATGCCAGAGATGAAGAGGCTTCTCTAACCTTTTTCCCTTTCCAAAGGACCAGCCAGCCCAGGCTGAAGTTGGGGGAAGACTTTCTACTGTGTATATGTTGATATCTGTACAAATTGCCACAAAAGCTGTAGGAAAAATGTCATTGCCACCTCTGGGGACTCTCATCTCTTAATAAGTCTTTGACGCCTCAGAGCTTTTTGGAATATATGTGAACTCCTGCAGATTTGTCTAGAGCCAATGCACAACTCTACCTGGTGAACTATTTGGTCTGGCCTTGCTATTTAGAAGTCGCAACATTCATAAAAGGCAGAAAAACAAATTCTGAACTCCCAATGTGTATACTTAGACCAAATGTTTAGCATTTCATTTCTCTGATACATAAGTTGTGATATTTGTGTCCTGCAACTTCCTGGTAAGCCCTTTTCTGCTCTTAATGCTTTAGTGACCTTTTAATGTATGGATGTTGAGTGTTGTGTGTCTCCAGAAGTATTTAATGGAAACCACCACCTGTGAGCACAAACATGACAACGGGCTCTCAGTGGAGAGTATTGTGAAAACGGAGTATTATTTACTGTTTGCATGCCTGGATAAAATGCAGCTCTTTTCCTTCTTCNGCCTGGTAAGCCCTTTTCTGTTCTTAATGCTTTAGTGACCTTTAATGTATGGATGTTAAGTGTCGTGTGTCTCCAGAAGTATCTAATGGAAACCAGCACATGTGAGCACAAACATGACAATGGGCTCTCAGCGGAGAGTATTGTGAAAATGGAGTATAATTTACTGTTTGCATGCCTGGAAAAATGCAGCTCTTTTCCTTCTTCATTCTTCTCTATTTTTCCCTTGGTGGAGGATTTCTAATTTTATTTCTAGTCTAAGCATGGATAAAATCTATTCCGTAATATAACAATAATACACATATTTTTATACGTCTCCCTATCACATAGTCACTTTTCACAACACATTTTAAAAAGGTTACTGTGGANAGTAATATAACAATAATAAACATATTTTCATACATTTTAAAAAGGTTACTGTGGAAACATAAAAACTGGGACAGACTCACTATTTACTTTATTAAAGTCAGCCTGGTACACTCCCCAAAAATTTGCTTATTATGACACATGAAGAAGGAAGGATGTTTTTCATCTGTTACTCTTACGAATTTTTTTTTACTAGTTGCTCATATATTTTTAGTTCTATGCAAAAAAGAAGAATTGAACCCAATTACCATAGGCAATAAATTCATTACAGTGAGGTTTGTGAACAGTCAAATGGCATTAAAAGGCTTAAACTCAATTTAAGTGCACAAAATTTAATTATTTAATGTCCATTTAGATTTTTTTAGGTGCAAGGTAAAGAGGTGAAAACATCCATATTATAGTCAAAAATGTGTGAGAATGTGGATCCCGTAAGGATGCAAAAAGATTACAGTTCTTTAACTCTTCCTTACTTCTGGGGAAAGGTTAGAAATTACCATAGGACTAAACAATTTATGACAGAAAATAATACTGATGGGATGATCTGATTCTGCAAAGGGATTCACATACATATCCCCCACTGCAAAGTAATGCCTCCACATCCCAGCATCTATCAGGATTAATATCTTTTAGCCCAAATGAGTGAGTGTGTTGGTAGTCCTGACATGTGAAAGAGCAGAGGTTTTGACTTAGGAAAATTTGTGTGCACTGTAGACTCACTTAAGTGAAAACTTAATCCTGCTGTTTTATCAGGATAAGATTATTGTTGCCCTGCAAAACCTGACTCAGAAGTGCTTTTCCTACAGATTACTGAGATTTTTCCTATTCTTCATAGCTGTCTTCACATCAGCCCAGAACGTAACCAAAACTCAAGCAATCAGGTCATCTGAGTTGAAGAAGATTCAAAAAGAGTACAATTGGAGGCTTTAGTCTTCCATATTTAAGAGGAGTATCTTGGTTCCATGGTGACTACCTAACAGACATTAATTTTCTTTTCTTTCATTCTATTTTTGACCAGAATTACATCATGCAAAAATCTATCCTAACAAGAACTAAATTAGAAGTGGTGTATTTCAATCAGAAGATGTTATTTCCAGTGTAGATATTTTCCAACTAAAACCAAGACAAAACAATTCAAGCAAACAAAACCCACATATAATTGGAGATTTGCTATCCACTCAGCCTGGAATTTTCTACTTGGTGTAGGTTCCAGCTGGATCAGATCTCAGCTCAGTGTGATTTCTTTTCTTCCTTGTATACTAATCCATCTCTTCAAGTTCCTGCACCTTCCCTTAGATGAAAAGCAGCCAGTATTCTATTTGAATCTGAGACTGGCTGCTCCAGTGTTATGTAGTTTATTAGCAACCAAATCTTTGTGATGGCTTGAGAATGAAAGTATTGCTTTATAGTGCAATGCTTGTATAATGTGTCTTCTGAGCCAGTCCCATGGCCAAAACAGACAATATTCTGGAGTCTCACACATCTCACATACAGACAGTTCTAGATTTTGGGTGGCAGCTTATACCACCCAAAATGAGCAATGTTGTTTACAGTGAGACAGCCATAAAAGCTATGAGAATCAGGAATATGTTTTACTGGCATAATGACTTTTAAGAGAGTTGTATGAAATGTGTCTAGAGTAAAGTACTATTATACTTATTTAAGTATTCTTTTGTACTGTAATTCAGCAGCGACAAACTAATTTCTGTTAATGCTCCAATCAGTAAACATTCTAAACTTCATGCTTTAATTTTGACACTCAAATGAGAGGATACCTGTGGGTCTGGCTCAAGGTCATGTAAGAAGTTCTATATTTCCCTTTTTTCATTCTTGCTGTACTTCATTGTTTTACTCAGTGAATATAAAATTAGGGGGGTTTTGTTGGAAAGGGATAAAAATGATGTTACACCTCCATTAGCATTTATAAATTGCCTTTGGATCCAGCCTTTTATTTGCTATGCCTGTGTTATGCTGAAAGGAGCCATGCTATGAAAAAGCATTACTTACTGGTTGGCACAAAGAAAGTAAGTAATTTTGATGATATTATATGGGTCACAATTTTTAATATTTTTAGAGGTAATTTATTTCGTATGATTAAACTGGAAATTTTCAGTGAGAAGAGTTAACCTGATAAGAAGTCACTGCAGTGAGTTTTTCATCTTTGACACGTGGTCGAAACCAAAGCAGACATTTTCAGAAGAGAAGTGAAAATGGCACTTCCCTGTCATCATATTAGTGCTTGAGATGAAACATTTCCCCTCACCTGAGTTCTGCAAAAGTCTTCTTAATGAATAAATCTCATTATCACCTTCATGTAAATGAAGAAATGGAGCAAATTATTAAAGACTACCTGATACTTTTCTGGTAGAACTGTGAATCGAGTTCCTGTGTATACATATCCCAGCTTTTGATGTAGATTTCACTTCACCCGTCTTTAGAAAACAACAGTCTCAATGTTTGCAGTTTGACTAATCGTTGCAGCTCCTTTTGTAGTTATTGGAGAGGCATGGGAAGGAAGTTTTAGACTGTACTTCATGTGATATAATTTGGTTGATTGTCTCAGATCAGGATGGACCACTTCCTAAAGATGCTTTCTTTTCTGTGGCTACGAAGACAGTCTAGGGGGACTAACTTGGATGTATACATATATATTTTTTGACACTGTGCATTTATTTAGGTGACTCCTGCATTTATTATTTGCATTCACACAGTAGTTAATAAATGTACTGCCTATAGGATGCTACATTAGCTGTATTACATCAAGCAGAAATGGCAGCTAGTGTACATTCTGAACAACGTAGTTCTAAGTATCATAATGACCTTCTGTACTTTCTCTTTCAGCAAAGTGTGTAGCACTTGAAAGATGTCTCACAAAAAGAGTCAGTGATTCTACTTCTCTTGCATAAAAATCTGTAAGAAATATTAATTCATTAATGTTTAATTGAGTACATGATATTTTAATAATGTTATTGATTTACTGGGGAGCATTTGGATTTCCTTCAAGAACTTCTAAATCTCTATCACGACCTGCACACATATACCATCAAACTTGATTATCCTGGAACAAAGTGCCGAAAAGGGATAAACCAAAGCAGAAAATTATACAACTGGCACAAAACCATAGAAAGCTAATTAAAAATAACCAGAGTCACACTTGATGCTAATTGTAGTAGCCACAATTCAATCTGGTAACTAAAATCGTCATTATTCGAACATACTGGCAAGTTTAAAATATTCTAGTTCAGCTTTGACAGTAGAACATGAAAACAAAAGGTAGTCTGTTTACTTTGGTTGATTTTCTTATCGTGAAGAACAGGTGTGCCTATTCATTCCCAGCCAGGCAGGTGTAGTCATCAGAGGCATTGCAGAGCCTTTTGTAACTCAAATGGTTTGTTTTAAAACTTGAGTGTTCTCATTTATAAGCTTAGAAACATGAACAATCGGAGGAGTGTTTTTCCCCTTGCAGTGTTCTCTGGAGGACACATGATGGAGCCAGTAAGTTCACAAATCTTTCTGCAGAGGCTCTGCAGCGAAAACAAGATAATGCATGCTGGCTTCTCCGAGATGTGTCCAGGGACAGAGGTGTCAAGGTGCTTCGTCACCAGTGCCATTCATGAATCTCCACTAGCTCACATAGCAAACAAAAACAACTGAAGAGAATCAGGCAGAGCCTAATGTTTCAGTACATTTCTTTGGTAAAAATACCTATGCTGGGGAAGGTGATGGAGTTGTTAAGATATTGGACCAGAAGGTCTTGCCTTGCAAGGTCCCAGCCTTTCCCCAGTTCTTCCATTGTTCCCACCTTGGGAAGACAACTTCAGGAAAGGTGGATTTGAGCCTAAATCCTCAAGTATAGACTTCTGTTCGGTGTTTGTTCTGAAGTTTTGAACTACTTTCTTCATGAAAAGGATTTGAAGAAGGCATAATGATGCCATAAACTCGGTATTGTCTAGGGATGAGATAAAAGCTGGGATTGTTTATGAGTCTCTAGTAGTAAGAATGTCTTGGAGAAGCTAAGAGACTTTTCTGCTTTCCTTCTTGGCCTTTGGGCTTGATGAAATACAAGAAGAAACCTGAATGGCAGAGGCAAAAACAAAGCAGATGGGGACTGAAAGAGATGTTTAACTCTTGCCTCTACTCCCCTCATGCTTATGGGTAAGCTGTGGGCGCTTACACAATGAGTACCAGTGGTTAAACACTGCTGTGTTTGCCTGGATCAGTTCTCTCACCTTTTCAGAAACTTTGGTATAACCTTCTATTTCAAGTTTACACTTCAGTGAATCCAGAATAAGATTCTGCATATACCATGAAATCACCAGAAGAAAATTTGAAATATATTTACAAAAGTGTCCCTTAATGAAATGTAGAATAGAACTTCCGTTGTCCCTTTTTCCTTCACCTCCAATCCACTAGCGGTGGAAATTCAAGCAACTGATTTGGAAAGTAAATTGGACACTGCAGCCTGCAGTGCTGTGCAGAGAATAATTCTGAGCTGGCAGAAATAGTAACAAGTTGTCTTAACATACTTTATTCATCTATTATCTTTGGAATTCCATAATCCCTCTGAAGAGGTTTCAGTTTTTGACTTGAATTTTTATCTAACAAGTTAAATATCACTGCATCTCCAAAGTGTCTCCTGAAGTACTTGTGTTCAAGGTTTGTCTGAGAATATTCAGAGGAAATTCTGAATTTCTACAGTAAAAAAAAAAAATCTCCTTTTTTCTCCCATAATGTGCAAGATACTTTGGAGAAAGTGAATGGGTTTCTTTTATTTCTGTTGTTCTATTAGCCTGGTTTTATGACAGGGGCATATTCTGCTCTAACAGTAAGACAAAATCAGCTCCAGTCCTGCAGCCTTCATCTCCAGTGGATGATCTGAAAATTCAGAATTGGAAAGTTCAAAACCATTTTGAATGATTTAGGAAAATAATGGCTCTCTCTTATTTGTAATCCTCAAGTTAAGAATATACATTTGGAACTAAACATTGAAGTTTAATTAAAGCTGTGGGTAGGATACCAAGGATCTTCAACCAATGGAACCCCATATGGGGTTGAGCCAACCCTTTTGCTATGGTTCCCTCTGCCTCAAAAATTAGGAAAGGAAGGAAAAAAAAAAACGGAAAAAAAAAAAAGGCAAATGTGGAAGCCTAGGATCTTATGAAATAGGAGTTTTTCTCTTTTTTGTGTGGGGGGATGTGTGCCTGCAGCAGCTATTCTTGGTAAGATGAATATAAAAAGAATGTTACAAGCAAAGATAGCAAAGGAATGCACTGGCATATGAAAATAGTGCTGAGGTGTTTGCAGTGAGAAACATTCTTAATGAATAATCATATGGAAAAGACAACTACTCAAAAGAACTGAGGAATAAATTATGCTTACAAGAAAATTTCTCCTGCAGTCCCAAGTACTTCACTATTTAGTCTGGGAAATCTAGAAGCATGTAAAGCATAACTTCTAAGATTTGCACTTTCTTTCCCAGTTGGAACCCTCCCAATTTCCCAAGGGAATCAGGGCATGAACATAGGAATAATTGTATTTGGATCTTGTTCCATTGGAGCTGCAAAAAGACAGTCTAGATGCATAATGGTAAATTAATAGAATCTGGAGCTGAATGGAGGATACTCCTCTGGCTAAAGTGAAATAAACCAGAGAATATCCACATCTCTGGGTGATGGTCCAGGCACAGCTGGTACTGCACATGCTCACTCTGAACTGTGAATTGAATAAGCACTAAATCTGAGTCAATGTTCACTGTTTTCAAAAAAAAAAAAAATATTGCTGTGCTCTTGTTAAAAGATCAGGAGTTATCCAGACCTAACTTAAGGACTAAGTAATACATGCTGCATTTGAAGTATTCATTGACTTTAATTGCAGGAGGTTAGGAGGATATATGAAGTTACTTGAGTCAATACAGGGAGATTGATGGGAGTTAATAAGAGCATCTTAAAATATGTACAACTGTGAGATAACTGAGGTGCAAAGTTAGCAATACAATCAACAGTAGCCAGTAGGTAAAACAAAAGGACAAGCCTGACAAACTTTGCAAATAAATGGTGTTTATGAAAAAAAGAATTCAGGGGAGTTACTGCTTATAACATCCCCTCCCCTCACCCCCAACAAAATCCTCAGTGGCCTGGTTATCAAAGTAGGACTTTACTATCAAGGTGTATTTCTGAGATCAGTGATGTGAACTAAGTAGTTATCTTGATCACTTTGTTTAAAGCAGGAAGGCTGTATCTCACTGGTAGAGCTGCAGCAAAATCTTACACAAAAAACAAACAAACAAAAAAAAAAAAACAAACAAAAAAACATGAAGAAAAGTTAGTTATGGCGAGCAATATGACAAGTCAGATGATCAATCAATAAATACAATATTTGACGAAAAGTAGTGATTGAGGTAATACTGTAAAGGCAATGGTTTAATGCTGCACAATTGAATAAGTATAATTAACAAGTTCTTTTAATTTCCTTGCTACTACACTATGACAGACTGAGATTATGAGAGATTATACATTCCTATCACATAGTAAAGATCAGAATTCAAATGTCTCTTGTTACAGGATTAAATTCACCCTGTTGAAATTAATCATCAGAGTCAGCAGGCAATGATGTGTTACTTGCAAGAATTTTAAGGTCTATAATAAGGAAACTAACCCCTTCATGAAAAGAAGAGTATCAAAGCAGAACAGAATATATGAGCACAAAAAAAATTTCTATCCTATTTGGGGAAAAAATGGAGTTATATCCTTTTATGTGCATTCCTGTTTATAAGCTCACTCTTATAGGGAAAGTTGGCATTACTGGATGAATTTCAATCTTCAAAAATGGAAAGATGAGATTCACGGATGCTTGCTATCAGGAGATACTGAAGTCCAGATCCTCGGATTTATTTATCCTTGTGTGAATAAATAAAAATATGTGGGAATCTTCTAGCAATTCAAAGGCCTGCACCTTTACAGAGCACAGACTTAGCTATGCAGTGGTTGCAACATATTCTATAATTGTAGTAATTCTCCTCTTTGGTTAAGAACTAAGTGACAGTGATCAGTGGGCAGAGAAAAAAGAATGAAAAATCCAAGGCTAATGCAAAAAGACCAGAATATCTCATATGGTTTAGAGAAAAAGAGAGAAAAACACAGAATGATATGTAAAATATGGCTGTGATACGGAAGGCAATAATCTCTTCCTTGATTCATGTTTGTAGGACAAGGAAGGTTTCATTGCAGCAGGAAAGACTTAGATAAAACATTAAAAAAAAATATATTCTAGCCTTTAAGAACCGGAGCAGGCTGCTGAGAAGTTAGTTTTCATTCCTGGGTGTTTCTGAAACAGACTGGACAAGCTTTTGTGAGGAATGACGTCAGTGCAGATGATTCCACCTTTGAGCAGGGGATAAATGAAACAACCTTTGGATGCTGTTTTCTAGTCTTACTGTCTATAATTGCAGTGATTTATGAGGTATAGACCAGACTAGGTCCTATATTTGTGCCAATTTGTATAGCTGAGTAGCTGGCTTGTTGTATGCCTAATTCTTTTCTGACCATTAATTTGAAGTTAATTATTCTACTGTTCTTACATGTTAGATTGATTGGCTATATAGCATGGTCTGCATATCCATTCTGGATAGCATTAATGATGTGCTTGCAGTCTCCTTCCTACTTATTTTCACTGAACTTCAGCATGATGTGGAATTTGTCAGAATTCACTAAACCTAGGCTTAGGTTTAGTCTTTGTATAAGTATGTGTTTGCAAAAAAGAATTTGATTTACAGAAGTTTAGCAGTTATTCTGTTATACTGTTTATGAAGTGAAGAACACAATTGCTAGATTGCATTTCTTTACCTTAATTAACTTCTCTAACAAAAGATTTTATTAAGCAGAATGAGGTTTTTTTCAAGCTCTTAATAACCAGATTGACCCCTTCTTTGTGTCATGATAAAATGTTGTTGAAATGTCAGAATTTTTATTGTCCAAAGTGTTTTTATTAATAAACTCTATCAGTTTCTGTAATGCATTTGAATGTGTTCTGCATTCTGTATTTTACACTGCTGAGGAGCATTTGTCTGGAGATTTACATTGGAATTGGTTCTTGGATGCTGCTACCACACCACTGTTCCGCAAGGATGTAAGGAATATTACTACATACTTCTTGGTGTCCTTAAACCACATGTCTCAGCAGATACAGCACTGTCAATGAGTAATAAAATCCCAGCAGAGGTTGGTGCAAATGGAAGAACTGGGAAAATTCAGATCGGGCCCCAGAACGAACAGAAGTTAATAGTTAAATTCAAATTGAGATGGGTTCAAAGGATCCCTTGTCCTTTTACTTGACTGTGGGTTTTAGTCTAGTTTTGGTACACCAATCCAATGCTCCAGAGTGTTCCGTATAATATTAAAGTAGTACAATTCTACAGACTCCTGTTTCAGCTAATAAAAATATTGTCAGAAAATTTTCAACGGAATATTGAGGGCTTTTTTTATCTTTAAATTTCAGTACCTACAGGTTAGAGTCTTTTCCAAGTTTGGTGCCAGAGATTAATAACCCAGAGAAAGGGTATTTCTCTGAACATTGATTTTTCAGGCAGCCTGGACAACTAACTTAGGTGGCTTTACACTACTACAGGCCAAACCCAAGCTGAATGAGATAAATCCAGGGGTCAGGATGCTAATAGGTAACCTTAGCCTGATGTCCCTGTCACCTCTCGTAGCACAACAATTAAACAGATCATGTAGAACAAACATGTATCTGTGCCTCAGCTGTGCAAAATTATCTGATACTGGAGAACGCAGAGCTTTTTTTTTTTGCGTAATTATTGCTATGGATAGAGTTAGGAGGGCGGCGGTTATGGTGGTGATGGTGTTTATGTGCTTTGCTTATTTTTATTTTTCTGTTTTCTTAGCATAGGCACACCTTGCGTCTCTAGGGTTTCACTGTAAGCAGTGATTCAGCAGGATTATCTCTGGGTCTGGGAGGAAATTTGAAAGAAGGTGTAAAAGACTGAAGAACATTCTCAGCTACTCAACGGCAGACACTTAAAATTGGGAAGTGTGTAAATGGCAAAGTGAAACCTCAATGTACCAGTAAGCCTTTCATTCACAGGACACTATCAGTTATAAATCAGTTGGCTAGTCCAGCCAGGGCAATCAGAAAGGAGCCCACAGACCACCAGCTACTCAGTGCACCTGCCTTGCAATGACCCATCATTACAGATAAGACCCCATCCGTGCCACAGAACAGCCAGGATTCCTCTCCTCATCTCAGGGAGGCTGCCAGTCCCTCTCATGAGCCAGCAAGCTTCCACTGAAACATCTTCTGAAATGTCAACACAGTCTTACAGCCATGTCTCCAAAAAAGGTGGAACCTGAGGAATGTTTACCACGTCTCAACCTGCAAGAGAACACCATATATCCTTGCTGAAGCCTGCTCACCCTGCCTGAGAAGCATGGCTGTCCCATTCTGAAGATGGTGGAAGGAAAATTTGGAAGGGCTCACAATGCACTGCAGCTCTTAAGCACTGCCTAGATGAGGGGAAACGGGAGAGTGAGAAATTTGACACACATTTAGGGCCAAGGCTCATTCCCAAAGCCCTCTTAATATCCTCTCTATCTTCCCTTGGACTTGAATGCAAGTACATATCAGGGACAAGGCATAGATGTTACTTACCTTGAACATGAAAGTGGTAGAAGTGGTTTGCTGACACCCCCAACATAAAAAAAATACAATAATGATGGCAGATTCTTTACTATGCTGATATAATCATAGCTCTCTTCTATTTTAAGGGCTAAGTGAAATTAATCTGTGTTTTTATACTTCTTGACTTCCTTTTCTGAAGAAGCCTCAAGAAAGCCTGAATGTGTATAATTTTAGGCAGTTCCAGGAATGGGGGCCCATCCCATGCCTTTAAAAGCATTGAGGCTAAATTGAGTTTGCCCTGTTGAAATAAGGTATCCTATGTGAATATATTCTCCAGATACAGGCTCCATTTAATCTCAGCTGGTATGAAGGAAGTATGGCCTTTTCATTCTCAAAAGAACAAAAAACCTCATAAGAAATAGACTGCGAGCAGGAGTTCAATGCCTTTTTCTTCCTAAAAGCCTTTTAATGCAAGGACATCATTTCTGCTTTCTTTTGACAACAGGAAAGTGTTTTCTTAGTAATGAAAACAGTAATTTTCTTTTACAGTGGATAATACGTATCTGTTAGCTTAAATCGATACCTGTGAAAACCTGCAGAAATGAAATTCCCCCTACAGCACCTAGATGGACCTAGCTGCAGCTTTTTGTGGGAGTAGATGGTAAGGTTCACATGCTGGAAGAGAATGGAGGAAAGATGCAAGAATGGGCAAAGGATGTAAGATAAGGCAGCTACACTTTACTCATCAAGGAAATAAGAAGAGAATTGATATACGAAAAATCTCTAGGCAGGCTTTGGTCACGGTCCAATAATTTTGTATCATATGATGTAATAGTAGAAGGGCAAACAGATGGCTGAAATATTAGTGAGACCTTGGAAAGGTATTTTCTCCTTCCCATTATGAACAAAGTCGTCTTTCCTCAGGGTGAGGCACAACAGTGAAGGTAGAATGTGAAGAAAAAAAAGCCTTTTCTTTGGTACAGTTTTTGGATCCTCAACTCTTTTGAATGCATTAGAGTGCTCTGTGTGTTGTGGTTACAAGTGTTTACTGTGTGGGTACCAGGAGAAAGCAATTATCTTCCCAAGTGAAGCAAGCTTTCCCGTTAGACAACAAAACAAAGCAGGCAGTCTTCCTCACCTTATCAGTGTCCATGCAGTATATTGCAAGTGTAGCACAGGGAAAGATATACCTGAACTCTGAAATATGCAGATGTTTTGCCTTTGTCCTTGCCCTCTAAAACTGGTCTAACTCTGCATAAAAGACTTGTAATTTGATTTTTTTTTTTTTTTGAGTCAGAATACAGTCAAAGAATGCTTTCAAGCCTCCTAGTAGATACTGGGTCAGAGTCTCATATCAGCCTTCTGGTGCAATTGACTTCCCCACTTTAGGGACGTGCTGATGTTTAGGATGTCACAGAGGAGCAAGTGAAGTAGACCAAGCAGTAGACAGTATTTTACACCCCACAGCAATGGACTTGCTGATACAGTTATTGCTCTGCAGGTTCTGTTCGTGTCTGATATAGATGTCTTCCAAAGGCTAATACCTGATCAATTCAGGATTGAATTTAGATGTACAGATAGGACTAATGCAATCAGCCTCCCCTTGTTTCAGAGCACAGAGAAATTGACTATTTGGTCTTGGACATTTGCAGTTTACTGCAGCTGTGAGCCTGGAGTTGTCAAGATACAAAAGGCTGAGATGTTGTGATATCCCACAAAGGTGCCATTGTGCCAGAATACAGTTTAGTGTGCCTGGGATGAGGCGCAAGGTTGGTGCTTGCACTTAAGAGATGAAGGAATCAGATAATTACAAGGTTATCTGCACAACACTATGTAGTTGTGTGGGAACTAGCTTCCTGCTGTTTTCTCCTACTCCGTCTCATATCTTTCCCCTGTGTTGCTAATACTGCTAGGATAAGCCTGCTGGTGCATCAGTGTCAGGGGTGGACAATGGGGTGCACTGGACTTGTTATTAAAATGAAGGAAGTTTCAAAGTACTGATGCCAGGATGATTTTTTGCCTTCTCTTTTATACCCCTTTTATATACCTTTTTATATAGCTTTCATGTATTTTAGTGCTTTTTGCCCATATACTTGTAATTCTTTACATTTGATAACTTAGCTGAAGACTCACTGTTCTGCTAGGCCAGGAGACCAAACATCCTGGAAACCTTGCAGCCACAGGCGTCAGAAAACCCCAGACACCAAGGTCCTTTCCAGAACATTCTGTAAACTAAGATAGGCCCATCCAAGGAAGAGATTCCCTGGAATGGAGGATTCATTCAATTGTCTCATTGAGGAATATTTGATAGATATGTTAATTTGCAAGGCCTATAAATCGTATACATGACGCATGATGCATCGTGCGGTTGTGCACGTTTCAGTGTGCATTTCAGGGTGCACTTCAGTGTATTCCACCTGAACAAAGTGCTGCACCTAAAGAACCTTAAATAAACACCAAAGTAAAAACCCCTTTTCCCCACAACCGTGTTTGGTTTTAATTTTAAGACCAGGAAGAGGCAACAGTACAACAGGACACAGAGGAACTCAGACGTATGTACATATGATGAGGGCTTAGCTGTTACTTGTCTGTCACATATCTGGGCTTGGGGATCTAGTATTATCCCTAAAACATAATACCTGCATATGCAAATCTCATAGAGAGGCTGCATGAAATATCCTAGAGCTACTTTGTGAATGCAGACAGCTGCTCCAGGCTGTCTCCATCACACTGTTGTCTCAGCAGTGCTCTAGGAGATGGACAGGACTGTGTCCATACAAGCTCTGAGCTGCCAGAGCGCTAATGTGTGCCTGTTTCGCCTTCAGGAACATATGTTCAACTCCCATTGGCTTCAAAGGAATTAGGTGCTTAAACACTTAGTATAATCAGAACCTTGAGCTCTTTCCTAACACACATAAAATATGAGTTCAAAAGTGAATTTACTAAGATTACCCTTAGCTCAGTGTTTAATATCCTTTTTCCTTGTGTCTTTTCATTGCACCCTAGGATTATTTTTTGAGCACCAGTGAGGATGCTTTAATAATGGTTTTCTTGTGCTTATGCACAATTTACTTAGACCACCTATTAAGAGGTGCTTTATTGAAAAGCAACCAAAAAAAAGTGTTTAGTTTTTTTGTATGTCATACTTAGTTACATTATAGAGTTAATAATGCCTCTTGGAAAAATAAAGATCAGGTAATAGTGGAAAGCTTATACACTTTTTTCATAATTGTTATCTTTGCACCTACAGGTAATTTAACATCCTCTCTACCAATACTTTCATTTTTTTATATTCAATGCATCACATCTTAGTTTAATAGTGGTCAAAAGAAGGATGCAATATTTTTAATCTAAGTGTCAGGTTTTATTTGGGAAGAAGAGTGTGTAGTTAATTACTTGAATTATCCATGGAAAGCCTATTGATGTAGCAATGCAAGCAATTTAAATTTTCAATATTCATATACTAACACAAGATCACCAGATTACTTCCTTGCTAGCAAGTAAGAGTGAAAATTACATATGTTGCCGTCAATAAAAATAATACAAGTGAACCTGTGCTGTTATTAAAAATGATCAATTGGGGTTTTTTTTGTGATAAAATAAAGATTGACTTAAATGATTTGCTTTTTCCTCTTGAGAAAATATTGGTTGTATTATATTGTCCTAATTATAAACAAAAGAAAATAATTACTAGTAGCATAATCCTTAGTTTAACTTGATATTTTAATTACTTCAACTGCTTTTTTCTTTGGGATATGTAATATGAGCTGCAATTCATGACATCAAGACATTTCAACATCTCTGAAAACGTTGTAAATAAATGCCAATAATCAAAGCTTCATGAATACCGTGTAATGAACTTCATTGTAAGAGAAAAGGAAATGTATTTGTGGTGCTGAATTTTAAGCACCAGGACTGCTAGCCTTGAAAAGTATGGTAAGAAAACCCGATCTCTTTCTTGGAAAATAAGCTACTGATTATATTTAAGCTTTTTAAAGGCACCTATACTCGACTGTCCTTGGACTGGAAAGATTATAAAGGCTGTTTCAGAGAAAACATTCTTAGCCTAGCCACTGGTGACCGAACACTGAAACAACCACTGCTGTCACATCCACTGATGTATGTGACTCACTGCACACATGATTTTCATCATTTGTGCATCTAGTCCTCCTCCCTGAAGTGACTGGGCTCCTTTGTTGACATTTGTGCCATGCCAGCATGTGTTTCATTCCATGCTGATAATATCAGAGGTAAATAAGAATATTCACTTCCTACAGTACTTTTCTTCTTTGCATTCCTGATAAAGAACCAAATCCAGCATATATTTTACATAACTGCATAATATGTTAACCATTTGAAGGACATAAGTGCGATTTTAAAGAAATCAAAGCAAAAGTCCTGCATCCCTTTCCGAACAAAAGTGGTAATTCTCAGAATTGCAGAATGGTTGAGGCTGGAAGAGATCTCAGGAGGCTGCCTGGTCCAATCCTCCTGCTCCAGCATGGCCACTTATTTCTGGTTGCCAGGACTGTGTCCAGATGACTTTCAAATATATCAGGGAGGGCCACGACATCTATAAGAGAACTGGGCCAATGCTCAGTCACACTTACAGTATAAAAGTGTATCCTGGTGTTCAGCTGGAACATCCTTTGCCCCAGTGTGTGCCCATTGGCTCTGGTTCTGTCCCCGGGCACCACTGAAATGACCCTGGCTTCACCGTCTTCCCGCCTGCTCTGCAGGTATTTATAACCATAAAGTTATAAAGGATAAAGTCCTGTCCAAGCCTGTCCTTCTCCAGTCTGAACGGCCCCAGTTCTTTCAGCCTTTCCTCCTATGTGAAGATCTTTCATCATCTTGACGGCCCTTTTTTGGACTCTCTCCCGTAGCTCTGTATCTCTCCTGGATTAAGGACCCCAGAATTGGACCCAGCACTTCAGGTGTGGACTCACCAGCGGTGAATGGAGGGGAAGGATAACCTCCCTTGACCTGTTGGTAATAATTTTTCTAATGCAAACCAGGATACTATTATCTCTTCTTGCAGCAAGGACACTTTGCCTGCTCTTAGCCAGCTTGGTGTCAGCCAGGATCCCCAGGTCCTTTCCCCACAAGGTGCTTTCCAGCAGGGTTATCCCCAGCATATATTGATGTCTGGGGCTGTTTGTCCCCATGTAGAGGACTTTGTACTTCTTGTTGAACTGCCTGAGGTTTCTGTCAACCCGTTTCTTCAGACTTTTGAGGTTCTTCTGGATGGCAGCATGACCCTCTGGCATATCACTGCTCCACCCGGCTTTGTATCATCATCAAACTTGCTGAGGGTCCTCTCTGGCCTGTTATCCAGATCATGGATAATGATGCTGTATGGTACCAAACCCAGTACTGACACCTGGGGCTCATGCATGCATCTCCCAATTGCAATGGGCAATTAAAGATTTGAAGAAGTGGTGTCACAGAGACATAAGACAGCCTCAACACTCTTGAGTGCATCCAGGGCCCATGGCATCCAAGAATCTTAAAAAACCCTACAAATATTGTTTACCAGTCTGTATATCAGCTCTTTAATTTTAAAATGAAATATAAAATTAACCATGCTGTTTAACCTTTTAATTTTAAACATCTATGGTCTTGTGTCTATTCCAAAGCCATAAAAGCTTCCTGGCCCTATACTGCATGGTCACACATGCCAAAGCTGAATGTGAATTAAGAAACATGGTGAGAGCAGTGTAAGCTATAAAGTTCTGCTTCTTTATCAGCATTAAGAGCTATTAACATGTTCAAGTGGAATTTTGAAAAAAAGGACACATAAAGCAGTATGCTTTGGTTTTCATGCTTTAAAATATCCTCCCTACCCCTCCCCCAGCTACTAAGATTCAGTATTTCATCTTAATGTCCCCGTTGCTTACCATAATTATGGATAACGCAGATGACCTTACAGCCTGTTTTAGTGATTAAATTTAGTTTTAATTATTACGATACAAAATTCTTTCATGGTAAAGGCCACTTTCCCTCTGGCTCTGAACTGTGCCTCTTTTAGCATTTTTCATATGTGGACAGAAATTACAGGTACAGAAATATAGCTATTTTCCACTTTAGATTCACTAAACCATTAGAAAAATGTCTGAGTTCAACCATAATTTCTTAAGGTTATCAAATGATTTATAGTTTTTCTATTGCTGCGGCTCAACCTGCTCTTCTTATTACCAGTAATAAGTAATAATACAGTAAATAACTAGACTTGGATATTGCAAAAGCTGAAAGAACAGTGAATTGAGGATGAGCAGCTGTACCAGAATCTTTGAGAACAAAGTTGTAGGAACATCTCAGAGTTGCCTACAGGCTAGATTTCAGACGTGAACGCATGGGTAGGTAGATCAGATCCATTTTAGCCATTTACTTTATGTGGATTCTCAATTGTTTTGCTGCTTCTCCTGAAAGCTTACATTAACATTCTTCTTATTTCTGGAAATATTTTTTTTTTTTTTAACTAGACTTGTTAAATAATGAGGTATCAAAATACAGGACCTTGGTCTTTGGTTCTGTGGAAGGGAAACTTCTTTAGGAAGAGATCATTCTTACGAAAATTAGTCTTTTGCAGAGAAAAAGTTACTTTATTTTTAATATTTACCAAATTAATCTATTCATTAAAAAAATAAGAATAAGAGCAGACCAAAAATGACCTCGACTTTTGTGCATTTGTTCCTTATAGCAGAAAGTCCCTTAGAGAAGAAACCAGCTCTGTTACACAGAGTTTAGTACAATATAAGATACTGCGGCAAAAGCCGATAAAATGTTATCACCCCACACCTCTGCTTCTGCATTTTTCTTTATGATTTGGCACTCCTGTTGCTGAAAAATTTCGCTCCCTTCTGGGTCATAAATTTTCTATATTGACCTACAGGTATGTCAACTGCATGACTATCAGGCAGCGCAGCACTGAAGGACAATATCTGCCAAACCCCTTTTGATGAGGAGGACTATAACTGCACAGAAGCATGTCAGGGTCACAGGAGAACATGCAATGGCCTCTGTACCTGTGAAAATAGATGGACTATCATGTCAGCAGTTCCCTACTTCTTCAGGGAGCTTAGAAACAGGTGCTGTAAGGGAGGTAGGAGAACATGATAACTTCTCTACTTAGCTCAGAGGCAGGGAAATGCAATTCAATACTGTGTGCTGACCGGTCTTTTTTGAGCAAACGGGTTGGGAGGTCCATATGGTTGGTGGGATGGGGGTCATGCTAGTGAGGAACTATTGCATCTCAACCACTGAGCCTTTTATTTCTGTGTAAAATGTCCTTGTGACAATGGGCCACATGCCCTGTTATTGCAACGGTGTACCACATAAATCGGCTACACTGCATAAAAACACTGTATGCTGTACTGTTTCCACACAGGAAATATTTACAGTATTTTGAAGGTCACCTGGAAATGTTTAATGTGTTTCTTAGTCTTTTTCTTAAAACAAAACAAAAATCCAAACCAAATCAGCCAATCAAGGAAACTTAATGCCTTTCCCCCTCCCCAGTGCTCCTCCTCTCCTCCGCTTCTCTCCATGTTTCTCATATCTATATATAGTTCATGGATTTCTGCCTCTCTGGGGTAATCTCTAACAGCTGGGCATCTAGGCAGAGGGAAAAAAAAAAGAAAGAGAGAGAAGAACAAGAAAGAGTAAGAGTAATGTTGCTTGTGGATAGCTTTCTTCAATAATTGATTATTTTCTGTAGTTTCTGCAGATGTGCTGGTTATTTGACCAACATGGTGTGTCTGTTGCCATAATAAACTAATTGAGCATTTGGATAGCAATGGCCCACGGCTGTGTGTAGTACGACAAGTTTCACCACCTGGTCTGTCTGCAGTTTTTACTGTGCTCACATGGGAATTTTGAATCTGTTCAATCTCCTTTCATCTGTGACCCTCTTTATAGATTTTCGGCATGTGTGATCCTTGCCTCAGGAGAGACAGTTTGCTTCAGAAACTTGTCCTGTAGGTAAAAGCAATAGGCCATCCATTACCCTCTTCCTTCCACTTTCAGGTTAATGACTATATTAAATATTAAACGGGGTTCAATCTCCAGAGTGTCTGTATAAGTGATTTTACATTATCTCATTCAGCCTTTCTCTGATTTCTTCTAAAGTGTGTTGCTTCTTTCTAGAACAACCCTAGCAGTGAAAACCATGATTGATTTGACAACCATTAACAGAATGTTTAGTACTAACCTTACTCATCAGTGAGTGAAGAAGATGGTGAAAATGGGAAAAACAGGTATATACAATGTGAAGTTGATTTCCCTTATTTAAAATATTATTAGATATACAGTCTCTATAAGTTATTAACAAGTAGACATGGACTGCAGGTTTGCTTAGAGAGTGAATGAGAAAAAAGTAGAATTTTTCTACCAACTGGATTCAATTCATAACAAATTGTTTGGTTAGTGAATCATAGAATACTTCTGGTTAGAAAAGACCTTTAAGATCATTGAATCCAACCATTAACCTGCCAAGTCTACCACTAAACCATGTCTCGAATGCCACATCCACACATCTTTTAAATTTCTCCAGGGATGGTGACACGGCCACTTCCCTTGGCCCAGTGCTTGACTACAGACTTGGTGAAGAAATTTTTCCAATATCAGTTTAAGCCGCTCCTGGTGCATCTTGAAGCTGTTTCCTCTTGTCTAATCATTTGTCAAACTGGAGAAAAGACTGAGCACCCCCTCACTCCAACCTCCATTTTGGTACTCCAACCACATTTTGGTAGAGAGTGATAACCAGCTCCAAAGACTCCTTTTCTCCACACTAAGTAACCCTGTTTCCCTCAGCTACTCCCCATCAGAGGTGTACTCCAGGGGCCTTCCCCAACCCCATTGCCCTTCTCTGGACCAGCTCCAGCACCTCAGTGTTCTTCCTGAATTGAGGGGCCCAGAGCTGGACACAGGATTCGAGGTGTGGCCTCACCAGTGCCGAGTAGAGAGGGACAATCCCTGCCCTGGTGCTGCTGGCCACACCGTGGCTGACCATTGCGACACCAGGCCAGGGTGCCATCGTTATCTTAAGGGCAAGTGTTAACAGGGTGGGGCCTGGCTCTTTGCAGCAGTGCCCAGCAACAGGAGCAGGGGCAATGGGCACAAACTGAAACACAGGAAACTTCATCTGGATGTAAGGAAGAACTTAATTACTTTGAGGCTGGTTGAATGTTGGAATACGTTCTTCAGAGAGGTCGTGGGTTCTCCTTTGCTGGTGAGGTTCAAAACCCATCTGGACGTGATCCTGTGCAACCTGTTCCCAGTGAGCCTGCTTTAGCAAGCTCGCAGAGGTCCCTTCCAACCCCGACCATCCTGTGATTCTGTGATCTTATATGCTGCTAACCTAGGATTTGACCAAATACCAGGAAAATCTGCAGCATAATACTGCCCAGCCCCTGAGGAAAAGCCTTGGAAATTCTCACCAGAGAAATCAGCTGTTTTGACCTAGGTTTTAAATTACTACATATAATTGTGATGCTATAGAGATTTTATTATATATAAAGATCCTTGTTTGGATATTAGCAACTTTTTTATTTTATCCAAACAATGAAGAAGAGATCTCAGATTCTGCTTTAAAATGTATCCTCTAAATCTTTCTAAAGTGTTCATTGAACATAACAAAAGAAAAAGCCGTCCTACTATCTGTATCTGTAAAAACACTATTGAATACCTCCACTTCCACTAGAAACACTTGCTCAATATGCAAATGAGGACTTCAGTGGTGTAAATCTTGATTTATAATCAAGAAAAAGGTGAACCAAGAGGACTGCTTTTGAAGTGCACTGAAACTAAGGGTTAGAGTAAATGCTCTCCTTATGAGAAACTAGCACAGCTATATAACCAGCTATACAGTTGTTAAATGTTTGAGACTTTTTTATCTTAGTCCCTGACAGAAACCAGAGTTCTGCTCTTCTTTCTGTGAGCAGAAGTTGTTAATGTATCTTTTTGCTGTCTCCACCTTCTATTCTGGTTTAAGCAAGTGCAGTGAGCACAGCTCTAATACACAGACCCAGTTTGCAGAGTTACAACCCCAACAAACGACTGGAGGTTGAAAACAGACCCTGACCCAAGAAGCAAAAAAAAATAAAAAAGGTCAGATAGCTGTGAGGAATCCAGTGTGAAACGAGCTCCCTTGATTTCATTACTCCACTCTCTTTCTGCCCATCAATTCACAGTGTTGCTCTCAGCAGCAGGTTATCTCAGAGCTGGCTGACTCTACAATCTCTGTGTGGCTCCCGGCACTCTTGGCTGAAGCCTGAACCCCACAGATCAGGGAAAAGGGGCACTGATGGGACTGCTGAACACAAATCTCTGTGATGGACCTTCACCACCCTAAACCTAATAAAACAATTGCTGCAGAGCAAACTTAATTTTCAGGTTCCTTTCTGTTTTTACCATATAATCATATCTGAGTAAAAATGTGTCACATAGCTTTTATTTGTAATCTATTCTCCAATCTCTGTGAATTTAATGAAATAATGTTTAGGTTTGTTTTTTTTTTTTTTTTTAAATTTTCCCTCCTTCATATTCCTTTTATTTCACCTCTGATTTTGTCTACCCATTATTACATCTGTAGTCAATCATCCTTACCAGACCAGCTTGCTAAATTATCCTCCAAATGTCAGAAGAAAGCAGTCTGAAATGATGATTTAAAGGAATGATGCTTGCTTGGGTCAAGTAAAACACATAAAACCCAAGGAGCCATTTTCATACTTTCTTTAGCTCCATTTGAATTGCATTTCTCGCTGTCACCTCCTTTGTCATTACTGTCACCTTTCACCAACAAAGCACTGGCAATTAACTCTGAGGTAAATTGGTGAGATAACATTTACCTTGGCATTGTCATTATTCTGTGATTGATACATAGGAAATCACAAGCAAGTGACCAAATGGACTAAAAGATCAGAATTTAATGGTCAAAAACTAACTGAATAAAGGATAATAAAATGCCAGGTATTTGGTAACACCTTATAAGTGGGGCTATTTGTTCTACAGAAGAACCAAACAGATTTTGCTTTGTATTTATCTTAATTTGTTGTTAACTGGAACAGGCTGTGAAAATCACAAAGGAAACACACTGTCTATATAAATTTAAAAAGCCATTTTTCCCTTTAAAATCTAAGCACCAGTTAAAAAGAGTAAATCGGAACAGATTTAATTGGTATTCACACACACTCTAACATCAGCAATTAGCAAAGCAACAGCAGGGGGAGAAGAACAATTACTGCACCCAGTCTAAATGGTCTATTTGGATGAATTAAAAAACCCAGTCAAACTTAACCAGCTGTTTGCAGAAAGAATTTTTCTTTATTTTCATAAACGTGTTTATTTGAATGAAATTAATCCCCATTGACAGTAGGGCAGGATTAGAGTTGTTTTCCTCCTATTAGTTTGTGTATATTTTTGGGGAATATCAGATATTGTAAACATTAACAGCTTGCTTGCTTGGCTTAGTGATCATCCAAGTATGATAAAGAATGACAGATTAATAGTATCTTTACTCACGTAAAATAGCATTTGTCCAGAGATTTTCTCAGTATGGATTTCCACCCAGTTAGAGAGATTAGGAGAAAGTGCTGATTTGTCTCCTCCCTCCTTCCCTTTTAAGACATTATAAGTAAAAGTCTAAAGGATATTTGAAGATGAAGATGCCTTTGATCCTTAATTCTGAAAGTCAGTACAACATTCAGAGAGCTTATCTCGCAAACATGCAAATCCCTTCTAGCTGGGAAGGTGAAAAGTAGGAAACAGAACTAATTTGACTGCTCTTTCTTCTCAACCATTTTGACCAGGTGGTTGTTATTGCATTTGTCCTTCACTGTTTGTGACTGATGAGAGACGCTGGACATATTTTGTGAGAACTTGACAAGCTAACTCCCATTCCTGAGTTTACAATTCTGGGCACTGTAGTGATGGATAGCTGACTTTCTCTTCTAAGAGTCGGTGCCATGTGATGTGATTTGGGCTTAAATCTGAGAAGTCTGTATGAAAACAGCTGACAGTAACTATTAGAGACAGAGTTTGGAACAGAAATTTCAATTATGCCTGATTTTTTTCCATGCATATTTTATTTGATTTTCATTAGGACAATTATTTTAGGGGACTCTAGGGGGGCTTTTGCTATAAATTTTTTTTACATGTGGTAAATTTAAAATAGGAAAACTTAAAAGCACACAGAACTAAGGAAATATTTATTCAGGCCAAAACATGTTTTCATTACAAAAAAGATTGATACATGGGAGTGACCTACATGTAGACTTCACAGGCAGGTAGGGAGCTAAGACATCCCTGAAATTATTGTTATGGTCTATAGTTTGGGAACAAAAGGATATGTTCAGGATCATTCTTCGAATGTACTCTGATGGCTAACCCATGGAATTATTTTAATATTATTGGAGACTTTCTGCATTTCTTAATCTAAGAAAATTTTAGAAAACAGATGCAAAGTGTGGCAAGGATATTATCTATTTTAGAAATAAAGCAATCATGTGCCTAAACCCATTAGGTGTCAGAAATTCAGTAAGCTAGGAAAGCACATGGGGCATCTGCTCTAACCTGCTTAGGAAGGGGCAGCAGCTGCGAGGGGAGGAGGCATGTGAGGAGATTATACTGGGAGAGTTATGCTGGGAGTTATACTGGGAGAAATGGGAAGAGGTACCCAGAAAGAGAGGACACTGCTGTGGAAATACACAGCCCAGGGTGCTTGGAAGGAGGCACTCCAGTCTGAAGGGGCTTTGGCCTTCAGGTAGGCCCACACTGGGGCAAGTACATCCCAAAGAACTGTTGCCTATGGACTGATACAAAAACGCACAGAAGAGTCGAGAAAACCCAGTAAGGAGCACAAAGGAGAAAAGACACCAGGACACTAAAAGCAGCAGTTAGAAACCAATACACTCCACTCCAACTTTCTGTGCTGCCTGTCATCTTATTGAAGCTACTAGGAGGGATGGTCTCTAAACTGTGGTCAAAACAATGATTTCTTTTTTATTAATGCTGGAATCTGTGAATACATGTTTGTGGTTATTGGGAACAAATTAAGTAAAAATTCTCTCAGTTGAGGCTGTTTTGCCTGCTAGAGTTTATAGCCCTTGTGAAGGCGTGTATGTAATAGTTGTCTTCTTGGCTGACAGCATGAAACTTAACTGGTGCTCAAAAAATATGCCTGTTATAGTGACATATATGCATCAATTTTACCCATTTGTAGACATCATTCTCCTGGAAAAGTTTCTCAAGTCCAAAATGGAACATGAAATAAAAAAATTACAGAAGTTCTCTGGAAAATGTAAGCGAATACTACAAAAAGATAAACACCCCTTTGAGAGTACAAAAATACTGAAAATAAACCAAACCCAAAGGAATACATATGTTATGATGGAGAGAAAGAGAGAGAAAGAGTACCATGCTGAACTGTGAGAGGACATGAAAGGTAATAAATAACATGATATTCAGAGATGTGAGCTGTGAGTATTTAGCATCTCTGAAAACCAAGTCAAACACTTCTCCTCATGGGAGATTTCTTTTGTATGTTTCTACTCTATAACAAAGCCAGTAAAATTGAAGGGAGGTAAAATACATGAAAATAGGTTTTACAGCATCGACACATGCAACATAATTGATTCAAAATAGAGTGAAATGTGGCAATAAAAGAAACAAGGGTTACTGTGTGAAAAAAATACAAATAAGTAGTTAGGAAGAACTATTGCTGCTGGGTTCATGAAAAGATGCTTTGAGCTTTGTGGAATGCATTTTTTCTTCCAGAAACTCGTTTCTCTTCTGTGATCCTGCCAGAAAGAACTGGGTGTCCTGTGTAGAATTCTTCTGTTTAGAAAGCAGCTAGAACAACTGCTTTATTTTGACTTTTCATTAATTTTCATAAAACCCAGACCTTTCAGTATGGTCATTCTCACTTTACCTCAATTTCTTCTAAGTATTTCTTCTCCATTTTGTTCAGGATCTTAGGCAGCCATGTCACTTGGTGGACATCTAAGGACTGCTGCCAGAAATAATTCATGGCGTCAGGGAAACAAGATTGGTGTCAGGGTGTATTCAAGGAAAACCACAGAGGTGATGGACTTTCAACCTTTGATTATTAATGCAATCAGTATCTCTAAACTGACGTAGGACTTAACAGTTCATTAATCAAAGTGCATGACAATGATGAGAACACTGGTTAATGGGTCATTCCTAGCAACCTACTATTCAAAAAGCCTCTTCTCCCAGGCAATTAACAATAGAGAATATTTAAGCTGGACATTAGCAAGAATTTCTTCACAGAAAGGATGATTAGATATTGGATTGGGTTGCCCATGGAAGTGGTGGAGTGCAGGTGCTTGACAAAAGACTGGACGTTACACTTAGTGCCATGGTCTAGTTGACAAGGTGGTGTTCAATCACAGGTTGGACTCTGTGGCCTCAGAGGTTTTACCAACCTAATTGATTCTGTGATTAATGAATTGAAAATTCATTACAATTTTTATAGAAATTCTTTTATAGAAAAAGACTAATGTTTCTTCCTATAAAAAAAATTGCTGTTTCATCATTCCCACATTAAATGACATATTTTTCTCTCATTCATGTTAAAAAACAAACTAGATTTGAAGTTTCAGATACATGGCTTGGACTTGCAACTGAGATATCAAGAGTGGAAAGGAGAAGTGTTAATTCTCTTTGAGGAACAGGTCAGCAAGGAAGACACAACTAACATTAATAATGGGTCATAAACCTTTCTGCACCAAAGTCTCACAGTGCTGCGAATGTTTACACTGACATACATGAGATACAAACACCTGTCTTTTACTGCATATGAAAAATTGAAAACATACTCATAAAATAAACACTGGTGAGTCCAAATTTATGAGATTTGTTGGGCTGATATTCCCAGAAAAAGGGATTTATCAACATGCCCAGCCTACTAAACAAGATATGCCAAGGATTTCGCCTTGGTGTCTCACGGTATCTGGGATCTTTAGTCTTTCATATTCTGAAGTTTATTGTTCAAGGTCAGTTCTCTATTTCTCACTGGACACTGTAAAAACCCTACTGATGGAACAAGTGTCTGGTTCAAATACCTGGGAGATGAGTGACCTGTTTTGAAGCAGGGCCTGAATCTGTGAGGGCTCAAATTAATGTGGCTGTTCAGCAAATGGTCAATGCACAACATAACTGCCCTCAAATTCAGTTTTGAATTCTTCATCTAGATCCTCTGGATTCTTCTTTTGAAATTACACCCTTTCTCTTGCATTTGGAGCTGGCTTTTACTGTCGCCATTTTTCTATTATTTTAGGTTTCACACTTTGAAAGCAGTCTGGACCTGAACTTGTGCCCCTTTCTTTTTACAAAGGGGACATTTATTCAAAAGAGCAAGAATGTAGAGTTTTCCAAAAAGGTGTTGTTTGATTAATGGTATTAAGGAAACTCTATCTATAAAACAGTTTTAATCTTTGGACTGGTTTGGAGAAGAGTTCATGTCAGTATACAGGAACTTGACCAAAGGAGTAGGTTAAGCAAGAATGTGAAATGGACAAGTTACAGAAGTAAATTAGCTGAATTTAGTGCATTATGCACAAATATTTTGGTTTATTCTGTGGTTTGCTTAATATTCTAGTTTTCTTCTCTGATTTTCTACTTCTTCTCAGTAATTTAACAGCAAAATATAACATTTTACTACTCTTAAAACTGTAGTGACATATTCTTGATTAAAAGAGTTTTCACAATAAGAATTTTGAAAGGCGCAAATATAGGTAGAACAGCAAAGAAGTAAGTTTTGATTGACATTCTGTCTGTTTCTTCTGACTACAGCTTGGTTTGTGAATGTTGTTTTCCTATTGCTGACAGTTCTGTCATATCCTTTGTTATGATAGATGCCCATGTATTTCTCAGCAGAAGTAACTGCTCAATGGCTGGCAGGTCTGAAAGTAGATTCACGGAAGGCAACTTTGCTTCCTTTTCCAAACAATTCAGTACAGTCTTTATCATGAAGGAAATGAGAGTTTTGCAGCCTGTGCTTGCACTGTCCCTTGCCTCCTTTTTAGGAGACCGAGCATTCTCTTTTTTTGTAAGTCTCAGTCTCTGGAAATTAATTTATTCAGGAAGTTATTTCAGAATAGATCCCAAGCAGCACTGCCTAGCAAGTTAAATTAAACATGCCCTGTCTGTATGAATAAGGGGAGAAAGGAAATCTATATTGGTTAGGCCAGATAACTTCTTTTGTTCTTGAGAAAGAAATCCACTTCTGAACAAGACTGAAGCATTTCCCTACCTGTTCCTGCTCACGTTTTCTGGAATAGCGGGGATAAACCAAGACTGGGATATAATATTTTGAATTTCAAAATGGGAACCATGATGGGCTGGTTTGAAGTGAAAGGGCCAGAGAGTGCTTTTTGCTTTATGGCATGAACAGGATATCTAAGGCTGGAAGATGTCCTGGTTCTGTCCAGGACAAGGTTAATTTTTGCAGCAGCCAGGAAGGGGCATGGCCAGGATCAGGAGGTTATTCTATACCACATCATATCATTGCTGAATGTCAGGGAAGGAGACTCTCTGGAAGAGATTTTTTCCAGAGGGAGTGTGACAGAAGGAGCCAGTGGGTTCTGTGGGAATTGTTCCTCTCTCGTACCCTCTGTCATTAGTATTGATGCTGTTATTGTTCATTATCTTATCTCGTTGCTTTCTCCAGCAAGTTATTCTGATCTCAACCCATGATCTTTACCTTTTGTGCCTCCAATTCTCCTCTCCATCCTGCCACAGGGGAAGGACGAGGGGAAAGCAGGAGAATGAGTGAGCAGCGTGTAGTTTGAAGAGTGTTGGTAGGGGCATTAAACTGGGGAGTACCATTCCTAGGCCACGACAGGGAAGCCATTAGAATTCTCAAAAAAGAGCTTGTTTAAATTTATTTAAGAATTTAATTCTGCCTTTCCACAGACTCCAAATTCTGTACCATCTTTGAATTAATATCAAAGCCAAAAAATCTGTTGGAAAAGTTGTTGTATTAGAAGAACAATATAAGATTTATTCTTCTCTCCAATTATTATATTCACTGTGAAGAATCTGCCCTACCTCGTTTAAATCTTTCCTGAAGTGGGTCACACAGTGAAGCTGATTGATAAGGAGTCGGAGAATTGAACTTTATGGCTGATCAGCAGACCTCTATCAACTATGGGAAGGGAGGCGTGCCACAAATAGAGCTGTCACTGCAGCAACCTTGCTATTAAATCTTTAAAACTGCCAAATTTATGGCCTGGAAGAAGGGGCATGGGCTGATCCACACATAGAGATTGAATATGTAAGGAGAATACTTTGGAACTGCAGTGAGTTGTTGGCAGGAGACTTGAACTCTAGTGAACAAACCTATCTGAGCTCAGTGGGGAAAAGTGTGTAGTTGTGTTGCCTTTCATCAGTTCAGTGACAGGCTGAAAAGCACGCTAAATCTTCTAATATAGAAGCGTTAAATTCGGTCCTTTTTTTTTTTTTTTGAGAGCATGAAACTGTGAGAACAAAAAGAACAGATATAAGCTGCTTCTTTTGTGCCAAAAAAAGAATAAAAGGAAAAAGTAGGAAAAAACATAAGAAAGGAAAAAAACTGCACATAGAATAAAGACATATGCACATGCAAAGGAGTAAAGAGGACTACTTTTATTCACATCTCATGGCTTCATATCCCGGCAAGTGGAGCAGGAACCTTCTGACACTTTGTGATGGAAAACTGGAGGTGGTTGAGGTGTTGTAAACCTATGACCTATTTTGAAGAAACAGCTTAAATCTGTTCATCAGGATGAGGCAATTGCAGGTGTATGACTAAGAGATGTGATTATCAACAGATGTGATCAGTTCAGAATGATTTTGAAGGCATTAGCTATTTGGAACAGGGATACAGCATAAACTCTGCTGACAGTGCACCTAAATTGAGCCAGTATAAATATAAATGTGTATATCTAATCAAGAAACAATTAAGTGACTACAAATTCTGGTAGCAAACTGAGCCTAACAGAACACAATCCGCAAGCTATCACTTTACTAATAACACCTTGCAATAGAAGCTGTCTTGTGTGTTTCACATTTTCGGCACAGTTTGCTATATCATAAATTTAGGAAAGTTAGCTACATTGTAATACAAATCATTGTACAACTTCACTGAATCATGTTCATAATTTCAATTGTATACGTTTATTTTTGTGTCTGCTCAGTGTTATAATATTGACTATTCCCGAACTGCTGAAGTCATTCTGTTTCCTGACTACCAAGACAAGAGAAATGATGCCTTTTTGGAGGAAAGCATCCATATCCAACCTCATGTATTTTTCCAATGGTCTCCTTTAGAGAATCTCCTGTGATCAGAACCTTATCCTTTGTTATGCATCTTAGCTACGTTATTAAGTATTGACTGATTTCCCTAAGAACCCAGTTAGAGCTTACATTGCATACAGCTACTTTAGTGGAATTTTTTTGTATGTCATTCTGCCATTCTTGTCAGTCACTTCTGATTATGACCTATACTTACATCCGATTGCAGGATCAAATAAAAGATCAAAATTATGTGCCTAGCCCCTACTATTTATAGAAAAACTTGCAGATTTTTGAGTTTGTGTTTGGTGGATGTCAAAGAAGAGAATGGGTAAAGACGAAGATATAATTTATGGTTAGAACTTTGTGGGAAATAGTTTAAAAATCCCTTCCCCACAGATTGAAACCTAGAATTTTTCAGGTTAAAAAATAGAGAATGAAAAAAATATCTGTTTCTTTTCAGAGTAGCTGCTAATTCAAAGTATCTGCACAGGCTGAGTAAGCAGCACAAGTCTTTGTTCTACCTGATTCAAAATAGGGACTTGAACTTCATTACCTCACATGCCAAGTAAATGTCCTATCAGTGTTGACCTTTCTGGTTGCTAATGTCATTCTCGTCTATTTTTGATCAGCTAGTCTATATTTGCAGAAACTGATTTGATCATTCCTGCAAAAGATCTGAGTTTTAATGAACCAGAACCTTCTAAAGAAAAAACCGGCATAATAATTTCACTGGAATTTCCTGAACAACTCTATTTATTGGGAGGTGTATTCCACCAGCGCTAATCTGTAGTTACATTTACACTCAGCAAATAAACCAGAGATTGTTCTCTGGCCCGGAGGCTGCCTGCCGTGACAGAGTTTGAATTCTCATGGCTGAGCTCTCCTGTCCCTTTCTGCAGTGAATAGGCCTGTTAGCCTGATAGTTTCCAGCCTGATCATTTCTGGAAACACCCTGCACATTCCCAAGGATATTAGTGGTTAGGCCAATACTGCACTGTTCATATAACAGTATGGAAAACTACAGCGTGGAACTCTCTTGTGTTTTCAGTTCACCAGCCTAGATATAGCCTGTGTTTACAGCCTGGGTCCTGTTCTGTGCTTAGTGCTGCCAGTGTTAGTTATTGGGTTGTGTGTCTGCATCAGAGCGTGGGTGAGCAGGTGTGCACCAAATTAAAAATTCATGGGCTCGTCGAATCTCTTAGCTAAACTTGATTGTTTTTTGTGAAAAAAATCCATAAAAATCTCTGTAAATCAGGCAAATATTCACTGTTTCTATCTGTATAATCTGTAGCCTGGTGCAGTCTGAAATCAGAGCTGAAAATTTCGGTGTTGATGACAAAAATTTTAGGAAAAACAGTGAAGTGTCATGAAGAATAGTAAAAATATCCTTCATGATATTTTAGAGTTTGACTAATACATAGGATAAACATATCTGAATTTCTACAGAATTTTGCACATGCCACTGGCACAAACAAAAAGCACTGTAGATGACATTTCTGATCTACTAGAGGAGGTTTATGTTGTAAAATTAATCTCTGTAAATTTGTACGCACATTATTAGGAAACAAGCTGAAGGACAGCTGTCCAGTTGGTTGTACTGAAAAGCAAAAGCATGCCTGGATAGATTGCATGTGATCTTCAAAGTTATCTTATATCTTTATTTCTATTAAAGGCTTTGGCACACAAGGAGGTGTGTACTAATGAAATTTGATAAGGACACATGGGTAGGTGGATAGCATTTATTCTTTCAATACCGAAGCTAGAATATACGATTTTCATTTTAACCCTTTGGGCATGTGGGTGAGTATATGTGAGCCCTAGAGGAGGATTTCCTTTTTTCTTTTTTTTTTTTTTTTTCCCCACTTTTTGTGCAATTGAATTGGGAGATGGAGCTACTGACCTTGGCTGTCGCTGTTGTGAACGGCCGTACCTAATGAATATATTCTCACCATAATGCAACATTTCTTAATTTGTAGGGCTAATTCAGCTTCTCTGAGGGCTTATTATTTAAAGTAACATAAAGGTTGGAATTTTCTTTTAGATCATTATTTAAAGCAACATAAATGCCTTTTTTCGTTAGTATTTTATTGTGATGGTGCATTTGACTAATAGTGCGTTATGAAGGAACTCTTATTGGAGGCTGAAATGAGCATTACTTGAATACAAAATTAATTCATCATCCTCTATGCTAATACGAAAAACACGTAGGAAAGGAATTCATAATGGTGCTACTTAATGTGCAACTTTCCCCTCCTTAATTGTCTTTAGAAGGTGAGAGAAGCTTTGCAAATCAAAGTAATATTGGAAATAGTCTGCTGCTAGTGCAGGAGAGCAGGCTTTTAAGAATGTGTAATATCTATCTTATATGTGATCTCTATATATATTTGTATAGGCACATATTTATAAACATACACGGACAAACTTGTGTGTCACACCATGAAGATCTACAGAAATATATACACACATACCTCGACAAGGCCACGCATGTGGCTATGGGCCTGATTCTAGGCTAGTGTAAGCCAGCAACACTATTGCCTTCTGCTCTGCGATGAGGCTCTGTCTTTTAGGAAATATCCAAAAATCAATCACACTTGTAGAAACAGCACACCACAGTACACTCAAGGTGTAGCCTCAAATTCTGACACATTATGTACTAAGGCTATTTTCATATGAAAAGGGGAGTCCTGACTCACATGCTTCCACACCCAAGTCTCCTCTTCATAGTCATCATGTGATTCATTTTCTGCAAACAACCACCAAAAAACTCCTTTAAATTAGACTGAATTCCCTGGATGCACCCCAGAGGTACACTATCCAGAGGCAGCCCAAAAGGAGGAGTGGGAAGCTGTGCCTGAGGATGGGAAAATAAACCAGATCATTTCTCTGCTCTCCAACTCACAGTTAGATCAGCTAAAACTGTCTGTAAAATCCTACGGTTTAAACCGTGGGTATCATCTCTGTGTACACCACAGCATTCAAATGTGGGAGTTCTCTTTGAGGACCTTGTAATCCCAGTGCCAACACACTTTGTCTTATTCTCCTGTGCATCATTTAAACCTCAATGAACTAAATCACAGTTTCTTTCCTCAAAACTCATCTTTTACATGTTGCTTGCTCACAACTGTATGAATAAAGAACTAAATTAAGTTGACTTTTAAATTACATCATTAACTAAATTTCACAAAAATTCATTCTGATCTCAAGCCAGTGTAAGTACACCCAAGTAACTAGACATGATGTCAGAATCTTTATTGTTGTTGCTTAATTTTTAGGTTTAAGTTGGGAGGTAGGGGAAAAAGGAGGCATATAAAAAGGAGAAAGATATTTTCAACTAATTTTAATCTTTATAATGTATTTTTTTCTTTACCATCTCCCAGAAGGTCAATTAGTGATCAAAGTTTTTATTTTCCAAAAATGAACATGACATGGGATTTTGGGGTAATTTGAAATCTATATGCAAAGCATTTCTCACCAAAGGCAAAAAGGGATGCTATCCTGGCAGCACGCTTTTCTCTGCTCAGCCACAGAACCTCCATGCAAATCTCCACTCAGCCATGGACTAGAACCACATCTGCTTTGACTCCATATCCCAAATGACCCAGAAGCTCAGAAGAGCTTTTGTTTATCTCCTTGCCTTTACTTGGTATCAAACTAACATTAGAAAGTAAATGTGAATGTGATTAAATATTTGTCTCCTGAGATAATTTCTGTTTAATAAAAAAGTCCAGCTAAGTGTGTGGGAGTCTGAGTACATAGTCTGTCCTCCCAGATAACTATAATTCATGTTGAGACAGGTAAAAGTTATAAACAAGCTGGAACTCATCTTTTTTTTCTGCCCCATGGCCACCACAATACCTGTTTTTGATGGGTTCCCATGGTCCCAAAGCATTCTGACATGTGCTGATGTCACCCAGGCTCTTGTCAGGCGAGGACCATGAGCTGAAGTACAAAATGGCTACAATGCTAAGTAGTCATTTCAAAGGACAATTTCAAGCGCTGAATGTTGCATCCAGTAAAAAAAGTAATTAAAAAAAATAATTCTGGTGCCATTTTTCTTAAAGAAATCTCTCTGTATTCAAAGTTCTTTCTGCTTTCTATTATAGGCTTCGCAGGGGAAGGGATGAAAGACTGATGTTGCCCATTTTCCTCTTTTTAACTCACAAAAGAGTCAGTCTTAATTTCTCTGAAGAAGAGGATGAGGTGTGCAGTAAATTTGGAAATGCTCGGAAGCAGCAGAGCTGTGCTTCTGAGACCTAGGAAAGGGCTGTCTGACAAAGACAATTCTTATGTTTGAAACCTATGAAGAGTTAATATTGCCTTTAGAAAATTCAGTCCTAAAATAATTGAGAAGATATGGGGTCCTCAGCTTTTCCTCTTGTACTGATGCGGTTTCTCTTCTGATGTCCAGAACTTTCCAGAAGAAAATGGCTCTCTGTCTCTTTGCTCTGCATCTGGTCATCCCTGAAATTTTCCTTAGCTGCAATAGTAGCTCAGTGGAAGTTTGAAAACTTGCCTTAATGACTTTCTTTTTCAAATAGATGTAAAGCTTTTGTTTTTTTGGTTTTTTTTTTTTTTTTTCCTCTGGAAGGTCTTATTTTAATTAGTTCTGTACTTCTGAAGAGTTAGTTCTGAGGAGATCTATGGTACACCTTTTCTTTAGCCTTCTTGGAAAATAAGTTCAAAACTTTTGTCAGAATATTTATTTGAGGAAAGGATATTACTCCTTATGAAGTTTATGGATTCTAGAATTGTTTTTTAAAAATTTTTAAAATTCAGTTAAGAGAATCTGTGTGAGAATCAGAGAAAAAGCAAGCTCTGAAATCCAGTCTATGGTAAATATAAAAGTTGGGCTTTGAGTGGGCTGTAATTAATTAACTAATTAGTGGAATTTTTTGGGCGGTATTGCCTGACCTCCACACTATACCTAACTTTCATTTTGCTTGTGAATCTTCAGCTGGTCATTTCTTCAGGACTCCTGTTGCCATCAGTGGAGTCTGACCTTATGGCATTTTATAATGGACAGATGTCAGTGCACACAGGAGGGTGCAACGTGTCCACAGGAGGAGGTTTTCAGCAGTGAGGAAGGGTGTTGCAGAGCTGGGGATGTTGACACTCTGCCTCTGAAGGCTATCTGAGCCTTGGAACAAGGGGTACTTTTGTACGAGGATGTGGTTTGGAAATCTCAAACTCTACAGCAAAACCAGAAAACACTGACTGGCATTTTTAGTAGCACTTAATCCTTGTTGTTGAACCCCTGGATTTTTAAGCCAGGTAATACTGCCAAATGATCATTAGTAAGCCTGATCTGAGTAAGCATAATCACCATTTAAATGGAAACAAGTAGTATGAGTAAACGAGAGATATGAAGTTCATTATTTCACTTTGCAAATCACTAACTCTGGGGAAATTTCCATTTTAATATGTTGTTTGTTTCAATGTAATGACCAAGAGGTTAAGATCATATATATCCTGTAGATAATTAAAAAAACATTTATTTCAGCCTCTTTTATTTTCTGAAGAGAGGCTCATAGGCTATAAGGTTAGTTTATTTATTTACTTACTTACAAGCTTACTTTGCCAAGCACTTTGATATTTGTCATCCTACTGTCCCCCCTTCTACTAGCTAAAATTCTTAATTCCCACTGAAAATATTTGCAAATAATGGTTTTGCATATTGATAAGTTGTTTTAATTCAGAGAAAAGAGGTGATAGAATATGATTTTACCCTTTAGTTCTGTATTTTATAGAAACCTGCATTTTCTCTAGACCAATGTTACTTACTACACTGTGAGGTTTACATCAGAAGATCAGTGATCATGCTCAGGTATTAGTAAATAAATAAGGCTGTGAACTTCAAAGGTGCTTTGCATAACATTCGAGAATCCATTTTAACTTAACATCTCACCCTACTATTTTGCCAATGGCTATTGCAGTGATGTTAGAGTCTTTAGAGAAACCATGGATTTTTAAAATTCAAACCAGAATCTGTTCTTTTTATTTTTTCCATCTTTTTTCCCTTCTATTTTACTGCTCCAGGGTAGCAATGTTGGGATGAATGGGAATTGTATTAGTTCAGAAAATATCTTCCGTGCTTATGAATAAATAAATAAAGTAAAAAGATTATCTGGAGTTCAGGCAGATTGATTTAGCACAGAAACTGGGGTCAAAGATTTTTACTTGTCTTAATGGTCTTCATTAAGGAATCAGAGCATCCTGTTGAGAAAGACTGGCATGCTTTGGCTCCACCAGTGTCAGACTGCACTATAAACATGCTAGTACCTGACTGGGGAATTGCTTGCCACATGGATGGATGTTTGTCACAGTCACTGGGACACAGATGTCACAGCCTAGTGAAGGCCTGCTTATCATTCATGTGGTCACTTCTATTACCTCTGGTCGTACTGCGCTGACCTGCTATTAGTGACTCTAATTTCATTTCCCCCACCAGTGTCATGGGTTATTTCTTCCATTACTTTAGAGATTTAATTTACAGGGTAAACTCCATCACTTGAACAAAAGGATTTTTCATGACATGAAGAACAAGTTCTTTTTGAAGATTAACATGGTTCTGGCTATTTATCTTGGTCATCTCTCAGGCATAAACACCAGTGAATGACATTATATTCATATGTTGGTGCTATTTCCAAAATACATGAAATATTGTGTTTTTAATCAATTCAGCTATCTTGCAACATCTAAATATTATTCTGTGCACAGTGTTATGAAAGACCAGTTACCCTTTTGTTACAGCTATAAATAATCTTGTCTGGAGTTGAGCCTGGGTTCACACTGAAAAGACTGACACATAGGATAGACAGGACAGTCACTGTAACAGGCAAATATGTTAGCACCTGTATGCTTGTTTTCCTACATATTAATCGTTCCATATACTGAACAAACATGAGGAAGCAATCTTAAATATCTAAATATTAATCTCATGTCATTAATATAATGATATGCATTTCCTAGACTAAAAAACCCTTGTAATCACTAATTGATTTTTCAATGTGTTCAAATTCAAGTGCTTGTACCTCCTGGAAAAGAGCAAACCTTGAATGCTTCTTTAAGAAAACATAAATATTTCCTTACATAATCAGAAGTGTGACTACCAGAGCTTAATATAATTGCATTTGTTAGTGAAATAATTTTAAGTCTTTGCCAGAAGCTTGTTTTCCTTTGTGGCTAACACTGTTCTCATGAAAATATTTGCCAGCCTTTTGGGGTTGCTTTTTCAAAAATGCTACCTGAATTAATTTCTGCTGCCTTGGAGAATTTCTGTGCCTTTATAGTTGCCCTCCAGTCTGAGGGCGAAACCCACGCCCATGAAGACAGGTTGGGGTCACTGAAAGGAAGAGGGCAGGGTTTTCTTCATACAAACCTGAACAAAGAAGAAAAGAATGAATAGGTCAAAGTTCCTGGCTAAGTTCTTCAAGGGCTACATGACTCTGAGATCAACAGAGAAGACAGTGAAGGGAAAAAGCACCCATGATTACTTTGACTTCCAAGGAGAAGGGACAGCATGGGTAGGTATATGAGAGGGTTGACTAAAATTTATGCCAGATCATTTGGACACCTGCCATGGTTTCGTCTGAATCAGCCCAAAGTTTCATGGCACAGTGGGACTGTCTGTAAGGAGTGAATTGGATGATCTTGTACTTGAATGCCTTCACCCACACTCTGCCAGTCCATTTCATGTCAGTTTTCATAAAACAGAGAAGCAGACAGTGAAGAAGTCGAGGTTTTCCCATTACTAAATTATAATTCAGTAAGATAAGAATATATATTTAAATGCACACATATTCAAGTACATATGTAATGTGTATATGAGCATATATCTATTGTATTTTTTCTGCTTTCAAAAAAGGCAAATAATTATTAATTTTTCAAATTCTAACTGGCAATAAACTTATATGTAGAATATATGTCATCTATAAGAGTTCCATGGGCGTATTTGCTATTAAAACTGTTTTGACTAGCAAAGTAGGTCATGTTGCTCTTTCTGTTCTCATGAAACTCAGAGGGAATTGAGTTTTCACTGTGAAGACTTGTGATTATTAATTTATAATTTACTTTCTGCAACTTCTCTGTGTTATTCAGTTAGAAATAAAGTTGTCTTACAAAGATTTTATTTGGAAGCTTTAAAAATAATTTCAGAGTTTCACTGCCTTCTACATTTCCCCTTGTGCTACCTCTTGATAATTGATGCTAATTCAGTCAATGGGGGCACAGACATGGATTAGAGCAGTGGAATTACAACAGAGAATCTTATTGCCAAGTATTTTTCTCCCAATGATCTTTGCTTATATGTCAAAAAGATGTTCTTCTGTTTCTATTGTCTTACGCTTGTCACATTTGAAGAAGAACATTTCAGCAAGGAACATGCAGTAGGACGGTATTAAATTATAAAGAAAGTTCCAATTTTTATGCAAATTAATTTTTTTACATACAAGGACAAGAAACAAAAGAGTAACTATCAAGAGGTATCAGTGTCATAGCTCTACACAGAGAAATGCGATTGAAATTTTTAGGAAGCTATTTTTATTTAGGATCAGGTTCCTTTGCTGCTTGCTTTGAGGCACATAAACCATTGGAGAACAGGCAGAAATGAAAGAAATAAATCCTCTCTGTTCTGGGACTTCTCCCTTACCTCAACATGTGCAATGCAACTTCTGTCATTTCAGAAATGAAGGATGTGGTCCAGAAGGTACTCCTGACTACTAAGTGGTATAAAGGATACAGCTACAACTAGAGAATATGGTTCATGAAGTATCCTGTATGTTTATTTAAAAAATATTTTTCAAATTCTTCAAACAGTTCTTGCATTTATTTATCTGCCAAAATCGCTGCTAGCTGTACATTCACATCAAAAGAAATGCATGATCCCTCTACTGAAATACCTAGTCAATGCTGCAGTAAACAGCTCTGTTTTGTAGTCGATCTGCAAGTACTTTAGCACAATGAAAGAGGCACTATTCTTTTTATTTTCTTACTTCAACACCTCAGGGAGTTACGCATATCCTGGTGATAGTTCTCTCCCTTTCAAGTGCCTGTGAGAAGAGGTGTCACAGCAAAAGCGGTATGTGAATGGTAAAAGCCAAACCAGCAAAACTAACATCTTCTGAATGCACGGCATTTGAGCATCAAGTGGGTATTTCAAGGTAGTCAGGTCCCCAGATTGAAAACCTAAGTGAGAGCTTTACTTCCAGTTCCTGCTGACAGAGCAGCCCAAAGGAGCGCTGACTGCAACAAGCTTCTGAGCCTTAGGCATGACTGAAGCTTACTTGACAAGATCGCTTCCTAAGCCCAATGTGCCTGATGAGACTCAGTCACAGCGGAGTGTGACAACAATGCAGAGTGGTGGAGAAATAGGAAAGGTAGCTGAGTCACTATATTTACAAATCACTAATCCACTCCGGGTATAATTACTTAAAAAGCCTGTGGATTTGGACAAAATATTTGTTGGGGGTTTTTTTGGTGGATTTTTTTTCTTTTTTTTTAACTAATCTTCCTGACTTAACAGTGTCTGTTAAACAGAAATGGAGTTTTCTAATCAAAAATGCCAGAGGAGGAAAGGAATAGGTTTATTTTATCGTGTGGAAAAAATTTACTGAGCTAACTGGGTTAGCTGTTACTGACAAAGATCCCTGAGGAATGTATAGCCACAGAGATGTAGTCAGTAATATTGCTCATACATATCTTCTAGTACTGACACAAAATACTTCAAAGAAACAGCACCTAAACCTAAGATTTTGCTAAAAAATACAGACCATTTGCAAAGAAATATGTTTTAAAGTACATGATTACATGAGTTTTTAATGCGAGATGAAGTACAATTGCACCTGGAAGCCTTTAGGATATTTCAAATTTGTATGAGTTTAAAATTACTATAGATCAGTTTGTGGGGTTTTTTGGACACATTATATTATTCAGCTCCTGGAGTCCTGGCTGTTCGCTTTCCTTGTAAGAAGTGTCTACTTGATATTCCTGCCAGAAACATTTGTTTTCTGCAAGAAGGGTCATGGAACACTTTTGGCTTGGCTTCAACCAACCCTTGGCATAAAACACCAGGATCCTGGGGAATATAGTAAGCAGGAGGTTAGAAGGGAGTTACTGGGGAGCTGAACCTGAACAAAGTAACAGTAGGAAGAAAGAGGAAATTCAACATACATATATTTTTTACATACAATTTGAAAATAAAATATATAATCCTTCTTTCGTATTTTAATATTGTGAGTCAAACTGTAGGGTACTTCTACTGGAAAGTCATGGATAAGGGGCTTATTGATACACTGGAGATGTAATGAATCTAGGGAGATGATGTGAAAAGAGAGATACAGTTCACTGGGTAAAATGACTGGGAGTTTTATGGGAAAAGTGGCAGATCTGAGGCAGGAGAAATGGGAACATGGAGTATTTCATTCCAGGTTAAGCCTGTCAAGAACTGCCTGGTCACTGCATGTGCCCTCTTTCCTGTTAGAAATGCAGTAGCTCAACATGGACTGAAGATTAGAAACTAGATGAAATTCTGTAATGAAAACAGTTGAATGGAGGAGTCAGAATAAATAGAAGAGTGCCTTGCTGATAATCCAGAGGGCTGTCATAGGAAAAAAAATATCTAACAAGAAAAAATGTTCCCTTGAGTTCTGAAACAGAAACTAGAAACCATAACACAAAGATTAATTCAAGAAAAATCCATAAGATAAGACTGATTCAACCTCTGAGGAACATCTTGTTCCTAATTGGGATCAAGCTCGTTGACTGTGTGACCTGCTGGACATGAAATAGTCCTTGAGAACAGAAAAAGGGCAATTATATATTTTTTTGTTTTAGCTTACCTTTGTATTTCATAACATTATTCCATAATAAATAGATTTGCGTAATTGAAAAACAGCCTTACACAAAAAGGGAAACAATCTAGACACAAACATGTAGACAATAATCATAGAATCAGGATATTTCTTTTAAATTCTTATTAAAGGTAAAATAGTTTACATGTTTAATACTATCCTTCCTACTGACATTGAATTCAGAAGAGAAATGTTAAAGGGATAACAAACAGAAAATTAAATTATAACGAGATGAGAAACCAAGGTGCAAAATTTGGAGGCAGACTATTACAGCTATATAATTAACTTGGAAAATGCTATTTTCCAGGTGCAGGGAAGAGTTATACATTTACTTAGCCAAGGCTGGATATATAGAGAAGAAAAGACCAGCCTTTGCTTCAGAAAGTTCCCAATTGTCGGGAAGGCACAGTGAAGTAACAGGAACATCTGGAAGAGAGTGTTTGGAAGAAACAGCAAAGCAGTCTCAGCCAAAAGTTGGTAGTAAGTGGGCTGAATGGAAATTACTGAACATGCAAGGCAAGAGTGGGCTTTATGAGGGGGAAAGTATACAAATATCCTATGTTTTACCTGGTTTTCTGTGGATTCTACACACTCAAAACACTTTACTCTGAAGTGGTCGTTTTTGGTCACTTTCAATCAACCAGTGATCACAGTGGCAAGAGAGAAAAAGGGCTAGTTAGATTAAGAACTGCAGCAGGATTTACAGGCACCAGGGAGCTGCCACCTGAGGGTCTAGACCTTGTGCATCCATCTTTGATGTTAAACTCTAAAAGTGCTAAAGATCAGGGCTCTCACTTCTTTGGACTGAAAGGAATTGAGCTGCTTTTTTCACCCATAACTCTGAGAGAACATATCTGGCACACTGTAAGCACGGGAACTGTCTATATGTAGTAATGAAAAAAATATTTTCTCTGCCCCTACTGGCAGGAGAGAAGTGGGAATACACTGGAAATAGCTCTGGATATGTTTATGATTGCTCCACTATGCAGAGGTAGGAGTCTTCCTTCTGAGCTTCCCCCTGGTATCAGATGCAAATGCAGAATGTACTTTGATCTCAAATATTGATAGAGGACTATTAGATGTTTTCTGAAATATCTACCATTTTTGGACTCTGTTGTTTTGGATTTTATATCTACACATTGAACAAAAAACCCCATTGTTTCCATCGGCCTTCTATTTGTGGTGTTGATAAACTGCATTTATTTATTTTTTTCAATCTGCTGTTATTCGTGGGTTCTTCCAGAGGCATATAGACTTTTAAATGTATAAATATTTCTTTAGCAAGAAGATTTCTGATTGTTATAGAGTGTTCCTTTCTCTTTGTTTTCTTTACAGAGAAGTATTTAGTTGCTCTGCAATACAGAGAAACTAGAGTTAATCTTGTTTTGAAGCTGGAGACTGGACAAAACAGTCAGAACTGGCACCAGTAACTGGACAATGTGGTTGCCAAATGTGACAAAATGCAATGATTGGGCATTATTAGATCACAATCTTCCTGGCACTGGAGGTAAAATCTGTGGCCAAAAGTGTCTGGTACATTTGGTCAGTAGAGGTTGATGATCCCTCTTATATTTGAGATCCCTATTATATTCACTGTGATCAGTGAATTTTACTGTTCAATTATTCACATTTCTTCTCTAGGGGCTGCATAGTCAGACTGTTTCTAAAGAAACTAAATCTTCCCAACTGCTGTTTTGCAGTATTAGCACATTTATCATTTACAGAGTATTTAGGAGATATCTGTATTGGTCTTGCATGGCCAAGCTTTGGAAGTGGGAGGGCTGCAGGGGTGGCTTTTGTGAGAAGCTGCTGGAAGTTTCCTCCATGTCCAGCAGAGGCAGTGCCAGCTGCCTTCAAGACAGATGTGCCACTGGCCAAGGCTGGGCCCATTACAAATGGTGGTAACGCCTCTGGGAGAAAAGATTTAAGAAGAAGAGAAAAAAGTTACTGTGAAGTTATAATTGTGGCTGGAGAAGAGAAGAGTAAGAACATGTGAGAGGAACAGCTCTGGAAACACCAAGGTCAGTGGAGAAGGAGGAGGAGGTGCTCTAGGCACTGGAGCTGAGTTTTCCCTCGAGCCCATGGTGCGGACCATGGTGAAGAAGGATGTTCTCCTGCAGCCCATGGCGGATCAAAGGGATGCAGAGATCCACCTACAACCTATGGAGGAGATCCATGGGAGGATGGATGGCTGAGGGGAGGCTGTGACCCCATGGGAGGCCTCTGCTGGAGCAGGCTCGTGGCAGGGACCTGAAGACCCATGGAGAGAGGAGTCCATACTGGAGCAGGTTTCCTGGTAGGACTTGTGACCCCATGGGGGACCCGTGTTGGATCAGCCTGTCCTTGAAGGACTGCACCCCATGGAAAAATCACCCAAGCTGCAGCAGTTTGTGAAGGGCTGTTGCTTGTGAGATGGTCTCATGTTGGAGAAGTTCATGGAGAACTGTCTCCCATGGGAGGGACCCCATGCTGGAACAGGGGAAGGACTCCTCTCCCTGAGCAGTGGAAGAAACCACAGGTAATGAATTGACTATAACCCCCATTCCCTGTGTCCCTG